>PVJO010000913.1:0-199276 GCA_004026905.1 Hystrix cristata
GGACACACCTTGTCACACTCACTTGCCTTCCCAGAGCTTCCCTATCTTGGACTCCAGTCCTTACTGAGGCCCGCCTCTGCTGTGCACTGAGCAAGCTTCCTTCAAAATGGCCCTACTTATGCTCACCCCTGGGTGCTCACAGGCGCACCTCCTCCCCAGCACTGAAGCTGGAAGGCTAAGGGCAGAACCACCTCTCACAGCAGTAGCAATTGCTAGAATCTATGAGCCAGATGTAGCAACTAAGTGCCCCTGTCTACCTCTGAGCAGACAGGTATTGATGATGAACCTGCTGTTCAATTTAGCTCATTTATTGTGGTGAGAAGTCAGGAAGTAATGACGACATCATAATTATTAACATTTATTGAGAACTTATTATATGCCCTACACTGTTAGTGGTTGAAAATCAAGCCTGAGGGGGTAGAAAGCACTATTCTATCTTTGTAGTCAAGGAACCAAGACTTATAGAAGAGAAGTAACTTTTCCAAAGTCTGTTAGTTAATGAGGGACAGATCTGGGACACCAAATACAAATCCATGGCCACTGTTTTATATTGTCTTTCCTCAAGTTAGTGAGAGGCCTCCAAAGAGCAGCTAATGGTAGAGACTGTGAATCACTTAATTTGTGTGTGTGTGTGTGTGTGTGTGTGTTTTAGAATGAGCTATAAATGGATGGCATTTGAAAATCAAAATCGACATCATCGGAAGTATAAAAATAATGAGGTGGGTGGTAAATGGCACATCGGCACATGTGAGCAATTTACACAAGGAAGGAATGGGGACCATTTAGAGCCAACAAAGAAATGGCTTCACGATAGTCCCAGATAAAAATACAATATTCAGTGTAAGGGGAAGACAGCTTTTAAGCACTTTCACTTATTGTTAAGTTCCTTTTGATTATGGCAAATAAGTTTTCCTTTAATGGGAGACTTTCTTGCAGAAAGGAGAAAGGGTGAATAAAATACGCTTTGCATTTGGGTGCAAATAATCTTTTCAGAAGGACTGTCCTCGGGGCCAAGGCCAGCGCTATCTGTCTGCATATTTCCTGGCATTTGGGAGGGCCTTGCATGGAGCGGGGTCCCCTCGGCTGACCATCGAGGTAGCTTATTATCTCCCAGAAGCACATAATGTGTTGTGCCAAGTGACTGCATTACAGCAAGCCCCTAAATTGTATTTGGACAAAGAATAATTGAACACTGGACAGAATAACAAATGCCCCGGTCAAGTTCGCTTCATGGGTTTATCATGTTGTATTAACATGATAGAAATATGAATACTTAAATCTTATCTCAGGTATAGTTTATAACTGCATTAATCATTTACTGTATTATATATTTTTCATGTCAGTAAGATTGTGAGGAAAAGATTCAATTTTCACTGCACAGTCGGAGTGTGTTTCAGATAAGTAAGAGGCCAGGACGAAACCATTGCAACATGGCTTTCAATTGCAGGCCCTACAAAGGGAAGGTTAGCATATATCAAGCAATATTAAGCAGGATCCTTGAGGCTTGGGAAAAATAAATCACCAAGCCACTTGGTACCATCATCGTGTTGCTTGCATCAGATAAACACTTACAGACTTTTTAGTTAAATGTGATCTATCCAAACTAGGCTGGCAGAAATACTGTGTCCAGGCCTGATGTTGATCTTTGCAATGTCTGTGTCGATTGCTGGCTTCTGGCGTCCTTCTGGGCCACTGTGTAGAGGAAGAGAAAAGCTACCAGTAAGTGGCCTCAGGGGCATCTTTGACCTGGTGCTGGGCATTCTTCCCTGAGAGGCCTGCCCTTCTCATTAGGGGACGATGGTTCCAGAAACACAGTAAGAGCAAGTGCTTTGTTGGGGCTGGTACCTCCAGAACACAGAGTACGTTTTCTAGGTAGCAGCTAGGCTGAAGGCGGGCAGTAGGTTGTCTTCTGTCTATAGGTGATAAATACCATGTTGGTTCCTACCTAGCCAAGTCTTCTAGACTCATGTCGTCCTCAAGTGAAATCACAGAAGATCTTCTTGTTGGAGGACAGACGTTTCTCTAGATCACCAGCTTTGATCCATTGTAAAGAAGGGCTGGGACAGGGAAACTTTGCATTTTTTTTAAATATTAACTTCCTGAAATTTCAGTTTACCCAAGCTCCCAGCAATGTCATTCTAAAAACCCTGTAAGAGATTTGTTATGGTCTGCTGTGCCCTTTACGCCTTCCTGTTTGCCCAGCAAAGTGAAACAGAGGTCACGACACACAGAACTTATTTCTCAAAATTTAGGGGGAAAAAATCAAAACAGCAGGCCATAGAATAGAAAGGTGAGCTGCGAAGACACAAATCACTTCCCAGTCACAAAAATTGCCAAAAAATAGCAGCTTGCAGCTGTGCACAGCAGGGACAGAAAACATTAAACACATGTTAAATAACAAATAGGAGACTTAAATATAGCTAAAAATGGACCTTATTCTGAATAAATCATGCAAGCTGCATCTTAACCGTCCTGAGAAATGTAATGGATCATGTGAAATCTGCCAAATTTGTATTTAAAAAAAAAATCAATAGCGTGTGCCTCTGCTTTTAAAATGACATGATGTTCGGTTCTGGGAGGATGTTCTGTGTTTCCGTCGCCCCCCCTCCCGCCCCCAGCGCCCATAAGACTACAGCTGGATTTAAGAAATTTCACTTTAGTTAAAGACAAGCAAGACATGCATTTGAATAAGTCTGTTTTTTGGGGGGTGGATAAAAACTATTTAACATTCACTTTGCAGTGCCTTCGCATTTCACAAAATTGTTCCCTCTTTCTTTTGAACATGTAAAGGAGTTGGCTCATCTATTCGGAACCGTTTTTTGAAAACCGCAGAAGTTCATTTCTCCCGTGCTTCTCATCCATTTTTAGCTCCTACTAAGACATGGCCGTTGCCACCCGGTCAAAGAGGTTTTTATCCCCTCTCCCTCACTGTCGGGGAACTGGGGGAGGACGCTGCCTTTTACGACAATAAGGTCAGATAAATCTCCAGGCAGAGTATTCAAATCAATCCTGCTGGCAAATCTCCTTGTCTAGAAATGTTTGCGGCCTGTGTGTTTCTGTCTTGAGATTATTTTCAAGTCCTTCGCATTGCCTTCAGTGCTTAGGGCCGGGTTTGGGTTTATCCTGTGTGTCTTTCCTTTCGGATATGAATGCACGTTAATAACATGAAATTGAGCCATGCTGTGAGATTTTTAACTTTGCCTTTACATTGTCATAATGTGTTTGTTGCTGTAACGCACAGGCACTCAGACAGATACCTGTGCACACATGTGCGCCTGCATGCACACACTTGCTCATTCTTTGGCATGGGGAAGGAGCGGTCACCGTCTCCGGCAGCCGTGGAATTCTATTGCTGTATGTGATTTTGTATCTTTAGTAACAGGCTGCAAATGAGTTCAATGTGAGGGACAGGACACCACGTGGAGGGAGCGTCATGAAGATGTAGACTGGCGTCGCACCCAGGGAAGAAAGAGGCCATATATGTCCGTGCTGTCCTCTGTCTAGCATCCTGCCCTGGTGTCCCTCCTAAAGGGACATTTTGGATGTTATTCCATTTGGCATCTTCATAGTACCCTCTTAATGGGAACAGAATCTGTCTGGTTTTGAGGGGATATACATATATATATATATATATATATATATATATATATATATATAGAAAAGAATCAGAGAGAAAAAGAATTAAAAATAAGAAGCAAGTAGAGTCCTACTGGGGAGACTTTGAGAGGCATGATTAGCATACTTGGGAGGCTTCTGCCTGCCCCACGCCGTCCTCTTTTGGCTTGTGCGTAGAGCATTTCCACAGAGCTGTGCTCAGATGGGGGCTCTCCAAAGTCAGTGAATGCTCTCATGTACTGAGAAATCATAAATATGGAATACACTGCACCGCTGCTTCCAGTTCCTGTATTTCAAGGATATGGGTGAAATTACAGATGGTAGTACAAGTAGTGATTAAAAAAGGAGAAAGATGTGTGAAAGAAGAAGGAAGCAAGGAATTTTGGTAAAAAAAGAAATGAAGGAAAAGGAAGAAAAAAGCAGAAAAGAGAGGAGGAAAGATAGAAGGAAGGAAGGGAGGGAGGGAGGGAGGAAAGAGGGAGGGAGAACTTGCTATTAGTTCAGAATGCATTTAGCATTTGACTGCCCCCAGAAATCTTGTCTCCAGAAGAGGGCCCCGTGCTAAGCACCACTTGCCAACTGGCAGCAGGAAAAGAGGTTTTTATCCAGGTGATGATATCTCATCCTTGGGGAAGGTTCTGGACTCCGGGGCTGTGGGAAAACAATCCAGCTTGCACCTTTGGCAACGCCACCTGCCCCGAGAGAATCCCCAAGCTTCCAGCGACCCCCATATATACCTCTAAGGCAAGTCGTTTTTTCATTTTCCAGTGGGGGATTGCCTTAAGAGGCAGCAGCAGAAAACTATTATTTGCATCCTTGGTGGGCCACCCCAGCAAGGCCTTATTTTGATACCATAAAAAAAAAAAGAAAGAAAGAAAGAAAGAGAAAGAACTAAAAAAAGAATGAAAAGGAGTATGTTTGTGAAAGAAAACCCCCAAACAAAGCTGAATAGGTTAATGAAATAACATCCAAAATGTCCCTTTAGGAGGACTCTGTTTCTGACCTGCCACCCCCCTTTCTTTCCCATTTTTGAATGCCAGCTAATATGCTTTTTATGTTTTTGTTTGGCTTCAATGGTCTCAGAGATTTAGGGTCCATCTTTTGTTTTGTGCGCTTTTTTTATTCTGTTCATTTCTCGTATAATATTCCTCCTCTGCCTTGCCCATTGTGATTCATTTCTTGAAGATCTTGTTTTATTTTGAAGTCATCAATTACTCAAAGTTTGTGGGCCTATCTGTCCTCAGCCATCTGGACCCCATACCTTATTTTAAAGCATGTTCAAATAATGACAACCTTCTTTTCTCAATTAATTTATGGGCTGTGGGGACCATTTTTCATTTGTTATCATGCTCTTCCATTTGATCTCTCCTATCTTTCTTCTACATCTGCAACCATGGTGTATAAATCTCCCACTCCGGCATTGTCATGGTGCCCAAGATATATAGGTATAACTCCCTATTAGTTCCACAAAACTGACCTTAATTTCTAAAAATGGTATCAGATGTGAATAAAGTTGGGTAAGATGATTTGTTTTGATTTACTTTGTACCACTTATCTTTGAGTTTTCTTCCTACTTTTCTTTTATCTAATTTAGACAGTAGAGTCTTGCAAGCCAGGTTACGATTTATCCATTACCTCCCCGCCAATGCTGCTCCTTAGAGAGATAGGGCTGGGAGATTTTTGGCTGTGGGTAATAATAATGTGGCCCATGGACATGCTTGAGGCTGGTTTGTATTTTCTGTTTTATTCAAGCTGACCTCCAACTTCAATATCTTTTCTATTTCAGAAATGTGAATATTTTCCAATAGCATGACTACATCAAATCATTAGATACTGGGTCTGAGATTTGCCCAATAAAATTAAACACATAGATCTGAGTATCTTTTCTATTCTGCTGCATTAGTTGACAAATAGGAATTTTAGAAACATCCAGATCTCTTGCCAGCCATTAGGGAAGGCTGATTTGAGATTTCTGAAGGGCTGTGGCTTACAGAATCTGTGTGTGTGTGTGTGTGTGTGTGTGTGTGTGTGTGTCTGTGTGTGTGCGCGCGCATGCGTGTGTGTGTGTTTTGTTTTACATAAACAGACCTTCCATCCAAACTAAGGAATGCTAATTAAGCAAAAGCCATGACCAGATGTTTATTAACACTTCTCAGGTTCGTGGGATTTGGAGAGCGTGCAATTTTCATGAACTAATTTAAAAAGGGAAACACCTTTATCCGAATAATAGCCAATTATAATTGCCGATGTTGCCCATTCTTTTTTGTACTGGTGGAGTTGGAGGAGAGGGTCCCTCACAGTTGAGAGATGTGTGTCTGCCTCCCCATGCCAGCCCATATCCTAGTGCAGCTGGCCACAGCCCACACCCAGCTCTGGGTGTGGCCTTTGAGCCACACACCCACTGTACTGAGTAAGCACACAAAAGGAACCCTGGGTAGTTCGGTATGCAGAGTCAGTTGGTTTCTGTTTTTCATCTTTGTTTCTTCAGTTGTATTATGAGTTTACCTTGTGTCGGCTGCATGGGTACCTATCTGCATGACGAAGCCATCGAGTGTCTCCAGAATGCCAGCGAACAGTGAGACAGGAAGAGGGGCTGTCAGGCCTCAGCATGGTGACTTCATTCTGGGCCCCAGATTCAAACTGTGGAGTAATAAAACTGAATAGCACCATATAAAACTCTGCGTTTCATAAGACAAATATTGCTCTATGCATTCATGTCCCTTGCACTATGTTAACTGTAGGAAGAAATGGAAACAGTTTTAGTGACCCCCTGGGACCTATAAAGGCTATTTCTGAGTCTGAATCTTGCTGTTTAATTTAATCATTTATTATATTAATATTCAAATGGGCTGCATCTTATTAGCTACTGCAAAGATGTTAGTATGTCTGAAATAAATACCTAATTATGCTTTTGAAGAGAGGGGTTCTAAAGTCTTTGGTATGTTTGTGCTAATAGAACAGTTCATTTGCAGATTTTTCTGCAGAAATCAGCAGTTTGAGTGCTTCTTTCTCTCTCTCTTTAAAGAAAATAAAAACAAGGATTGAATATCCACAGAGAGATTTCAATAGCAGGTCTAGCTCCACCAGCTCCCAAGCAATGTTGGAATTATGGAGTTTTGTTCTCTGCGCCCGAGTGAGCGTCCACTTTAGAGTGGCCAACACTCTCAGCTCAATAACACATTAATACAATTAACTGTTTTAATCAAATGACCATGAAATTAAATATGTTCCCCTTCGGGGGGGGTACATCGTTTTGGAAATATATTTTTTGAGCCTAACATGCTAATATTTTTTAACATGATGGTTTTATTACTTCCTATCTGTGTTTCGGTTTCTCTCTCTCTCTTTCTGTCTCTCTCTCAATTCCCAGTACAAAATCAAAATCTTATGTAGGTCATTGATTTTTACATCCACAGACAATGGACACCAGCAACTTACAGAAATGAGATCATGCCATTTGGAGATAGCGCTCAAAATATGAAGCCATGTATACTGGGGGGAAGGGCCCAGGGCACAGGAACCTGCGACATGGACTCCGGGTGTGTTGGAGACCAGAGCCTGGCAGAATGCGTGCGGAGCCCATTTTCCTAATGCTGAGCATTAGCTTCATGAGGATGGATTATGCCGCTGGCGTAATATACACAAACTGTGATGATAAATTCTAAACTAAATGTATACACTGCACTTGGAGCAGTGGAGAAATTAGTGGTAAGTGCAAAAGTTACAGTCTGAGAAACTGGGAATTACACATTACTATCTTTCTAAAGTAACTGCCACTGGCTTCGCCATCACTCTTTTTTTTTATTTTCTGAGATTACTAAAATGGTATGTCTACTAATACCCAATTATCTGCTTCGCCATTTTTTTTCCTTCCAGATGAATGTGAGAGGCAAAGGTTAAAGGCTCGAGTGAGTGGCCAAGAAAATGCTCCCGGGCCTGGGCTGGTCGTGGTTCCCCCTCACTGGCCTCCGTTTAACCTTTAAATTGACCTAGAACGAGTGCGTTTTCCTTCTTCTCACGTGGAAGGCTGTCCCTGGAGAGGGGACCCTCTTTTCTGGGGTGGGTAATTACATTGTGGCTGAGACTTGATTTCAACTGCACAGGGCCTGGCGTCACACTCTATGTCGTCTTGCTGTGTCTCCTGCCTTAGCTGATCACAGGAGTGGTGGCGCCTCCTCCAGGCTGTCCTCAGTCCTCACCAGGCTTTGTCGTGGTCCTGTGGCCTGGACATTCACTGCCTGTGTTGTTGCTGTACGTGTCACCATTCTGTCCTTCACACCCCCTCTGCAGACCTTTCCCACACACCCGCCGGGTACCGGGTCCCCTCGGGTTCACAAGTGCCATCTATGGGTTCTCCTGAGAATGACGCATCCCGATCATGCTTCATTTCACTGGTTGCTTATTGCAGCCAGGACTCTCTGACAGCTGAGAAACGTGTAAGCCAAGACTTCAGACCCAAGACAGAGCCTGGTGATGGCTGGAGTCAGCCTGAGGAGGCGCCACTGTCCCTGTGCTTGGCTAAAGCAGGGAGATCATGAGTTAGAGCCCAGCCTGGGAAACTTAGGGAGAGCTTGTCTTAAATAAAAATACTAAAGAGCTGGGAATCTAACGCAGTGTAAAGGCCTGGGTTCAATCCTCAGTACAGAAAAAACAAACAAAAACAACCCTAGGAAGATCCCCAGATGCTGGGACCCCTCCTGGGAAGTATCCCAAGTTCTCTAAGCTGTCCGTGAGACTCCCTGCATCCCCCATGGGACTCTCCTGGGGCAAGTCTTGCAAGATCTGGTCAGGTGAACAGGAAAGGAAGTGGACCCAGGATGCTTAAGCACCAAAGCTGAGGAGAAGAGGAGGAAGGGAGGCCAGGAAGTGCATGCTCTGGGGTGCTCCTGCTTGCTCCTGTCTCCTAGAAGAGAAGGTGACAGGAATCTCTACTCTTTCACCTTCCCATTTCCCTGGAGGGGCGAAACGCCCACTGGCCCACACACCCCAAAGAGGACAAAAGCCTGCGCACTTGCCCAGTCGGCCATGGGGCCAAACCCCTTCCTTCATTTGGGGCCTGGAGGCCAACTGCTTTACCACCTCCTGCCTAGGGCTGTACCTTCCCACTGTGTGTGGCTCCCCTCCCCTGGGAAGTGCCCGTCTCAGCCTGGGTTTCCCTGTCTGCCTAGCACCCTCTGGCTCTCCATCTCAGCTTAGGTAACTGTCTGATAGTCTTGGTAATTCTTTTGTTTGTTGATTTTCCCTGCCTACCTCTATCCCTCTGAATGCAAGTCCTGCAAAAAAGGCAAGCAAGATTGCACTATAATTTCACAAAATAAAAATATAAGGCCTGTTCAAAAATTATTAAGAATTTTGAGGCAGTGACATCAGAATGTTAAACCAGGGAATGGCCCTCCTAAATGGCACAGATCACACATCCTTGGAGCCACCTTGGTGGGACGCTGTCCTTCCCTGACAAGGTCACTGCTATGCCCAGAACGTTGCCTGGCACTTAGCAAGCACCTAACACAAGCTGATAAATGAAGGCCACAACACACCCCGCCTCATCAGGAGGTACGTTTATTTTCCCATTACCAGAAAAATCTTGATTTAAGAGATAAGTCTAGAGGACCGAGTGCTTTGTCACTTTGTGTGTCGCCATGTGAGACAGAGTGGCTTCTACTAAGTACTAGTTGAGTGAATAAGTGAATAAATGGATGGATGGATGGATGAATAAATGGATGAAATACCCAAATACGAGTCTCAGAGAAGGGAGAGAAGGCTTTCATTGTCGGAGATGAGATGGGGCTTCAGGGAAAGAGAGGCGTTTTTTTTTGTAGCAAGAAGTGGGTTTAAACAGGGGAGACATGGACACTTCGGGCAGAAGAAACTGGGCAAAGGGTCGGAGCAGCAGGGAGCAGCAATGGGCTGGGATGTGGGGCGTGGGTAGGAACACAGTGCAGCGTTCCCTGGTGTGAGGTCTCTCGTTTCCCCTCCAGTTTGCGCTAGGCTTCCCTTGGGGATATTCTCCACCAGAAGTGCAACAACCAACAAGATCCTCAGCAAGGAGGAGGAGCCTTTATTCATTCGCAGGAAGCCCTCTAAGGGTTTGCTCCTGGACACATGGAGAGTGTGCCACGGGCATCTTGGCAACCCCAGGACCAGCAGGGAGTGGGGCACACTGGCTGTAGAAATTTAGAGGCTCCTTGGCTTTCTGTAAGTGGGGAGGGAGTTTAGGGAAGCTGAGAAAGCCACAGTGGGCAAATTTATGGTCTCCAAATATTCTCAGGATTATCTGGGGGCATGAAGACTGTGTCCAGGCTGATGAATGTACTCTGAGTGGTGAAGGGACAAATGTCCCAAATATGACCATGCTGGTCCACTCTTGTTTCAACATAGTGTTTCTGGAAAAGGCCTCAGAGTTCTAATTCTGTTCTTAGTCATCTTAGGGGTAGAAGGTGGAGGTAGAGGTTGATTTATTTTGGGGTTTATTTATTTATTTATTTTCAGTACCGAAAGTTGAACACAGTACCTTCACACTGAGGTACATCCCTCCTGCGATCCTTGATCCCCTCCGGGCTCATTCATTCGTTCCTTATGAATGGTTATGAATGGTGTCGGTGGTTTACAGTGAGGCCTGCACTATGTATAAGATAATGTGAGCATTTCCTAAAAGTTAATGCACTGACTAAGGAGCCCACGGTCCACTGAGAGCGGTGACTGTGTTGAAAGGATCAGGGACAGGTGAGATTGGAGTAACAGCCCAGCAGCGGGCTTCAGTGAGAGAAATGTGGCCCTGAGGGTTACAGTCACAGAAGGCTTCCTGTCCATGAAAAGCTCCCTGAGTATCGCCCAAAGCCAAGTGCAAGGAAGGGCTCCAAGTGTGTTCCAGAGTCCTGGCCCCTTGGCCCGCTGTTCAGTGTGGAGGTCCAGCACACCCAGTTTCCCAAGGGTCCTGCCACCTATGGGAGTATGTCTCACCCACCCGGAACCTGATCTTTTAGAGGAATCCAGACCTTGGCAGAAGAAGCTATAAGATGAAGCTTGTACAAGCAGGAGGCTGAGGGAGGGGGACATCGGACATGCCGTTCCCAGACCCAATGAGCCTTTCACCCACCAGAAATGAGCTTTGATCTCTACTGCAGCTAGATTCTTTACATTTAGGTTCATTATTACAGCCTCCCCCCACCCCTTCTTCCCAAGACTAGATTAGATTCTCATCAATGCCTGGGAGTGGGGGAGAACACTTATGCAGATCAGTCTGTGTTTGGGCATCCACGGTTAACCCGGTAAGATACACTTCTATTACCCTCTGTGGAGTCCTCGGAGAATCAGTGTGCGGCTTTAACTACCACACAACGAAAAAACATATATTCCTGCTGCCTTGCTCTGCCATCGGGAGCCTGTGTATATGTTTCCCTCATTATTTGGATGTGCCGTTTGAATGTTGTGATCAGTGATTCAGGGCACATGATTCATCAGGAAGACATTTGCTCGGCAGACATGTGAGGAGCTGTCTGCCTCTTCAATCTCACTGACAGGGCAAAAATGCTGATTTATAGTAAATCATTAAAATCTGCTTATTATGGCACGGCTTGTTCTTCTTCCCCACTTCAAGCCCGCAACTTGATCTGCATCATGTCTCTTACAATTTTATACTACAGCAAGCAGTTATTTAAACAAGAGAGGAAAGATCCTTAGTCTTTATTAGTGCATATGAAAGGATATTTTGTTTAAAGAAGACTAATTAAGAATGCAGACGATTTTCTTGCTCACTTTAGGGGAAAAAATAAAGATTTAAGATGTCTAAGTGGAACAAAGAATGACTGTACTAAAACAATACTTAAAAATGATGATTTGGTGCATATTTTAAATAGTCATAAAAATATCAGTTCATGTGTTGCCAAAATTATTGGAAAGGCAGAGGTTTGGGGTTGGTCGTCTCAGTTTAGATTGGAGGGAGCCCATGAAGGTCTGTAACATAAATGAAAATCAGTTAAAGGATAATACTATTTTTGTGTTCAACTCCAATATTGTGACAATGGTTACATTGCTTTAAAAATCATTTGGAAAGTTTTTTTCTTTAAAGCGCAAGATTTAGGATTTGGTGGAAATATAATATGGGAATATGTTGCATGCTAGGTAAACAAAGAAATAACACAAAGAGGTCTATATTTCGTATGTGTTACTTACAGTAAAAAAAAAATAATTTGATGCCTGGGGACAAAAATCCTTGCCACTGAATTACAAAGAAGAGAATAAACTGATTCAAAATTAATCCATACAGATCTGTCCCCTTAATAAGACTAATTCCAGAGAACAAAGCAGAGCATAATGCATTTTAAATTAAGTTGGAAAATGCATAATTTATATTTGTTTTATTTCTTCATATTTTAACACAGGTGCGTTCCAGAATGCTAAGAACCGGAAGAGAAGGGCATGCTTTTGTCCACGGTTTCACACTTTTTAAAACCTAAAGAAGTAATATTTCTCTTCTTGCCCAGGAAGTAAGAACAAAATCAGACAGAAAAGATGAATACAGTGAGAAGACGGAAAGTATGTTTGGTTAAGATGCATTTTAAGGACATCTCATCCCTAATGCAACATTCAGAAACAGAAAAAATAAAGAGCATTAATGTGGGTGAAAAATCATGCTTTCTTTTGTTTCAAATGGCAGGTTTAGAAGGACCTGGATAGGATAGAGGCTCAATTGGTGAAATCGCAGTGAGCTTCCTGTGATGGTAGAAGACCCTCATTCTGCCCTCCAAGCCCCAGGAGGACCTGGTGGCCACAGGAAAGTGACCCGATGTAGGGCAGGGAAATGGCCTTAGTTCCTTACAGGATTTTGGCTGGATTAAGGGGCCACTTTCTCCTTTTCTAAATTAGAACACTGTCCCCTTCCGTTCTCTTTCCTTTTTTTCTCTTTGCTCCACTCCATCCCAACTTAGCTGTCTCCCTCCCAGTTCTATGACACATGAGATGTAGTAACCTCATCTTAATTTATTAACTCATTTTATTTTAACTCATTTTAAAATTTCCTTTTCTTGTTTTTGATTTTGAATACAAAGTAGACACAGCCTAGATATGACTATTAAGATCCAATTAAAGTTCTTGATTTTTTTAAAAAACATGGTTCTTAGAGAGACCTTTGCTGGTGATTAAATTACATAGGAAATGTAGATGCTAAACCAATGTCCGCCTAGTTACAGAGCAGGCAGAGGGAACCGGGAGGCTGCATGTTTCTCTCAACTGCTTCTTACTGATTTAGTCAAGTGGGACGTTCCTCGCCAGCCTGTAGTCGGAGATGTGGGGACTGGGCAAGGTACTGAATTTCTCTGTGTCCCAGCACAAAAATTTCATTCGGGTCCATCTGAGCCCATATCTGTGACTACCTCTCATTATAAGCTCTACACCCTGAACAGAAATCAAGTTCAGTGTAAAGTTCACATGTGCATGGCTGGTCTGTAACCACCTGCCATTTCTTAGTCCTGAGAACTGTAGCATTGACATATTCTTTGTAAAGCGGGACCAACATTGTCATCGGATATGGGCCACTAACTTGCCAATAACCTTTCAGATGGTAAAACCATCACACTGATATTTTCATGAGTCTTGCTTTTGGAGCTCAGTTCCGATTTTTTCCTCATGGGGAAGGTCTATACTTCTTTCTTTTGTATCCACAGAAAAAGATACCATTTAAGGCACTGCTGTAGTTTGAATATGGCTTGTCTTCCTCATCAGTTAGGAGTTCAGTCTCCAAATTCATATGTTAATGGTATTAAGAGGATGGAAATGCAATCTGACTGTTATGTAGAAGTGGGATTTTTGGGAGCTTGATTAGGTTGATTATTACGGCACCACAATTGAATACTGGTGGTTTTATAAATACAGGAGAGAGACTACAGAGTCAAAGAAATGCAAATTCCCTATTTTTCACCATATGATACCTTGTGTTGCCTCAGAACTCTGCCAGCAGGAAGTTCATCACCAGATGAACTCCTGAGACCTTGTACCTCCAGAACTAGGGTCAAATAAAACCACTTTTCCTTATAAAGTAACCTACCTTGAGTTATTTCATTATAGTAATAACAAAGCTGGCTAATACAGAAAACTTCTAACTTTCTCAGGCAACATACCTTGCTTTTGGAAGGTTGAATGGTGTACTACTTAAAATAGGATATTGCAGATGGTAAGGTTTGGGATTCTAGTAATCTGGATGCATTTTTATTCATACCAAACCTTAAAAGTTCATGAATTTGTTTGGATCCAGTTCTCATTTTCTTTTCTACTTTTTTTGTGATCCACACTAGTTGTATTATCACTGGTTGAAGATGACCTGGTGCTTTCTGGGCTTGCTAAACCTCTTTGCCACCATAGGGTCACCCCTCCCTCCTGTCTCTGCTGCATCGTGCGCTCACCTGGGTTGTGGTACTGCCTTCTCTCTGTCCTCCCCATCTCTTCTTCCCTGACTCCACTGTCTCTTCAAAATGGTTAATTGTAGGAAAGAGTCAGGGAGGCAAAAAGTGCACAAGTACAGCAAGAATATATTGTTTCAAAGACAAAGAGCACATATTGGGAACTAGCGTCTCCCAGAGTCTGGTTTTCTGCTGTGGTTGGAGTTTTGGCTTCATTTTTGCTTATACTCTTTGGTCCCTTTGTATAATGTCCTCACACTGTCGACTTCTTGTGTCAGGGTAAACATTTCTAGTCTGTGTCAGTGTGGAGAATGGGCAGAGGATGGACATGTGCAGTGGCTTCTGCTAGATCCAAGGATTGCGATATCCCTGTCTACACATGAATTGCTGCTCGCTTCCCCATGTGCCCCACAGATGGGCATATGAGACACAGCCTGGCCATTGTATGGCTTTGCCTGGGCCGACTACCCATCACTCCACCCATCTGGGTAGGTTCTCTGCCCTCCAGAGAAAGCAGCTGGCAGACTCCCACCGACACAGAATCTCCACTGGAGCGTTGGAGGGCAGAAAACGAAATCAAGACAGGGTGTCATCACTACAAGCCATGTCTAGGCAAAATTCCAGGGGGCATGTGTCTTAGGTGGCTGTCTGTCTTGTCCATTTTCTGGGCCATTCCTCTTTTTTTCCCTAAATACTGCATATGTGCATATTCAGAACAAGACACCGATACCTGACCCATCTATTCACTTTGATAGTATTGCCCTTCCCAGGGTCCTTGAACCCTGAAAAGTGATCCTGAGAAAGGACCTTATGGAGAATTT
Organism: Hystrix cristata; assembly: GCA_004026905.1. Taxonomy (NCBI): domain Eukaryota; kingdom Metazoa; phylum Chordata; class Mammalia; order Rodentia; family Hystricidae; genus Hystrix; species Hystrix cristata. The sequence goes on from PVJO010000913.1 coordinate 14,831, forward strand.
TACCCCAGCACTGCAGTCCCAGGAAGGTGGGTGTTTGTGTCTCCAAAAGACTTTTCAGCAATTCTAAGAAATCTTATGCAGCGGAAAGCTTTCTCCAAAAAGAGATGAACAGGAGCCAATTTCCGGTCCTGTGGTTAATGTGCTAAGTGAAACTGGTCGGATTTCTTTACTTCTTTGAGCCTCAGTTTCCTTATTTAAAAAAAGAAATGAAATAGTCTTAGGTTTCTATAAATGTTTCTGACCCACTGGCTTGTTCATCATTTAAAAATTAATTCTCCTCCTTCATTCGCCTACCTTCCTTCTGTAGCTGCCGTGTGTCCCCTCTCCCCAGGCCCCTTGTGGGAGCTTCCTTAAAGAGCTATAGGAATCTGTGATTGCACGCTCTCCTCTGGGCACTGTCTCCCGTAGCTGAGCCACCTGATGCCCCCTGACCCCACTTTTTCCTGGAAATGCTTCTTCCAGCACATGATACCCTCTCACTCTGTTGGCTTTTCTGTAGCGTCCAACACTACTAAGGTGTGGATCTGGAACATCTCCCGAAGGCTCATGTATTGAAGGCTTGCAGCAGTGTTCAGGGTGGGAACTTTAGGAGGGGGAGTATTTCACAAGGACTTTAACCTTGTCACTGGATTAGTCTACTCATGGACTCATAACATGACAGTACTATTGGGAGGTGGTGGAAACTTTAGAAGGTAAGGCTTAGTTAAGGAAGTAAGCCTTGGGGGTGTTCCCTGGAATGGGATACCTTATCCTGACCCTCTCCTCTCTCTCTCTCTCACTTTCTGTCTCCTGGCTGCTATGAGCTAGGCAGCTTTCTTTCGCCATGCTCTTCAGCCGTGATGTTTCTGCCCTGCCACAGGCCTACAAGCAGTGGAGCCACCTGGCCATGGACTGAAAACTCTGAAACCATGAGCCAAAATAAATCTTTCTTCCTTCAAGTTGATTTTCTCAGGTATTTTATCATAGTTAGAGAATACTGACCAGCACAAACCCCGTCCACCATCTCCTCCTCTTGTGAACACTGTCCTGTCTCTGCTGACCACATCAGGGCATCTCTCCTTGCTCTGGGGTGTGTATTTTTCCTTGCTGTCTTAGCGCTCTTCACACATAGAACACTTTTCCCCTTTTTAATGTCCCCTGTTCTGGTAGACTTAAACTACCTTCTAAAATAAAAGTTGTTAGAACTTGAAATTTGGGGATTCCTTGAAAAATCTGATCAAACCGTGGACCCTGTCCTCGGAAAAAGTCTCAGGATCTTGCATCAGTTTAACAGGATCTGTGAATTCAAGGTTCTAATAGTAATAATGACACCAACAATGATAATAATAACTTCAGTTCCTCGAAGGTAGTATAATAATAGTGCAGATTGAGCAACCTTAATTCACAATACAAATTGTACCAAAATCTGAAACTTTTTGAATTGTCCATATGATAACAGAAGCGAAAAATTCCACATGAGAAACTCTGTCTTGTGCATGACATTATTAAAAATACTGTACAACATTACATTCAGGGTATGTATAGAAAGTATGTATGAAACATAAATAAATTATGTGTAGACTTGAGTCCCATCCCCAAAATAGCTCATTATGTCTATGCTAATATTCCAAAGTCTGAAAGAAAAAATAAACCTGTAATCTGAAACACCTCTGGTCCCAGGCATCTTAGATCAGGGGCATTCAACCTATAATAATAGAAGCAGCAACATGAACAGTAACAGTAACTAAACTAAACTAACTTCTCAAAGGCAACACAACAACAATGGCAATAATAATAAGTAACACGTCTTAATTGAGGTGGATATACACTGTGAAGAGGGGCAGAACCGGCTCCTAGATTTCTTGCCAGAGTGGGTCCCGTCTCCATGTGACTGGTGAAAATTCTTCTCAGAGCTCTTAATATTGTGGATGAAGAAGCCAAAGCTTCCATCTCCTGTGGAAATTCTTTTCTCTTGCTCTGTGAATATTTTCAGAAATATTTCAAAGAGAGGGAAAGGGAATTGGGCACAGCACACTTAACTGCCATTTTAACCTGAGGGTCTTTTGTCCTATGTCTAATGACAATTCCAGGACAGAGTCACAGTATCTCCTTAATACAGATAAGACAGGGGTCTGAGTAGTGCTCATAATTAGAATTTGCCCAAAGTAGACCAGAGATCAGTTTATTTGGGGTGAGATCCCAGGAAGCAGGATGAGGGAGAGGCTGAGACAGGAAAGGAAATCAACGAAGTGAGTATTCGTGACAATCGAGTGGGAGCAATGTCATGGGAACCCTCTGAGAGACACCGCACCACAGAGCTTGTTAGAAATGCAAATCTTACCCTCCTTCCTTCCCACCAAACCTACTAAATCACTCTCCACAGAGGGCCCAGGAACCTGAGTTTTAACAATCTCCCCAGGGGAAGAGGTTGGGATAAACATTAAGAAGCAATTGCACAGGATGCACGTAGATCGGCTCCCCCAAGGGCCAGGAGCTGAGCATCCAGCAGTTCCCTCCCTCAACAATGGAGAAGTGCTCCTGAGAGGTCACCTCGCAGAACTGCTGGCCATTTCTGTGTAGGCTCCAGGTAGCGCCCAGGTCCACAGAATATCTCAGGCAGAAAAGTACGGAAAGCTACAGGTCTGAGTGGGGCTTCGGACATCAGGGCGGGCCAGGGAAACCTGGTGGGAGAATGACAAGGTCTGCTTCAGACGCCCTAATCTATGATCTCACAACTTCCAAGTTCACATCTCTCCTCAATTCCAAATTCTGCATATGTGCATCTCAGAGTCCCGCCAACACCTCAAAGTGCAGACGTTATTTGTCTGTATTAGTTACTTTTCTAGAGTCAGTGGTTTGCAAGAGCGCAGATTTAATACAGGAAATTTACAAGTTACAGCAGTCACCCATGCAAGCCGAATGCAGGAAGAGTGCGGAACATCTCTCTATGCACTGGAGACCCAAAAGATCCAGTCAAGGGCTGGGAGCCCACAGCACTGTCCCATGCGCATCTGTGTCTGCACTAAAAGGCTGAAGAAATCTATACACAGTGGAGATGAAGATGGCTTCCTCAAAGTGAACAGCAGCCATCTCTAATGACAGCAAGGCCCAAGCTCCTCCTTCGAGAACAGCAGAGCTCCCTTCGGGAAAACCAACCACAGTGGAGCTTTACCTGGCAAACAGCCAGCCGCTATTTTCTCCTCCCGATCTCCTTTATGATGTGTTGGTAATAACCTTCAGGTGGATCCTCTACACCCAGAACCACACTACCCAGTCCAGCTGGGTGTTCCTGCTCAAGTTGACCACAGTAGTAAGTCCACCACAACATCCCACCACCCCAAAACTCCTCCTGTTCTTCAAGATGTATCCATGTTTCATTTATCAGAATCCAGTCCTGGATCATGCACACGATCCCCTTTCCTTCACTTTCTCAATCAAATTATTTATCAAATGCTACTCACTTTCCCATCTATTTATTTTTCAGCGTTTTGTTTTTTTCAGTACTGGTGATTGAACCCAAAGCCTTCATGCTGAGCTATGTCCTCAGCCCCTTTTTGTGAGAAAGAATTCTTTTTTATTTTGAAACAGGGATTTGCTAAGGTGCCCAGGCAAGGCTTAAACTTGCAATCCTCCTGCCTCAGCCTTCCAGAGTGCTAGGATTATAGGAGTGCTCCACAGTTCCTGGCTCCAATTTACCTTCTTCATAGTTGCTCAATTAAATTTCTCTCTTTCTTCACTACTATCTTTTATTTTGAGCTCTTGTCACTTTGTATGAATTTCTCACCTGGGTGTCCATGCTATTCTCTATATCATGCACTCTAGTCTCCTTTAAGCACAAAGTGGATGATGCAGGTCTCCTGCTGAAAGCTCCTCATGGCTCCCTTTGTCCAGAGAAGAAAGCATGAAATGAACACATTATTTGGACCCGTCCACAGCTCCCTAAGTCCCGCCAACACTAGATTGGAAAATCTCTGGGTACGGTAGGCTTCCTACAGCCTGGGCCTCTGGGCTTTGGGCCTGTCCTTCCTCTGCCCGGCTTCCCGTCCCCATCATCCCTGTGCTCGCTCTCTGCCCTGGCATCCCACATCCCTAGTCGGGATGCCTTTCCTGTCATGTCCTCCCCCGATGCTGGGAAAGCTCAGGTTCCTCTAAGTGAATTCAAAGGAAATCCATACAGACTCCTCCTTTAGCATATGCTGAATTGTAATACAGTTACCCGACGACCTGTCCGCGTTTCGTATTGAATGACAAGCCCCCGCCCCCGAGAGAATGGGCCAGTTCTCACTTTTCTGCCACAAGAACAACACATGATTGTGTGATACGTACTGTGACCTTAGTAGTTCATTCAAATGAGTGCACATATGAATGAATGAAACGTGGTTCAGTACAATGATTACAAAAACAGCACCTCCCTGTATTGGTTAGCTACCACATTCTGTGTGACAAACAAGTCCCCAGACCCAGTGATTGTGATGGTTAATTTCAGTTGTCAACCTGACTGTATTAATAGATTCCCAATAGTTGGTAAAATATTATTTCTAGGGATGTCTGTGAGGATGTTTTCAGAAGAGATTGGCATTTGAATCAATGAACTGAGTAAAGAAAGGGGGAAACTGCTTTCTTTTACCACTTTTATAACTGTAGCCTTTTCTTGTCAGCTTTTAAACTTCCTTTTAAAAATACAGTTAGAGCTCTTGAGCAAAGAGAGAGAATATTGCCTTCAATAAAGATGAACTCGTTCATTGTCTGGCTATCTATCTATCTCTCTGCCGTCTTTGCATCTACCTACCTATCCATTTATGTATCCTATTGGTTCTATTTCTTTGGGGAATCTTATTTTAGTGGCTTTAAACAAGCAGCAAAGTACTTTAGGGCTCATGTTTGGGGTCAGCTGGAGGTGAGTTGACTTACACAGGGCACATCTCAATGGGGCTCCAACCTGCAATCGGAGCCATTCTATCTGCTTGCCACTCACGCTCTTTGGGCTGGAGGGTAACTCTGGGCCTGCTAGTCCAGTGATGAGGCTGGAAAGTGAGGAGGAGAGTCCAGCCACACAAGCAAGTCCTTAACCTCTGCTCACATGCACCCCACCAACTCCCAGTCAGCCAGAAGTCACCTAGCAGTAACAATTAAAGTCCATAAGAACAGGGCAGAAGAACCTCCTCTCTAGTGGAGAAATTACAAGGTCTCTGAAACTCGCATAGAGGGAGAGCTGAAGAAATGAGAGGAGTAATATGGTTTGCCATAATACTCAGGGAGCATTTCCTATAATTCAACACTAACTAATGTTTTTAATCAGAAAAAAAAAGAAATAAAAGGAATTTCTCAATCAGAAGATTACCTGTCTTAAATTAACATTTAACAGTCTTTCAAAAGGTAAAGTCATAGAGAAGGAATCTCAAATCTGCTTTTATAGACTATGGTCGTTCATGGAAAGATTCATAATTTTAAGAGACCATCAGCTTTTATGATGATCATAATTTATAAATGAATAAGAATAATCGGTACGTTACAATATTTAAAAACAAATACTTCTCTGAATACAATTTGACATTATTTTATAATTTTGAAGCTATTTTTATGTTCTATATCATTACAACTTTATATACAATTTTTTTGTATTTCTGCTTAATGACGTTTTCCTAGTTATTGTATACTTTACACAAAGGTTGGGAGAATTTCGAAAGCTTATGCACTGAGAATCTGGTTGTGGGTGTACATTCGCCTTTATCTAGAGAAGAGAATGCAGATCTTTCATCAGATTCTCAAAAGGCCCATGACCTTCCTCACACTAAAGAAAAATTAGATAATTAAGACCGCTGCACTAGAGGCCTTCTCATTAAAATCAAGAACAATATCACAAATATTACCCAGCAAAATAATGCATGAGAAACAACAGGCGAAGCTACAAGAAAATGGGGTAATACTATCACTTGATGTCAACAGCACGCTTACTTTGCTTGTAAAATCTAAGATTGTTCATTCTAAAATGCAGAATCCTTTAAATCGCAGGATGCATTTTATAATCAATGCATACATTTAGGAGACGTGTTTCTTTGGTTTTATTGAACTATTTAAGACTCTGAACATTCTAAAAGTTGATGGTATCTTAAAACCATGAAAGTATAATATGAAAGTTATTAATAAATTTAGAAAGTTGACTAGTTACAAAATTAAAATATCAAAATCTTTAGCTATTATGTATGTCAAAAATAACCAAATAAAAGATTAAGAAAAATGACTTTGTTCTCAGTAGCATTAAAATACATAAGAACTATGAAAAATGTCTTTTACCAGAAATATTTAAAAATTATGTAAGTAAAATTTTAATGACACAAAATATATAAAAAGGTCTTTAGAATGATAAAATATAACAACTTTTGATTAGGAAGTATATTAGCTTTTGAATATTATCAATATACCAATTCTTTCCATATTCATTCATAGGTATAATGACAATTCAATAGAAATTCCAGCAGAATTTTTTAAGATTATCAATATAAGTGATTTATGAGAACATAAAACATTAATTCTAATATTTACCTAGAATGAAAAATATATCCAAACACATTTTACAGAGTAGTGAAGAAGAAATTAGCCTGCTATATAGTAAACATTGAATTTTCAAAGTAACTTCATATTGGTGCAACTAACAGAAAGTAGAAAAAACAATCATAATAGTCCATCTTATACATAATGTATCATTATTGTTGAGTCTGACTCATTATCAATTGTATGACATATTATTATTCTATGCACTGATAACAGAAGAAAAACTTCAAATACGGAATTTATAGCGTTCTTATACACCGAGAGCTACCTCCCTGGTGTAAGGGCCCATAAGAAAGAAACACATCAGGCAGAGAGAGACAGCAAAGAAATCTGTGAACCTCCAGCATGTACAGCACAGAGGGAGGAAAGTGTGTTTCTTACAAGAATTGTAGTTTCGAACTATAACCCTAAAGGGACATTAGGTCCTTAGTGCCCACAGGTGACGGTGGAAGCAAATACCAACTGTCTCTGGAAGAACCAGTCTTCAAAATAAGCCAACAAAAACTTCCCAGGCCAGGAAACTGCAGTGTGGTCCAGAATGCAGGGGAGCTAACATGGGAAACATTTCAGAAGCAGCAGAGTCAGCTAATGGGCATCAAATATTCATAGCCAAAGATAAAGGATCATTCAAGAATGGTGATAGAAATACAGTTTAGTAACTTGGGAAGCTAAGTAAATACCACCTAGACCAAAGATAAAATTGAAAATGTGAACCATCAAAAGAACTAGAATCTGATTGTGGAATTGTCTTTCCAGCCATGGAAGAAAAAACGTAATGGAGAAGTTTTGATCTACCAAATTAAAACAAAATGTAAAATTTCTATACATCAAAAGTGCCCTTGAATAAATTAAAATTGAACAGAACTAGGAAAAATAGTTTCAACTTTTATGGCAAAGAAAGAGGACAGTAACCTTATAGCATTCTAACACTTCAATATGTGCAAGAATTTTCTCCTTGGCAATTTTTATTCTAGTGAAAAGATCAGAAACAATTAAAACAGGAGGAAGTGAATAAATTATGACTCATCTATACTAGAAAACATGTTTTTGAAGAAAATTTATTGGCACAGGAAAACTCTTAAAATCTGAAATGAAATAAAACAGGATCTAAATTACAGTCAATGTAAACTAATGTATTTATATTTATATATCTGAATGTAGCTATTTCTCTATTTCTCTCTATGAATATACATGTAGGCATATGTAAAAAATTTTACAAATACCTACGGTGTGTATGTTAATGAGTGGTGACATTTGGGTGATATTAGACTTTATATTTCCCAATTTTTTCTCTAATGCTGCTGCAACAAATTATCACCTATCCTGTGGAGTAAGAACACAAATTTATTATTTTACAGTTCTGAAGATTTCATGGAATCAAAGTTGAAGCAGGACTGTGTTCCTTAATGGAGGATTTGGCAGAGGGACATTGTCTGGCCTTAGTGGTTGAGCCCGTTCCGTGGCCCTCTTGGTGCCTATACTCTGTTTTCAAATCTAACAACAGAAGGGTTGTCTTTCTTATGCCACATCTTTCTCAACTTTTCTCCACCCTCGAATCACTCTGACACAGTGGGGAAGGGTCTCCCCTGCTAAGGACCATGGTGACCACATTGGATCCACTGATATAATCCAGGATATTCTCCCCATATGAAGATCCATATCTTTAATCTTATTTTGCATAGTCTTCCAGTTTCTAGAAATTAGGGAATGGACATCTTTGGGGCTTTGTGGAGACACTATTCTGACTACCAAAGTTGATATTATTTTAATATTAGAAATACATAATGCACTTTCTAAAAAGGAAAAATTAAGAGGCCTGTATACTATCTTTATCATCATTAATTATTGAATTTTTATCATCTTTCTCATAGTTACTAGTTAAGTCCTTTTTACAGAGTGTAAACTATGACCCAGAGTTCAAATCCAAACTACCACCTTGACTCGTAAATAATGTTTTCTTGAAACACAATAACTCCCATTTATTTCCATATTGTCTATGGCTGTTCTCTGTGCTCAGTAGCAAAGTTGAATCAACAGAGTCCATATGGCTGGGTGCAGTGACACATACCTGTAATCCCAGCACTCTAAGAAACTGAGGCAGGAGGATCACAGTTCTAGCCCAGCCCGGGCAGCACAGTGAGTTAGCAAGGCACTGTCTAGAAAAGAAAATATAAAAAGAAGTAGGAAGATGTAGTTCAGTGCAAAGGCCTGGGGGCTAATCTTCAAATCTCAGAGAGAGAGTGTTATGGTTTGTGTCTAGATGTCCCCCCAAAGCTTCATGTGGTAAGAGATAGCTGGATCTAGAGTGTGCGGTTACTAAATTGATCCACTGATCGGTTTGGCATTGTTCTGCTGGGATCAAGGATGTGAAACTAAAATTAAGGGTGGGAGTGCTACCCGCCCTAAGGGCAGGTAGCCTAGCTAAAAGATACAGGAAGAAGCTAACTAGCTGCTTGTTTGCATTGCTTATTTGCATACATTCCTTGCATTTCCTCACTTTACTTTGCTGCCGGTGGGCAGACTGTGAGCTAATAAACCTTTCTTCCCCTAACTTTGGGTGTCCGGTATTCTGTCCCAACAACGAGAGAAAAGTAACTAAAACAGAGAGAAAGAGAGAGAGAGAGAGAAAGAGAGAGAGAGAGAGAGAGAGAGATCTGGGTAACAGGATCTAAAATACTTCCTGACCCTGCATTTGATCATGGCTTGACAACCTCAAATGAAAATTGAAAGTAGGTTCGGAGGAGGGACTTGACCTTAGAGCAGTGGTGGGGTCTCCAGGGCCATGTGTCTACTCCTCTTTCACAGAGAAAGCACTGAGACCCAGGGAGGTGAAAGCCGCACCAGAGAGGGAAACCTGGGGCTCCCCCAAAACCTCATACTGCCCCTGCAGGAAGCCACTTGATTGGGGCCCCGGAAACTCATCTTCCACCTCCTGATTTATTTTGCATCTTTGTAGCTGATGCTGATTCCCAGGAATACACAAAAGCTATCTCAAATTTTTGGAAAGAAAAATGAAAAAAATAAAGGCAAACAGAACATGTAATGTTCCTGCCGTCATGTGCTTCCCATGGCCTGCGTGATTCCCTGTGACTGCACTGATGGCTGGGGTGGAACATTCTCGTGTGCTAGGCGGGGGGTCTCCTGTGGTTTGTAGCCAGCCCGCTTGTGCCTGCCGCTCCGGATGGTGATCAGACAGGTGGCAGGGAATGGAGAGAGACAGGAGCGTGTCTTAGCGGACCACTCTTCCAGCCGGACCGTGAGCCGCCACCACGGGAGAGCCTCACAACATCCAATTCATCATCAGAAACAGCGACAGCGCTGAGAAGGACCTCAATCACAAGTTGTCCCCCGCTCCTGCGATCCTTGTCAGCCCCATTAGTGTTGTCCTTTTCTGAGGCGCAGCACTGGGCCAGAGGAGCTGTTATTGTTAAAATTTAAAAAGCACACACACAAGAAAGAAAAGAAAAAATACCCATAATTTCATTTTAGAAATTACACTTGAAAACAATGTGGTGCACACCTCCACGCATAATAACACACACACTTCATAGTCCATTGTGTCGATGCACCTTAATTTAACTGATTCCTTCCTGTTTAACATTTAAAAATATAAAATGTGCACTACTATAAATATGCCGAGATGAGTGTCCTTGTCATTAAGTCATTGGCCGCTTCCACCATTATGTCTTCAACATGAGCTGATGGACACGGATTTTTAATTCCAGGAAGACACACATCTTGTCTTTTGATACATAATGACAAAGACCTCTGCAGAGGGCCCGGCCAGCCTTGCCTACCTCTCCTGGCAGAAAGCGTGCCCCTGAGAGACAATGATGGTTTCCACTGTGTTGGATGGGTTCCAGAGCGCTTCGACAAACGCTACTTCCTTTTAACTTCAAAGGGATCCTGGAAACATTGATAGAGACATTTAAAAAGGAGGAAACTGAATGCAGTCATGTGTCCAAAGTAACTCCATTAGAGAGCAGGAAGCTGGGCCTTCAAACGTGCATAACAGGCGGGAACATGGAGACGGTCACTTTAAGGCCTCATTGTCCCCGGGCTCCCTTCTTCCCGCTGCATCAGACATATTAAAATATACACACACCCAACATAATTTATTCATAACATATGTAAGAGTTCATTTGCAGCTGCCTGGCTGACAAAGAATGTGACATTGTAGATACATTTAAATATTTATGGAGTCCAGTTTTGTAGGGTATGCAGGTTGTGAGTCTCTTTGTCCTCAAACCCGTTCCTTGCCCCTCACTGCCATGCTTCCACCTGCAGGCCACTTTCTGGGTTCCCTGGAAATGGCTTCCCTGCTGGCCTTGGGCAGTGGAGACCTTGGTGTGGGATTCAGGACAGAAGGATAAGAGTACCGACTCCATCTGCTCGGCGCCAGTCTCTGGTTGAGCCCACTGTGGCCCCCACTGAAACCCAGTGGCCTGTCTCGTGGGCCTGCTGAGCGGCCCCCCTCTGTTCTGGCCTGGGCACGGTAGTAACTCTCGCTGTTGCTAAAGTCTGGGTTGCTTCTCTCGCCTGTCGATTTATCATTTCAAAGGTCCGTGAAACATTCTTTTTGCTTTTGTTTTCTTGATTGGCACCTTCAGGACATAGATTTGGTTTTGTTTCATTTTGCTACAGTGGAGCTGATTATCTCAAATAGTTACATAATTTCAACAACTTTGAACACTTTTTAGACCCCATACAGAGCTGTACAATAATGTTTAATGCTTAGCATTCTCTGGATGTCCTTCAAGAGAAAGACAAGAAAGTGGACTGAGGGCCATTTCATCCTCTCCACTCACTCACTTACCTGCTTCTCCATCCACCCATGAACTTGCATGTCTAGTCCATCTTCTCAACCATGCAGCTCTTCTACATTCATCCATTCATCTACTTTGCCACTCATTTCCTTATTCCATCTATTGATCCATCTTCCAACTACCATCCCTCCATTCAAACACCCATCCCTCTATCCAACTTTTTACATAGTCATTCATCTGTCCACCACCCATCTGTTCATTCTTTCATTCATTCCTACTCTCATTCGACAAACACGAATTGCTTGTATACTAGGCTCCAGGTTGGAGTTTGGAGTAGCAGTGTGAGGAAGGAATATTCCTCTCCAGACACACGCAGTGAGAGGAATAGTCATGTAAGAATCAACTACTTTACAGGCTAGTGCCAACCTTGCAGAGGGCCTGATTCCTAGTAGATGAATGTCGGTTGAATGAATAAGTAAACAATTGTTATCATGGAAGTAGTAGAGGAATGTTTTGGGTTTGAAGATGCAGTGGCTACTTACGTAGTTTAGAAGGGCAGAAAATACTTCCCAGAAGAAGTGACAATTTGAGCTACTCTGGGAATGGTCAAGAGTGAACTAAGAATGGAAGTTTGGAGAGAATGGTAGCCAGAGAAAAGAAATAATGTGTACAAAAGGAGATGTAACAAATTATCTTTCCACTAAATAGAAACTTCAGACACTGTGTAGCAGGTCAAACGATGGATACAAAAAGACAAAGTGTTAGATATAAGCTAATAGACAAAAGGTTCAAGGGAACAAGAAGAGGGCAAAGGGGGAGGGAAATGGGAATCCAGAGGAATAATGATATATTAAAAATAAGAACCTAATAACACAAACTTAAATCAGTGACACATACACTGGGTACTATAGTAACTTTATATAGTTGTGACTTACTGCTGTATGTAGGTGGTTGTTTACATTGCTCACTGTCATAAGCAAAAGATACAATTAAATGTGGTCTGTAAGTTTGTGTAATTGCCTGTAAGTTTGTGTAATTTTGGATAAATTTTAATAAAAATCTAAAAAATGTGGGATTTTGTTATGTATGTATTATGAAGTATTTAATCAATCAACTATTTACATATCTTCAGGATTTTCTTGACATCTAACTATTAAAAGCATTGATGAATGCTGCTGAGCCTCTATCTTTACATCCTTTAGCAAGTATCTCCTTAGGATGAATTCATAAGATTATGATTGCTAGGCCAAAGACATTGCTAGGGTTCTTTAAAAAAATTAATTTCATTTGACAAACTGCCCTCCAGGAAGGAATACCAATTTACATTCCCAACAACAGTGCATGAGAATGTCAGTTTTCCCACATCTTTGCTATTTTGAGGTTTTGTCAAACTTTTAATCCTTTTCAGTCTGATGGGGTGAAAAAAGATGAGTCATCTTCATTTTTATTCAGCACTTTTGATTGCTAATGAGATAGGACACTCTCACTCTGAATGTATTGACAGTTTGTGCATTTTATTGTGTGACTTGCCTCTTGGAGTTTACTGTTTCAATTTCTTCTCTTTTTTTTTTAACAGATTTTTATTAAAATTTATTCCAAATTACACAAACTTATCGGCCATTACACAAGTTTACAGATCACAATACGTAGTGCTTTTTGCTTCTGACAGTGAGCAATGTAAACAATCACAGAGATGCAGCATTAAGTCACAATTACATAAAGTTACTGTAGTACCTAGTACTATAGTAACTGTTCCACTTTCTACTGAACATTTCTCTTTGTCCTTTTGGTTTTCAAATTCTTTTTAAACTACTTTTTAATCAAATTAGGATTCTTAACCTTTTTTCTGTAATGTGCATGGTGATAGTTTCCTTTGCATTTTGCTACTTGCTTGTCTAATTTTACACTTCATGATTTAGTTTCCTTTAGGCTTGTGAATAGTACTAAAATGAGAATATTAAAGAAATATAAAATAGATGCTACATGTAGTGAAATCTGTCAAATTTCTTCCTTATGTCATGTATGAGTCTTAGAAATCTTAAAGGGGCTCCCAGTCCATAATATTATACATTAGTGGGCCCTATTTCTTTTATAGTTTCTGTCGATCTCCAAATAATTCGTTGATACTGAGTGCCCTTGCTACATCTCTCCTCCAGTGCTTTGCGATGCCACGGTTATGATCTACTAAACTCCTTCATTTACATGGAAGTCTTTCAGGGCTCTCTTGTCCAGTAGTTCCAAAACTTTTTATGTGTTGTGTACCCTGTTTTCAATGGTCCCTTTCTCAGACAGCCTCAGTCAGTAGCTTCAGATTCAAGAATATGTAATTTTAACAAGCCCCGCAGTTGAGAATTTAACTGTTGGCGGCTGATTACAATCATCTGCCTTGTGAAGGTTGTTTGTGACCTGGGAGGCGCCGGCCAGCCACATTTGGTCTTGACCAATGGCACTGGCATCCCAGATGACAAGACCAGGCATCTGTAGCTTTTCTCAAAAATCAAGGTGATACCAATAAAAAGTTAAAACAATAGTGTTCCCCTGTGATATTCATTTTTGCTAGTGTCACCCTGTTTGAGTTACAGTACTTTTACTTTATATTCCTTACTGTTAGTTTCCTTCGTTCTTGACCACTGAATGAAGTCTGAGACTTCAGAGGTCCTGGAAGGTTTCTTAAAAAAAAGGATTAGGAACTGGGCTGAGCTGAAAGCAGATCACTATGGAAGCTGAGAGAGAGCTGGGGACAAGCTGGAGGTGGGAAGGAGGCACCAGGATGGCCACTGAATCAGGGCTGTAGATCCAGGTAAGTGATCCTGAGTTTGGAAGAAGAGGGACAAAGTACAGAGATGGGAGCAGACCCAGTAAACAACACCGTAAAAGCCAAAACTACTGGCCCTGGCCCTGCCTGGGAACCACATTTCTAAGTGATAGACTAATAAGGACAGTAGGAGGACATAGGCAGGTGTCATGGACTTTGATCATCCAGTGTGGGGCCAAGCATAACCTGTTGGTGATCCCGAATGCTCCTTCCCTCTGCGGGGGAACTCTGCTGTTCCTTCTACTCCCCAAACCTAAGGCTTTGGGCTCCTTTGCATTTTACTTGCTATGTAAGCTACAGTGCATAACCATCTTTCGGTCCTGAGCCTCTGTGCAAATATTCTGGGCTTGTATTCTTGGATACCATGAGAAGCCAGGACATAGAGCCTTGATGAGTTCCTGTGTGACCTGTACAGACAGCCAATGGCCATGTGGGAAAGGGAGCCCACCAGCCTGGGATGTCAGATTCAACGATATTTTGCCACAGCAAAACCTAAAAAAACCTTGGTGTTGTAGGAAATCTGTGTTCTAAAATTTGGTTGCATGTTTCCATTTATTATTATTATTTTTTTGATAAAGCATGTGTGCGCGCACCCACAGATGCACACGCACACTTTTCCTTAGCAAGAGGCAGCTCTTGTATACTCAGTTTGCAGAGCGAACCTTTCAAGACTTCCTCCAATCCCCAGGACCTGGTGTGACTCCTGTGGACCCAGGAGCTGAATGTTAAGGAAAAGCAGCCTCTGAGTGGTCATGGGCCAGAAGAACAGTTCCCTCACTGTTTCAGGTGGCCGGAAGGGATGGACATTAGTGCTACACTCCTGGGATGCCCCCTCCCTCTTAGCTAGACCTACGTTCCTTGCACTTTTGCACTGGTCTCTCTCGCAAGGTCACTGTCCTTCCCTACACACCTCAGACCCCAAAAGAGCTACACCTGCTTGCTCTAAACAGCTGGGTTGGACCTGCCGCTTCCTCTCTTCTCTCCAGGGATATCTGGAAGATTCCATTATCTGGTAGAATGGTGACACTCAGACACCCCTGGGCTACTCTGTCACAGCTTCAAGGATCCACTAGACCCTAGTCCTACAGGCCCCCAGCCCACCCAAGGTGTGTGGCCCCAAAAGCTGAGATTCAGGAGATGCTCACCATGGCTATGCCTCCAAACCATGCTGTCTACTCCAGCTGTGTCATCTTTGTCCTGTTGACATGCTCATGTGCCCTTTTAATCATACTGGGCACCCACCACCCAGTGCTGACAGAACCCAGATATGTCTCCCTGAGAACCGCGCTCAGAAGCTGCCTTGCCTGGGACGCCAGAAGACTGCCCATTCCTTCCTGGGAAGAGTCTGGAACCTAAGAATGACTAATTTGCAGGTCTAAGAGCTGACCACCCTCACCTCTACACAAAGTAACTCTGGGGTCTCTGTGCCATCCTAGAACTTCCCAGGTACTCAAACTGAGGCCAGTTATTAGTTGCAACCAGACTTTCGCCTGGCTGGCCCTCGTTGCCCTAATCTATACTAGGCCCTGATTCCTCCCAAGAGTTCTCCTGCATAAATTATCAGCTCCAGAATCAGCAGCTCAGAGCCAGCTAACTTAACCCAATGGGACAAAGTCAAAGTTCCATCCTTGCCTGACTTCTGCATTTCCTGGTTTGGGATTCGGATTTAAATCCTCACACAGACTGTTTAACTGTGCCACCCAGTCAGCTTGTGATGACTCACCCATGGTGTCCTGGAGATGGGGGCAAATCCCTCTTTCTAGATGAGCTTGGCCTTGACTGGGCAGATAGATGCCGAATGGACACGCACAGAGACTGGATGGATATTCGAGCAGAGTTGGAAATGGCAATGCAGCCCCATGCAAGTGTCTGACCTAGAGCTTCCCGCCACTGCCTTTGGGCTGTGAGGGGATGGCTTAAGTGGAAAGCTCAGGGAATCCCACCTGGCACAGCAGAGCAGAGCATCTGGAGCTTGTTATACAGGAGTTGGCACAAGCTGGGCATCTTTCCAGGCTCAGAAGGTTTTAGGGAAATTCTTACATGTGGAATGTTTACAAAAACTGTGTCCCCAGATGAATCACCATGTTTCCCCCTCAGAGGTCCCTTGGGTCTCCAGGGAAGCCAGCTTCTACTCCGTCAGCTTAAACCAGAGACAGTCAAGCCTTTCAGGTGAAAAGGACAGTGGTGGTCCAACCTGTGTCATGAGGTGACTTTAATGACAAGGAGCAAGTTTTCTCCTGCATCCTCATCTACCCATGTCTTTGAAATCATTTTCCCACAGGCTCCATGGGCTGGCAAAGACGGCTTTACTCTCCACAGTTGACTTAATAACCCTATTTCATTTTGTGATCACATGTTAAAGTCAAAGAGGTTCTGAATGACACAAAACATTTGACCACTCCGTAAGGAAAATGTCAGACCAAGAGGAAATAGCCACACAGACATGGTTCATTTTGTAAAAAACATACCTTTGCCTTTTTGGGAAGAAGAGGCAGATCACCTTGGCAAAGGACATTCCAGAATCTCTCCAGGAGAATGGACTGCTTTTTTATGGGCATGTTTCTTTGGCTATTTCGATTTGCATATCTGAAAACAACTGAAAAAGCAATTAATTCAAATCTAAATAACTTCCATGCTCAGAATTATGTTTATGGTCTTCTAGTAGACAAATTTATGGGGACGCCTGGGGACCAGGCCTCTGACACGGAATGAGCATCAATCTCTCCTGGAGACTGGCTGCGGGTTTATTTCTAAAACTTGTATGGAATGAGGGAGTGAATCCACAGCGTTTAAGACCTAATGATAGTCACACACTTTAACACATTTAAATCACGATGTTGCAGGAGGCAGAAAGCTTGGCTTTTCTTGTAGTTCTGAGCAGGGCTGTTCCCAGAGGATGATCCTCCTTCAGAGAAGAGAAGACACTGACTTAGTTACAATCCCGGGGAGGATTCTACACTGGGATTTTTTTTTTTTTGGTTTCTTTCTTTCTTTAAATACAATTTACATAGAAGGGGCTGGCTGCCAACAGGATAATTGAGAAACACCTGGTAAAAATGTCTATTAATTGACAACGGCTTTCTCCTCCCCAAGCCTTATCCTTCAGAAAAGAAAAAAGAAAGTATAAAAGAAAAAATCCAAGAAGGAGAATGAGGGGGAAAAAAGAGAAAGCAAAAGAGCCTGAGATATATTATCATCAAGCCCAAAATGAAAGAAATATAATCTTCAAGGCCAAAAGGAAATAAGGCAGGAGTTTGATGCGTGAGCAATGACCACACTGGAGCTGTAGGAGGTGTTCTGATGTCGGGGCCCCCGGAATGATGTCTTTTCAGAAGGAGGGAAGAGGATGATGGAGTCCCAGAACCACCTTTTGCTTAAATCAACTTTATGAATCTGTGATAATTTTCCCGTGAAAACTCCATGTTCCAGAAAAGGGCTAGCTCCTCCCAGAAGAGGCAATGAATCAGCTTCTCTAACCCCAGATTCTGTTACACTCGCCAGTCTACAGTCACCTTCGCGGGCTGCATGCCCGCACCGGCCTGGCTCCTCTGTTCTTGTGACAGCTCCTGGCATAGCACATCCACCCAAAGAACCTCACCAGTGAGGACTGGGGTGCACTATACCCAAGGTAAATTGGGGAGGGTGACTTATGAACAAATCTCTGATGCTGTTATTGTTGTCGTACTAAAATCTGTACTGTACTATCAGCACGGAATCACTTCTGAAAAAGATCAATAAATACTATGTGAACTTCATTCCTCAAAAGAAAGTACTTAGGGTGCCAGATCTGTGGCTTTTCTTTGTCTCTTCAATAGCTACTTTAAGGTCATGTATATAGGTGGTACTCAAAAACATATTTAGAAGATAAAAGAGATGAATGAAAAATAATTCTCTTCTTAAAATTCTTTTGTTTCTTCATATAAAATCTTAGAGCTGAGATGATTGAACTTTATGACCTGGGAAATTCATTTCTTCTCTGGCTCTCATTTTTAAGTGCATGTAAGTCAGGGAAACTGGGTCACTGATTTTCAGAGTACAGGAGTTTAGTAGTTTCTCAGAGATGCAACAGCAGAAGAAGCGCTCAAAGACACTGGTGTTTCCCCAGTCGCTGCTTTTTCCCCTTACCCAAATGTAGCAATTACCCATCTTTTTATGTATATACAATAAAATTCACCAATCCCAAGTGCACAGGTTGCTAATTTTTGACAAATGTATACAGTTTGTGACTACCACCACAATCATAGAACAATTCCATCACTATAAAAAGTGTCCTCAGACTCTTTTGCAATAAATGCCCCCATCACCTCTGGAACTGACTGCTTTCACTAGATCTTTTATTCTTTCCTAGAATTCAGCAATTGTATATATCCAGTTTTGTATGTCTAGTTTATTTCACTTACCATAATACTTTTGAGCTTCATCTATATTTTGGGTAGTTAATTCCATTTTTATTTGTGAGTACTATTTCTTTGCATGGATATACTACAATTCATTTATTCTTTCACTGATGGATGGACATGTGGGTTGTTTCCAGTTTGGACATGTTCTGAATAAAGCTGCTATGTACATGCATGAGAATGTCATTGTGTGGTATATATATTCTCTTACGTAGATGCATACAAAGGGAATTTGTCAGTTATAGCATAATGAAGTATTTCATCTAAGAAGCTGCCAAACTGTTTTCTCACAATGCCTGTACCAGCCTTTGCATGAGGGTTCCAGCAATACCATGGACTGGTTGACACTTGTATTTCCAGACTTTTTACTTCTAGTCATGTATTTAGTGGTATTTGGTTGTGGTTTTAAATTGCATCTATCTAATGACTGATGAAGTTGGGTGCATTTTCATTTGCTTACTTGCCGTTTGTATTGTGTGTCTTCTTTAAAGTACTCTTCAGGCCTAGACACACATGTCTTTGCTAAGACTAAGTCTAGAAAAGGACAGGGAGATGCCCTAGCGAGGCACACCCATCCTTCTCCCAGCAAGCACCTGCTACTGAAATAGTTTTAGAGTTGAATCTCTTTTGCAGGCATAGGAGGAGAGAGAGTTGAAAATCTGAGTGTGGATCAAGAATTCTGAGAAACACCTTTTGGTTCCTCAACCTTTACCCAAGCACAAAACAATGCCAAACTATTGCTAGTGGAAGTGGAAGCCTTTTGTGCACCGAGGGTAACCATGACAACAGGGAAAGCAACTTTTGACCAGATTCACTCAAACCACACTAACAGCCAAATCAAAGAAAAGAAATGCCAATATCCTGGAATAAAGGCTATTTATCTCAGTATCTATTGGTCTACACGCAATGTCAGCGTTCAATAAAAAATTACCAGCTATATAAAGAAGCAACACTCACACACACACACATACTCGATGAAACAAAAGTACAAACACGATTTATGGATAGAACCACAAATGTCCCAGACATTGGAATGATCGGACAACAGCTTTAAAAATGCTGTGGTTAATGAGTACAAGCTCTCCTGGAAAAGATAGACACAATGCCTGATCAGGTGAAGGAAGTTCAGCAGTCAGAGGAAATCTATAACCAAACATCAGATGGGTAGGTCAATGATTTTAAAAACACATTGTATCAGATACAATTCCTCCAATTATCTCTCAATACAGCTGAGGAAAGAATCAGTAAACTTGAAGATATTTCAGTAGAATCATTCTAATCAAAGCAAAAAGAGAAAAAAAGACCGAAAATTAAAACAGAATAAAGCATTGAAGAGTTGTGGGACATTATAGAACTGTTAAACATATATGCAAATGGAAGCCCAGATGGAGAAAAGAGAATGAAGTAGAAAAAAATATTTATAGAACAATAGTAAAGTTATTTTTTAAAGAGTGATAAACACCAAACCAAAGATCCAAGAAACTCAAAGAATTAGTTTAAATTCCAAAGCCCAAGAATTAAAATGCCCATTTAGATACATCACTCTGAAACTTAGGCAGAAAGGAGAGAGAGAGAGAAAGAGAGAGAGGGAGAGAGAGAGAAATTAAGAGAG
The DNA here is from genome assembly GCA_004026905.1 of Hystrix cristata. NCBI lineage: Eukaryota > Metazoa > Chordata > Mammalia > Rodentia > Hystricidae > Hystrix > Hystrix cristata. The sequence continues at coordinate 34,952 of PVJO010000913.1, forward strand.
AGAGAATCTTGAAGGAAGCAAGGGAATCCCTTAGAGAGCTACACAAAGAGATAAAGTCATCTACAGCAGCATTCTTTTTGACAAATAGAGAAGCCAAAAGATATTGGGAGGACACCTTTAAAGGGACTGGGAAAAAAACCTTATTAATCCAGGATAATATATCCAGCTAAAATGTATTTCAGAAATGAATGTGAAGTGAAGATATTCCATTAAAAATACTGAGATAATTAACAGTTAACCAACAGGGGCTGCAACCCAAAATACTAAAATTCTTTAGGTAGAAAGAATAAAATATCACAGTGAAACTTGGACCAACATACAGAAATTAAAGTCTCTAGAAACAGTAAAAATAGAATAAATATACAAATGGTATTTTCCTCATTCTAAAATATAATCAGTGGTCTATCTAAAGCAAAATTAGTAACAACATATTTAAGGTACATGAAAAGCAGAATGCATGGCAATAATAGGTCAAAGAAAGATGGGGAGAAAATGTACAAAAACAATTTAAGATTATTTGAAAGTGAGAAATTAAAGATCTGTATTGAACCCAAAAGGCAATCACTGAATAATTTAAGAAGATGTATTACTAACATGCTAATGGTGAAGGAAACACGGAATCAAAAGTAAGTAAAATGAGGAAAAAAATTTTAAAGATGAAATAGAAAACACAGTTACTTATCCAGTAGAAATCTTTAAAATTGACTTGTTCCTTCCTCATTTTCTTTCCCCCTATGACAAAGCTGAGCTTTATTCTAACAGATCTTTCTTATTTTCTTTGTACCTGATCTGAATTATCAAATTATTTGCATCTATCTCCCCTCTTAGAGAGAGGGTAAATCAGTTCCAAACACATTTTACTACAGTGTAAGGTGTTTCCTCTGGAAAATTGCCAGCTCAGATTTTAAAAAATTTATTCTTTTCCAAATGCGCTTTCTAATATTTCGCTTTTAAAATACCTTCTTGGAATCAATTTTATTGTATTTATACTTAATTTTTGTTCTCATTTAAATGTGTATTTTCTGACCGTATGGTAGAAACTTTGTCATATCATTTAATAATAAATTAAATATCTAAAAACACAGATAATGAAATGGTACCTTTAAATTCATCCATATCCATAACAGCATTAACTATAATTGAGCTAAACACTGTATTTCAAAGGCAGAAGAGATTGCAGGATTATCTAGGAAGAAACCCTGCCTATATATTGTCTATAAGAAAATTACTTTCAATAGAAATGCATAAACAGATGGAAAATAAAGTATTAATCTTAAGAAAGCTAGAGGGGTTACGGTATATTAGTATCAGAAAAAGTAGACTTTAAAACAAAGAATACTATTGGTGACAAAGAAGGGCATTACAAAATGATAAAGGAGTAAATTCACAAAGAAGACAGTTCTAGATATGCATTCGTGTTAACAAGGGAGCAAAAAATAGAGGATGGAAAATTTTAAAATAGAGCAATACTTACATATTAAATTGAAAGGTGCTATGGTCATTTAATAAGGGAAAGGATAATATTTTTTAAAATGATAGTTTCCTCAATAAAGAATAGTAGGACAACTGGAAAATATATATGGAGAAAAAATAAAACCTTAACTCCTCATACCACATACTCAAAATAGGTCATAGACTTAAGTGCTAGAGCTAAAAATAAAAACAGAAGCAAATACATGAGAAAAATTTGTGAATTCAAATGAGGCAAAGATTTATTAGCCAGTATACTCAAAGCATGAAATTCAAAACAAAAGTGGATAGAAAAGATTTAATCAAAATTGCAATATGTTGCTCTTCAAAAGACATGGTTAAAAACATGTAAAAGTAAGCTACATATTGAGAGAAAATATTTGCAAAATATGTATGTGTATCCTGACTATATAAAAAAACTCTTAATAAGAAAAGCCACAGTATATTATTTTTTAAAACACAAAAGCTTTGGACAGACACTTTATCAAAGAAGATATCCATATGAAATGACACTAACCTCATTAATCAGTAGGGAAATTCAATTTAAAACACCATGAGGTGCTGTAGGTGTCGCTTAGTGGTAAAGATCATGCTTAGCAAGCATGAGGACCTGGATTCGATCCTCAGCACCCAAGATAGTAATAATAATAATAATAATAATAATAATAATAATAATAATAATAAGAAGAAGAAGAAGAAGAAGAAGAAGAAGAAGAAACCATAATGAGATATTACTCTACACCACTAGAATGGCTAAAACTAAAAGGTCTAAAAGTGTCACTTGTTGGTAAGGAGGTAGGAAAATTAGAATCATCATGATTGCTAATGGGGGTGAAAATTTGCTTCCACATTAGAAGATAGTTCACCATTTCTTAGACTATTTAACCTGTACCTGCCAGGCAAACTTGCCATTCTTCGGTATGGACATAAAAGCTTATGTCCATATTAAGTCCTACAAATAGATAAATGTTTCTAGTACTTTGTTCATAATAACCCCCAAATTAGAAACAACCTAAATATTCATCACTTGGTGAAAGAATGCAAACATTGGGTTTTATTCACACAACGGACCACTAGTCAGTGATAAAAAAGGATGAATTACTGATAAATGCAACATTACGGGTAAATTTCAAAAGGCTGCTGTGAAGTGAAAGATGTCAGACATAAGCCACTATGTATCGAAGACTTTTCCATCTGTAAAAATTTAAACAAGCAAAGCACAGGTACAGATAACTGATTAGTGGCTGCCAGAAATTGGGGGAGAGAAGGAAGAGACCGACTGCACAAGGCTGGAAAAGATTTTGGGGGGGTGAAAAAATGTTATATGTTTTGAATTTGCAATGACTATACAAGTGTATGTGGTGTACTGAAGTGAATTGGATACGGATAGTCTTGAGCTTTAGAGTTTTTGACTGTACAATGGTGTGAAAGATATATGCATTGAGTAGTAAATGTGCTTTGAGATTTGAATTGTGATCTTTTCTCAAGCTGGTGATATGATATCTTACTCAAGATACTGGGCAGCCAGCAGTGAGCTAAATACCCAGTCAACAAGATCATGAGGGGAATCAACCTGTACTCTACATACTATCGTGTGGCTAAACTATGACTGGTGTGTTAATGCATTAATACAACTTATGATGTTTCAATTTAGGATGGATTTATTGGGATGGAACCCCACTGTGAGTCCAGAAGCAGTTGGAGGCTTTTAAGATTGGTAACTTCCACTGAATGTGAGTTACATCTCAATAAAAAATAGAAAATATATTTATATGAATAAAATGTAATATATTCAATAGAAATTTACATAATATGGGGGCTGGGGATTTAGCTCAGTGGTTAGAGTGCTTGTCTTGCAAACACAAAGCCTTGAGTTTGATCCCCAGCACCAAAAAAAAAAAAAAAAAGAAATTTAAATAATATGACAACTATTGCTACAGTTAAGTGTCTCTGAAAGGCCCATGTGTCAACAGTTTGGTCAACAGCTATGATGCACTTGGAGGGAGATGGGGCAACCTTAGGAGATAGGACCTAGTGGAAGGAAGTTAAGCCATTAGGGACATGCTCTAGAAAAGGATATTGGAACCCCAGCTCCTCCTCTTCCTCTCTCTTTTTGCTCTCTGACCACCATGAAGTGATCAGATTCTTCTGCCACACTCCGGCCCTGGCAGGCTGCCTTGCCAAAGGCTGAAAAGCAGTGGATCAACTGACCTTGGGCTGAGATCTCAAAAAGTGTGAGACAGATACATCTTTCTTCTCTTTAAATTGATGATCTCAAGTGTTTTGTTACAGAAGTGGAGAGCTGACTAACATGCATGTCTATGATCAATATTTTCAGTACAATGCAAAAATGAGCATTTCAAATAATCCTTGAATTCAGATCTTCAAAGATGGCTTAGTACATTTTGTTTAAAGGAACTTTGTTGAATGATTATACAAAAAAATGAAACCGGGAATATAAAATCATGTAGGTCTGGTACCACACAAATGATCCATACCACGAGGCATCATGCTAAGAGTGGAAATGGTAACATAAATTTCTGCAAGTTTTTGGCCTCAGAGGCATTTGTAGACCAATCCAAGCCCTGTGCAACTTCCTACAGTTATCTTGGTTGTTGTTGTTATGGACGGTCAGCTTTTGAATCCACTGACAAACTGTACATTTTATGTTGCTCTTTCACTTCATTACTTTTTTCTTTTTATTCTATGTTTTAAACTTACTTTCTGCTTATTTCCAATTCTTTGTTTAAGTTTTCCTAAAAATTACATTTTTGGCTGTACCCTCTTTTCTTGAATACTATTTTGATCATGTCCCACCCATTTTAATGTGAAGAGTATTGATTTTCATTCTTCTCCAGTTTGTTTATGATTAGAATATTTTTCTTTATGTAGTCAGTAACTTAAGTGATATTATCCAAATAGATCATTTTTTGTCCCCACTCTCTACCCCATGTACTTGTCTTCTTTTGATATTCATTTCCTTTTCAGTAAGATTATAGCCAGAGAATCATGTGCTGAAAGATTTATACTTTTTGTAATTTATTTTAATTTCTTGGTTTAATACATGATATAGTTCTCCCAATGTTTCGTTCCTGCTAAACATTCTTTGGTGATATGAAGGTTGTGTTTGTGTGAGTATTACTGAGGCTTATTCATTTGCGTTGCTCAAACACTCCAAATACTTACATATTGCTATTGAGTTTATCTGTATTTTCTTGAATAGCTGTATTTTAAAAATCCTTCTTATAGATTATAATTATAGATTTCTTGGTTTCTTTCTTTGTTTGAATTATTTCAGTTAGCACCACCCATCTGGATTTACTTTTTCATTTTTGTAAGCCTCTAGCTTGTGTACTTTTTCCATCTCTTCATTTCCAGCCTTCTGCATAGTTTTTTTTTTTGGGGGGGGGTGTCCAAAGGACGACTACATGTTGGATATTGTTTGATAATTAAATCTGAGCGCTGTCTTCTGGAAAGGTCTGTCGATTCTGATCTTTCAAGATGCAAACGCAAAGATGGAATCGGAAGGCACAATATCTATTGGAAAAGCACAGGTGAAGAATAAGGTATTGGAAGTAGGAGAGGACAGATAGAGCATGTAGAGAGTGCAGCTTGCCTAACAACTTGGGAAGCAGAGGAAGAAGCAAAGTGGACTGGGAAGGAAGGGTCGCAGACTGCAGCTGAGCTTCACTGGCCATTGTGAAATCTGAAACCAAGGCTGCTCATTGGAGAAACCCCTGGTTTTATAGAAGTGGCATTGCACTAAGTGCCTCTGGTAGCTCCTGAGGCAAGGGAAACCATGCAGGTCATGTAATGGTGATCCAGAAGCCCAGCTGGGACTCCTGGCCCATACGCACCCTGTAGTAAATTTTCATGACTGTCTTTCAAGACCGCGTAGCTGGTTCAGTGATCACTATTATTTAAATGGATGAATTCCTGCCACCTGATTTTAGGTTTTCCAATTACTATAGTTCTTTTTTATTTGTCTTATTTTCTTGGATTTTATTTGGACTGATTAAATTTTCATTGTTCACTTTCTCCCTGAAAGCGATTTAGAAGTGAGACATCTTATTTGAAATGTTGATCTATCCATATGTCTTGTAGGAAACAAAACAAATATCAAAGTAGTACATGGTCACTGTCAAAGAATCAAGTTGTTTCGAAGACCTTACTCTTGTAAGCAAGAGCCTCAGCCCCTACACTACCAATTCCATCTCAATTTGCCAAAAAGTGAACTCTTTTCATGTTACTAAATCACCTTATTGGTCCTATACTAACATCTTACTTTGTCTAAATGAAATTTTGACTCAGTTACGTCACGTCATATGTTTCTATATGCTTCTTTACAACATGCTTTATCACTCTTGTCAATTTTTTATCATTCCTCTTTGAATTTGTAACAAATGTGTACTTAGTACTTAACATGTATCAGACACTATCCTGAGTGCTTTGCAAATATTAAGCTATTTAAGGTGGGATTATGTAATGTGTCCAAGGTTACATTGCTAATAACTTTCAGAGCTGGGATGCAAACCCAAAGTCCATGCTTTTAAATGTTATCCCATTTCCTGTTAGATCAATTGTAGATTAAATTTTTTGAATTCCGATTTTATAAAACAAAGCTATTCTATAATTCTTGAAACCTTCCCTATTTCTAATTCCCAAACTTTTCCAAATGTACTTCTTTTATTTTGTCAGCATTCTTAACATTTACATTTCCCAATGTAATGAGAGTGAGACCTTCTGTGATTCCTCTGCGGGGTTGATTTTACAAGTCAGAGGCTAATAAATGCCTCTCACATTGTTATGATTCTATGAATGCTGCTGACAGCAGAACAAAGTAAAGTAAGTGGATGCATTTCTTTTACCAGAAGATCAATGTTTTGACCACTAAGCCACTCACTTAAGGAAGAATATATCCAGAGTAGAGTTCAACTTAGTTCTGATTGAAAACAAAACAAAGCAACCAGCTTCACGAATTGTCTTCACACAACCTTTAGTTTTCCCAGCATCTCAATCATTTTGTATAACTCTCCAAGTATCTTCTTTTCTGGAGCTACCCTCCTACCAATTCATCTGAAGAGGTTACCTCTTGGGATTATTGCTTTGTAGATATTCTGAACTAGGACATAGTTTTTTTTTTTTTTTTTCTAGTTGGATCCTATGTCTTTCTCTTTCTTGGTTTACTTCATTTTTCTAGGATCATCAAATAAATTTCTAAGAAAAAAAATTGTATTGGAGATAAGTTTCCAGTGTCCCTCGAGTCTTAAACGTCTTTATTCTTCCCTTGTACTTGACACAGTGTACATAGGTTTAAGATTCCAAATTAGAGATTATTCTCCAACCTCTCCCAGAACTTTGAAGGCATTGCTCCATTTTATGTATTTATTTTTATTTCTGCTAGTATTCAGCAGAGATAATTAGATATCTTATGATAGCCTAATGCTCCTCCTTCGTAGGGGACATTTTATTTCCTTTCCAGGAAGATTTGAGATTTCATTATCCTGAGTGTATTGTTTGTCCAGATGTGAGTGTATTTTCACTTACCATTCAGCATACTTTAAACTGATGATTCAGCTCTGGAAATTTTATTATATTTTTAATTTTATTCCTTCTGTTTTCACAGTTCCCATTTCTAGAATTCCAGCTAGTCAGAAGGCATATAGCTTCAGGCTGGATCCACTAACCTTTCAGGTTTTTTTTTCCCCTTCATGAAATTAATTTAGAGGTAAATCAATTTTTAACATTCCTACAAAAAATACATTCACACACGTAGATTCATGTAACTACCACCACAATACATATGCAGAACAATTCTACCGCACAAGCAAAAAATGTCTCTTGCTATACTCTTTAGTTCCTCAGGCCTGATCTCTAGAAACCACTGATCTCTCCTTTATCACTGTAGTTTTGAGTTTTTAAGACATCATATTAATGAAATTATACAGTGTGCAACATTTTGAGACTGTTTTCTTCCATTTAGTGTAATAAAATTCATCTAAGTTTACATGTATTAAGAAATTATGCTTTTTTTGTTGCTGAATTGTATTTCACTGTATGGATGCACCGTATTTTATTTACAAGTTGAATAGTATTTGGTTTGCTTCCAGGTTTAGATGATTATAAATAGAATTGCTAAAAACATCTGTTTACAAGTTCTCATGTAAACTTAAATTTTTGTATCTTTATGATGAATGAACCTGCTGTAAATAGGGAGGGAGGGTGCAAAGGGGAGGGGGGGAAGAGGGGGGAGAACCAAGATACATCATGTATAGGTACAGAATTAATGTAATGAATGTGACCATTGTATGTAGAATGTACCAATGCATGTTCTTGGTTTAAAATAAAAAAAAATTTTTTTGTATCTTTAGAGTAAAGACCAAGGACGTGATAGTCATGGGTCATATTTTAAGTATATTTCCAAATATATAATAAACTGCTAATTTTTCAGTGTCTGTGTCATTCAAGCACTTTCCAGCAGTATAGGAGAGTTCTAATTCCTCCCTATCTTCATCAGGGCTTGATGTTGTCAGTACTTTTCTATTTTAGTTATTCTGGTAGATATGAAATGTTATATGATGGTGGATATTTTCTTCATGATCATTGATATCAACCATCTTTTTATCAGCTTATTTGCTATCCATATAATCTCATCAGTGAAGTACCTTTTGAAGAATTTTGCTCATTTAAAAAAATTGAGTTGTTTCCTTAATACAGTCAAATTTGGGAGTTATTTATATATCTTGGAAACACATTCCTTATTGGCTAGATGACTTTTATTCCTTTTTGTAGCTTGTATTTTTTCTATCTTAGTGTCTTCTTCAGAATAAAAGTTTTAATTTTGATGATGTCAAGTTTATCAAGTTTCTAAGCAGATTTTGCTTAAGATGTATTTTCTAAGAACTGAGCTTACCCAGGTCATGAGGACTTTCTCCTATGTTGTCTGTTGTCTATGTTTTAGATAAACAATATCAAATGAAAGCATCATTATTCCCTTGCAATGGAGTGACTTGTTGGTTGGATATAGAGTGTAGGTTCAAATTTATTTTTTTACAAGATCTCTGAACATTGTTACATTGAATTTTTGCCTTTGGTGTTGCTTAAGAAGCATTATTTGCAAGACTTTGTCAATCTGTGTGAAGGGCATTCTCATAGTGAACCCAGGTTCCTTCTCCTTCCTCCTCTTCTATCCCAAGCTACCAGCCTCTCCTAAACCACGGAGATGCTGGAGCCCTCGAGAGCTGGCTTGGTGGTGTGAGCCTTTGGAATTGGGTGGATCTGGCAGGGCGCACAGGTGTTGAACAAATAACCAAATATCAGTGACAGAAGATGGAGCACGATATGTCCTGGGATAATAGGTTTACAAACATTCTTGAAGCACAAAGAATAAACTGGTGAATTAAGTGAAACCTCTCTGATTCTGAGGCTGGGAGTGTGTAAAAGCATCCCAAATCAAGAGTTTTCTTCAGGTCCCTCAGTAGCAGGCAAGAGGTATCCATATGCTGCAGATTTTCAGAACCAAGAACTACAGTATCTTTTACCATCCACACAGTTCTTGCTGTTGATTACACTGACAGCCAAAGCTGAATCAACTGTATTGGAGGTTCATGTGCTGGAGGCTTGGTCCCCTATGCACTGAAAGGTGACAGAACAGAGCGAGGCATGCTTCAAGAGGTGAGGCATGATAGGAAGTGATCAAGTGACCAAAGGGTTTAATACCCATCCTTTGGGAGTGGTTTGGGTCTGATGGAACTGGATAGTTACAAGAACAAATTAAGTTTCGCTTTCTGGGATTGTTTTTGCTTCTATTTTTGCAAACATTCACACCGTGAGATGTCAACCACAATGTTATGGCACAGCATAAAGTCTAAAACTATAACACTCCCAAAACTCCTTTCTTAAAAAATACCCAGTCTCTGGTTTCTGTTATAGTAGCACAAAATGGACTAAGACATCTTTAAACCCATAAATATTCACAATATCTAATTTTAGATACTCTAGAAATCATAATAAGAAGGATTGTGTGGAACAAACAGTATGCAAACCCAGTAAAACCCACATTGCTGCAAGATACTTAATTAAAAAGTGTGAGATTTAAGGAAAATAAGTATCAGTATGAAATACTTTAAGGGCTTAAATATGATTTTGAACTAAAAGTTTGTAGACAAATTCAGTGAATTATCACTATTACATTTGAATTAGCTCTGCAAAAGATCAAGAGCAAGAGCCATTTGCAAGAGGTTATAGATATAACTAAAAAGATTTAAATAAAAAAGATAAGATGCATAAGGGAGAAATCCAGGGTACTGAACATGCGAATGGCAGAAAGTATGGGAAAAGAAGAAGCAGATATACAAAAAGCAACTATTAATCACAAACAGTCCCAGTACTTCAATTTTCAGCACTGATAAAATCTGTAGATTTAAAGTACTTCAACGGGTTGGACTAAATGGATGAAAAAGCACTTATACACATAAATAAAATCCTAGGCCCATTTAATCAGATTCATGAATTTTAAAGAAAGATAATTTTCTAAATGGTACATGCTTCCATGCAAAGAACATAAGTTAATGACATAAGACTTTTTATGTCTAACACTGGGAGCTAAGAGGACAATGGAATTGGGTCTACAGATAAGAGAAAGAGTCTACAACCCAAAATGTCTATGTCCATTTAAAGCTATCATAAATCTAACTGTGAAAGAAATGTACTCAGGGATTTAGAAAGCACAACACCTTTGTATCCCATCTGAGAAGAATACTTGTAAAAAGACTCTAATGAAAAACTAAAGATGGAGATAATGAGAAAAAGAACATGCACACATGTTTAAATTCAATTCTATTTATAAAGAAAAATGGAAAATTACATAAATAATAGAAATTCTAGCCAGGTATAGTGGCACACACTTGTAATACCAGCATGCTGGGAGGCTGAGGCAAAAGTATCATAAATTTAAACTCAGCCTGGACAACTTAGTGACATAGGAAGACACTGTCTCAAAATAAAAAATTAAAAAAAAAAAGGCTGGGGAAGTAATTCAGTCTAAAGTCTCTGGGTTCAACACCCCAGTACCATAAAAAAAGGAATTCTAATAAATAAATCACTTGAATAAATTCTACAAGGAAGAGTAAGAGAGAAGGAAAGGTACATCAAGGATTATATAGAAAGCAAGAAGAGAGGCACTGGAAGAATCGAGGGAAGTAAAATTATTCTACAGCTCCCATCTTATTAAGATAGTCTGAGAGAGAGAAAGAAAGAAGGAGCGAGAGAGAGAAGAGAGAATTAGGGAATCATGGTAGAAGAAAAAGTACATGTTTATGAAAAGTACATATTTATTTTCAAATAACAGTAAGGTAATATGTGTATGTATAAAGGAATAGAGAAAGAGAAATAGCCATGAATGTAAAAGGAAGTAAAATAGAACTTTTTAACAGTAAAGGCAAAAGTGGGCTGCAGAGCAACATGATCAATCTTGCAAATAATAAAAGAGAGACAGAGTCAAGCTACAGACACGAAGTTAAGTGGCAAATTAAAGGCAGGTAGTCAGTTCCTGTTCACAATGTAAACAGACTGAATTTTAACTGTTGCTGGAGTTGCTGGATTGAAGACCAGAAATTTTCTAGGTCAAAAAATAAGCCATCTCTTTGCTATTCACCAAACTCTACTTACAACAAAATGAGAAAAACTTAAAAAATAGGGATCTTGTCATGGTTTTGAATACTTAAATATTTCAGAATGTTATTTTTTATATTTTGTATATTTACATGTGTAACTAACCAATATGTTTTCACCCAGAATATGTAGTTCTTTGAAATATGTACGTGAAGAAACAATCTAATAGAAAGAAGGACAAAGTATTTGAAAAGAAACTTTATATAGAAATCCAAATGGTCAATAAATATATGAAAAGTTGATTACATTATTTTTGTTATTATTATTATTATTATTATTTGGTGCTGGTGATCGAACTCAGGGCCTTGTGCTTGCTAGGCAAGCACTCTAACAACTGAGCTAAATCTCCAGCCCCCTGATTACATTATTATATCCAAAATAATTGTTATTTCCTCAGCTTCTCTCACCTCCTTCCATGAGCTCCTTGCATCAAGCCTGGACCGGAAGGTTTGCTTTCTTTAGTGGGCCTTTCTTGGACTCAGCCGATGGATAGCCGGTTTACAGATCTGTAGGTGAAACAGGAGATAGCGAAGGACTTCCTGGCAGCTGCTCTGAATGCAGTTTCCAATTAAGTTCCGTATTGTTTGCTCCTGGCTCTTCTCCTGGGCTTTGAAATTTCACTAGATTTGTTTTTATCTCCATAATAATTGTGAACTGTGTGAAGCAGTTTCACCACCCACTGGTTACTGCAGAATATTCAGTTCCATTGATTACTCTATGATTTACACGAGTTCAGTGAAACACAACATTTTCAGAACAAGTCAAGTCAAGCAACTTTGTCACTCACTGGTAGGCACCAAGGGACCGTAGAAGAATTTATGGCATGCTAGTGACCCAAACTCAGAAAAACTGCTCCGAGTGGAGAGAGTCATGTCTGTGTGTGCTCTACACTGTGGTATGGTTGAGGGAGCCCTGCAGCCCTCTCTCCCCTGAGCTTTATAAATGGTGGCCACTGGACTTGCTCAGCTAAAGCGTTACGGGCCATGCTGTTCTAGGAGGAGCAAGAATATCCTGCGCTGTGTTCTAGGTAGTCCTTCTTTATCTCAGGGTGCTGTATCTCCAGCACATTCTACACGTATTCTTGAGAAGTATACGTGAGAAAGGGGGACGAGCTATGTTAGCCCATGTCACCTAGGCGTTCTGTCCTGTGGCCTATGTAAAATCTCTGGTTATAGATTCATAAGATTTCTTTCTTCTAGGGATTCCTTGAATGTTCTGGTCTGTGAATCTATATTTTCTTGTTTTGTTTATGTATTCTCTTTTGATTTCTTTTAAAATATGTTCTATTTTTTTAAGGTTGGGGCAGAGAGGTTTGATTTTACCCTGTCATTTTAAATCATCTCTTACAAAAATAGTCAATGATTGAATAGTATCTGTAGTACAGAGTATATATCAAGATATATTCTGATTCTGCAAGACCTATTGTTTGGCTAGAGTCATTTTTACAGTTTTTAAATATTTTATGCAGTTTTTAAAAAAGATATCTTTCTGAATCAGCATAAGTAAACATATATGTTTGTACATACGTATATGTAACAGTTCTATGTTATGTATAAAATACTTTAAATTTTAATAGTTTTTAATCTATCACTTTCTGAGGTTGATTTATAGAAGAACTTCTCTAACGATCTTTCACAAGAAATGTCAGGTGTAATAGTAACTCAGGATCAGCTTGGATGTCATTCAAAGCAATAACTATTTTTATTTTCTCGGTGGCCACAGGAAAGGAAGAGGGTCTTATTAAATGGACCTCAGAGAAGAAATGGAGAAAAGGGAAGGACAACTGGAAATGGGCTGGAGCCAAAGCACAGCTTGGACTTGTAAGAGAGTCCTACAGGGGACCTTTCCTGCGCTCACTCAAGCCAGGGGACCCAGTCAGATGTCAGTGCTCAAAAGAGTCTGGTGTTCACTGTCCACGTTTAACTCCCAGTGGTCTTTTTAATCACTCTCTCCTGAGAAATCCTTCACAGTTCTCCCTGCATCTGGCTGGATTAGAATTCTCAAGGTCTAAAGTTGGCGGGAGACTAGTGGAATGCAGATACTTTGGCTGCAGATTCAAGCTTTGTTCTCTAGGAATTTAGCTGATATCTTATTACCTCACTGGAGCCTGCGCCTGATTCTCAATTGACTCAAAACTTTCAGGGAAGAAAGTTATGATTAAGTGCTCCCTGCAAGCCCCAAGTGCACACTAAAACACATAATGGTCAATGAACTTTAGCAGACATGATGCCTGGTACCCACTTTGAGGCTGCTCTCAGCTCTATGCAATAGTCACCTCCCATTATCACTAAGTCTGTAGTAAAGTTTTATTGCCTACAAGTGACTTGAGTAAGAGATTTCTTGGGAAATAAATGAAGAGATGAGAAATGTCTATGAAAAGTGGTGGGCAAAGAGAGCAGTGCTATGATAAAGAGCTGAGCAGAGGTGCCTGGGATCACGTTGGGAAAGGCAGTGCGAGGGACCATCACGGCTATCACCTGAGGAAGTGGGTGACTCTCTACCCTCTAGCAAGACACAGAATGGCATTGAGAAAAGCATTGAACTTCTTGCAGCCAAATGGATACTAAATTTTCTTTTTATTGTTAAAAAGAAAGATGACTCATTTTTGTTTTTGTTTTCATGACTGCCTAAACAATACATGGCAAGAACTATTTATATAGCCTTGACTCTGCATTAGGTATTGTAGGTATTTTACAAATAAGTTAAAGTATTCAAGATGCTATCTGTAGGTTATATGCAAATACTATGCCATTTGATATAAGAGACCAGTATCCATAGATTTGGGTATGAGCAGGAAATCCTCGACATTCCCTATGGATACCGAGGCATGGTTTTATTTTAACCCACTTGGTCAGCAGGGCTAGTGTCCCTGGGTGGGGTTAGGCAGGCAGTACACACTGCCCAAGCTTACACAGTACCTGCCATGTTGTTGCCATGGTGGCCATACATATTCTTATGTCACTTTCCAACACACAGATGAAGAGTATCTTTAGGAAGAGGCACTTTTTCTGATCTACACAGCCTGGTGTATGGACTAGAACTGGGCTCAGTAGTGAATAGTTTGGAACCGCAGTGTTAATTGGTCTGTAAGCATTAAAGGAGTGCATAAAAACCACTGATCTGGAGAAATCAGTGAAGGTTCAGTGCAGACACCAAGAATGACCAGCCTCAGAGAGACTAGGGCATAGATCTCCATTGTCCAATAAGGCAGCCACTCTATATATATTGAAATTTAAATTAAAAATAAAATTGAGACTCAGTCCCTCAGTTTCTTTGGTCACCCTGCCACACCGAATAGCTGCATGGGGCTAGTGCACACATGACATGGGACAGTGAGGTTATAAAATATGTCCATCACCACAGAAAGAGGTACTAAACAGGGTTGTTGGAGACTAAAATGGGTAGGCAAGTGTCCCTCTCCTGCCCTTTTGTAGCAACCTTGCCTTACACATGTGCTCCATTGAGTGCCACTGTTATTCCATGTCATCCAAATCCAGAGCAAATGTCTCGCTGCTCAGAAAAATTACATGAGAGAAAACCCCAGATGTATGCACAAGGCTCCCTGTGAAAACCAGTCTTAGTACATTGAGTTTAATCCAAATGTATTTTGAAAACAGTGGTTTCAATTGTTGTAAACCACAGAACACATGGAGAATCCCTGGAGAAACAGATGTTAGGTCTTCTGATAGCAGTAAAACATGCAAAAAAAATTTGTGTAAATATGAACAAACTTGACTAATAGAGTATTCGGCAGTTAAGGAGATAGGAATGCACGGTGGATGTCATTTGGCTTTCTGAAATAGTGGCATGAGTGTCATTAAAAAAGAAAGATTCTTTTAAATGTCTGTTATTTAGTTTTAAAATGAAAAATATTGAATAGTTAAACTTTATTAAGTGTAAAATTGGTTTTGAGAGTGCTTTGGAATGGCAGCTACCAGGAAGCAAAACTTGAAAAGTCATTGAAACCAGCTGCTTAGGAAAAAAATATTTCAAGAGGCTAATTTTTAGGACTGGGTCCAAGATGGAGGTTGTGTGTCCATTCCAAAGGCTGTGGCTGCTTCTGGGCTCATATCCCAGGGAAACTGCACAGCACCAGCAGGACCAAGCCTGGATCCCAAGAACCCCTGTCATGTAGGTAAACCAGCACAGATTTGGGGAAACTGAGGCACATCTGCTTTTCCCCCTTCCTGCATTCTTTCTTTCCTCCTGGTTTTTTTTTTTTTTTGAGTGTCTATTAAATTATTTCTAGAAAGTAATGAGGACAATGAGAGCGTATGATGAGGTAAGGGGATAACAAGTGTTTCAGAAGTCCCAGTGTACTTTCCAAAATAAGGAAACCTCAATCAGTTTAGTTCTGTAAGTACTTTGATCTCTCTCTCTCTCTCTCTCTCTCTCTCTCTCTCTCTCTCTCTCTCTCTCTCTGTCATTCACAAATGTAAGGAAATCAGGAGAAGTGAGGCTTAATGCAGAAAATTGCAGCATATAGCATTTATTTGTTACTGGATTCAGGAGAAAGTATATGCAAATAAGGGTTTTGAAATTACAACTAGACTCATGAACTGATATCGTTCCTTTAACATACCACTTTGGCATCTTCCTGGGTCGCCTTGTACCGGGCTGCACGTAGTGAACACACAAAACATCAGAGAAGAAGAGATCTAACTCATGGGACAAAATCTCTAGCCTTTATGATTTCCCCCTTCTTTGCTCACCTGTAGTGAAGGGTCAGACACTTGTCATCCTGGACACTTATATTGCGAGTTTCTCTTTATGACTCCAAGCATGGAATCTGTTGAGAACAGGGCTCTGTGTGATTCTTCTTTGCCTCCTCAGCAGTCAGTGTACCCTCCTTCTGTAGTAGATCCCACCAGAACAGACAAATGCATGGACATTTCAGACCACGTCTGGCAGCTTTTGTTGCTGCTATGGTCTGTATATGGTTTGAATGTGTCCCCTCAAAGTTCATGTGCTGGAGGCATAGCAAAGCTAATAAGGGGTGCCACCTTTAAGAAGTGGAACCCAGAAGGAGGTTACTAGGGGGCATTATGCACGGAGAGGATTAAGCTAGTTTTCTTAAGACCCTGTATTAGTCACTTTCCCATCACTGGGACAAAATACCTGGCACTTGCAATTTAAAGGAGAGGATGACTTCGGCTCACAGTTTTCAGGGAATTCAGTCCATTGTCAGCAGACTCCAAAGCAGAAACAGCATGGCGCAATAGAATGGTAGAGGAAAGCTGCGCAATCCATGGCAGCCAGGAATCAAAGAGCAAAGGGAGGGGTATGGGAAGGAGATCTATCCTCCAAAGACAGCTCCCCAGTGACCCACCTCTGCCAGCCAGGCCCTACCTCCTAAAAGCATATCCAGCCATGAACCCATCAGTGGTTCAATCCACAGATGAGTATAGCACCCCTTTGATCCAATCACCTTTCAAAAGACCCACCTCTGAACACAAGAGACTCTTGGGGAGACACTGTAGATCCGAACCATAGCAGACCTTGAGTTAGAGCTCATGAGAGAGTTTTTGTAAAAGGTAGAGCCTGGCTCCTCCTCCCACCTGGTTTCCTGCCCCACCACCTCTTAACATTCCCACACTGGAGAACAAGTTCTAATGCATGAACTTTGGGGGGACACATTCAAACCCCATCACTTGTACTTCCATCATGATGCCACCATCATTAGGCTCTTAGTAGAGACTAAGTCAGCAGGGACACTCGATCTTGAAAATCTGCCTGGAAAACTGCAAGCTGATAAACTTGTCTTCTTCATATATAACCAGCTTCAGGCATTTTGTTGCAGTGATGGAAAACTAACACAGTTGCCCATTCAGCCTAGAGGACATTTTAATGTTATTGCTCGGTTATATTCATTCATTCCATAACCTCTTTTTTCTTTAAAACAATTTTACTCATGATTGTTGGCAAACTAAAAAAAAAAGTATAATCAAGTACTGACTGTGTGGCCAGGATCTTCTATGTCATCCAGCTCTACAGGAGGGTCCAGACCTCTGGTGTAAATTTTGTGATGTGACTTCAACATTCCCTAGGGTATTTAATGACAAAGCCCATCTTCAGTAGATTTTTCAACAAACTTTGTGGAAGTATTTTTATTGACTATTTGCTGTGACTTTAAATTATGCTATCTCCAGGGCTCTCATCCTGGTAGTGACTAAATTTTCCAAAATATGGAAAGCCAAAATACTCAAAGAGAAGCTGGATATTTCTTTTAGGAGCACAAAAAGAAATGGCCTATCAGTTCATTATGTATCTGTTTTCACATTTTAATGAATAGTTACAGTAATAATTACCAAATGTCCATATTAAAGAAAAACAAGTCAGCATTTTATATAGTAAATACTGAATCATGCCATTATCTACACATGTGCTGGTTTTCTGTAAATACAGAAATTTGATTTTGTCATTGAAACTATTCACTGCAATTGAAAGGAGATAAATAAAGGATAGTGTGGCATTTGTTCATTAAAATTCTATAAAAGGAAAACACACATCAGTTATTTCTTTCACAAATTTGGCCACGGAAGGTTCATATATAATTGTGCTTTGTATTTACTTCTAACTGGCTGAGAACTAGATCCAGCCCTCTCCAGACCTAAGAGGACTTTCCTGTTGTTTTGTCTGACTCTGGGCGGGAAAGATACTTCAATTGGAATGGGGCTCTGGGCGCTTGGTGTATGTGGGCTCCTTGGTCATGTCTCACCGAGAGAGGTGTAGCTCCTGGCCTCCAACACCTGCCACTCTGCCCACCACCCACCAGGTCCCAGTCTGTTCATTCGGGCAAAGTGTTAATATTTGCCTCAAAGGTGGGACTGCTGGAGAGACTCTGCCAACATCCCACCAGGTCCACTCTGGAGACAATCTGAAGACAGTTCCCATCTGGACCCACAGCTCCCATCTCCTATGGCTTGAATGTGTCCCCTAAATTATACTTGTTCAAAAGTTAGCCCCCAACTTCATATGTTGTTGGTGTTTGGAAGTGGGGCTTTTGGGAGGTTCCCGGGATTAGATAAGTACACAGTGATGGGACCGGAAGCCATGTAAGAAGAGGCAGACGGGTCTGAGCTGACAGACACTTGCTCTTTCTCACCACATAATACCCTCCACCAAAGTGGGAGACATGAACAAAATATACGGTGAATATTTAAATTAAAAATTGGTTGCAGTAAAAGACACATTGCCATTAATCCTTCTTAAAATACCCTCCCTCATTTCTACCACACTTATCCACCATTCTCGCCACTCTGTGAAGCAGTTCTGGAAGCCCTCTTTTCTGAGTTTCTTTTCATGATTGCCTCCATGTCCTGAATCAATTCAAGACGTTTATGGCAATTTCTGTCAAGAAACAAACAAACAAACGAACGTTATGGTAGGTGGGTGTGTGTCCGCATCCACCTTATTCATGGGATCTGGCATCATACAACTTCTGACTCTTCCCCAAAGTCAAAACGATCACAAAGAGTAAATGTTTTGAATCATACACACGTGACACAGCCAGAAGGCCCTCACCAAATGCTGAGCAGATGCTGCCACCATGTTCTCAGACTTCCAGCCTTGAGCCAAATAAATCTCTATTCTTTGTAAATTACTCAGTCTGTGGCATTGAGTTATAGCAACAAAAGCAGAGCGGGACACTCCCCGTGGGTGCTCTCGCTCGGGAAGCAGCTTGTGGGGACCTAGAGACTGGAGCTGACAGCCCCAGCTCCCACCTTCCACAAGCGCTGATGGATACACACCAGCTCCTTACCTGTCTGCAGGACCATCCTGAGATGTACTCTTCATAGTCAGAGAAACTGCCGTGGTCCTGCAGCAACTCCCTCATTAACAAGACCTCACTGGTTTTCTTTCTTCTATGTCTCCCCCCTTCTCCCCTCTCTTAGCTTCCTAGGGTCATATTTACATAAACTACTTCTCCATAAATCTTTGTCTACAAATACACTGAGAGAAACTTCAACCAAGTCACTTGCGCTGTGACCAAAGCCAGCATGTTACCGAGAGTATTGTTACCCTCTGCCCACACTGCTCCACCAAGAAAAGTGTCCCTGTTCCGTGTGTGCCTCTCCAGAGTGGAAGTTCTGTTTGTCTCACCGGTGCTCTGCCTATCCGCAGCCTCCCACACAGCAGCTCCTGATACCTGGGAGAGTCCTATGCTGACCTAGGTGGGGATGCTTGGGATGCCCCATCTGCAAACACTGGATCCCATGGGTGGTAGTATTAGGGCACCTCGTAGCCCTCACTGTAGTGGGAACCTCAGAGCATAGAAGGGCCTGGGATCTGTGAATCATGATAAAAGGCAAAGCCCCTGGGGACCATTTGGGGACTGTTCTGTTGTAATCATTTTGTTTAGAATCCAAGGGAAAAGGGAGTTGGGGATTTAGCTCAGTAGTAGAGCACTAGCCTAGCAAGTGCAAGGCCCTGATTTCGATCCCCAGCACTCCCCCAAAATGCAAGAGAAAAACTGTCCAAACTCATGAACCTCCTTTTCCCCAGCTTTTTCTCAGTTGAAAGGGTATTTATGGAAATGCTCGCAGACAAAGCCACTATGGAGCCAGTAATCCTAACCAGGGATCCAGAGGCCATTTCCCCATCTTTGTCTACCCCCCCACTGGACATCACACAATTTTCCTGCTCCTTCTTCTCCCTCCCCTTCTGCCTCAGTTTTTTCTCTCCTTCCTTTTCTTCCTCCCTCTTTCCCTCTCTTTCTCTTTCCATCATCTTTTCCCTCCTTCCTCCCTGCTTCATGCCTTTTCTTCCTTCCCACTTCTCCTGTCCCTTTTTCATCTGCTTTTTTTTTTTTTAACTTTCCATTTGTTGGTCCTTCCCTGCTTTCTTCTTTCTTTCTCCAGTGTCTCCTCCTGCCCTCAGAATCTCTTTCTCCTTCCCTCTCACTATCCTAGAAACTTTGATGGTCTGGTGCCTCTGGATTTCCTGGAGCACAGAAGGCTGTCTACTTGCATCATAGGTTGGATCCCATCTTCATAATAGAAAGGAATCTCCCTAGAGTATGTGTCTCACCTAATGTTTTTTATCAGGGGAAAGGGCAGAAGAGGACAAAGCATGGCTGAAACTTTGAGAACAGGTGGGACCTTTTAGGGTCTTGTTTCTGAGCAAACAGGCCAGAACCCCTTCTCGAGAAGCTGAGCCAGTTAAAAAAGCTGTCTGACTTCCTCACCTAGCCTCTGCATTCTCCCTCCCTCCCCCTCTCTCTCCCCCCACCCCTCCTCTGCTCCTCCTCCGCCTCCTTAGCAAGGTCAAGGCCACAGCAGTAGCACATTCTGCGTACATTTAACATGTGGATGAGCAGAGAAGAGGCAACCTGCTTTCACCTGCACTAAACATCTTAAACCACTTCAGGGGTTTGAGGAAACCCAGGTTGTATTTTGCCAAGCATGTTTCCCCTTCATTTTCATACCCGAGTGTATTCTAAAGGAAATGAAATCCACATGTTTCTGATCATTTATACTTAAATCATAAAAATATTGCCTTTTAGGGGCTTTGTGTGTCAGGAAACCCTTTGAACCTCTTCACAGCAGTGCCCACTGCCTGCTGGAAAGACAAACAGGAAGTCGTGATCTGTAGAGGGCATTCCCGCTGACCCCAGAAGGGTCCGGGAGCTCGGGGCAGCCCCTCCTCCCGCATGGGCCGGGCTGGGGCTTGGGGCTGGGCTGGAAGGCTGTGCGCACGCAGCCAAACATCTGGGCTCCATCCCGGCCAATATCGTTGAATGGCTTTGGGATACTGGGCACAACCACTGAACCTCCCAGGTCCTCAGTTTGCTCCTAAGTCAATGGGAACTTTTAGAAAATTGATTTTATCACAGCACACCCTGAGAGGAAAAACGTAGAGACTTAAAGCTTCCTAAGAGATATGTGCACCCAAACAAACGTATATCCCTTATTCATCTTATGTTACAAACTATAATTTATTTAACTGACATTTAATTGATTTTATGCGTGATTTTATACTGAATCTTTTATGGTACTAAAAATCGTTTGTTGATTAATTTTTTAGAATTTTGATTATTTTTAGAAATAGGTACCTTACCTTCGAGGAATGTATTCTGGGTTCTTTTCCTAGAACTGAACATCTTGGTATCTTAGAGTTTGCTTTATAACCATTGGACGGGAAGGGAGTGGAGCTGGCAGGGTGGAGATGCAATAAGATGGGCCATGAATCTGATAGCTTTTGATGCTCGGTGAGGACAGAGTCTGAGTCTTCATCTTGCTCCTGACTTCACTTTCATATATGGATTTAACATTTTGAGATACTAAACGTGAAAATCTAAAAGTGGAATCTATGTATTCCTGATAATAGGGTTCTGTGATTGGACTATCTTGAACACACTAAACTAGCAAACATTAATGTATAAAGTTCAGAGTCATGCCTGATGAGCTATATATACCAATATGGGCAAATGCACTTGATTTAATTCCAACCATATGAAAGTGCAGTTTTTGTAGGTTAAAAATTGTTAGTTATTGGAAACTTCAAATGCTTCATCCTAAAATGCTCAATTCAATCACCATTATCTGATTAGTTGGCTTTTTCATCAGTGGGATATAATATCCAACACCCACAACTTAAAGGAGCAAAGGCTTAATTTTTTAATACCTAGTTCCTTTATTTCTTTTTTTCCCAATTTTTATTTTGGGTTAGTACATGTTTGCTGCACAAAATGATTACATTCTTCATGCAGATGGGTACATGTACATAACACATATTAATGATTTTTTCATCCCCTTCTTTTCTCCTCTGTCTCCCTTCTCTCTCCTCTCCCTCTCTCTCTTGAGCACCTTCCCATTTGAAAAAATCTATCTCCCTACTTTCTATTATCTGTCTTTTATTTTGCACTTTATTTACCTTTCAGATTTCCTCACATTTTTCTCTGTTCAAAATGTATTCCCACCTTTTAAAGGTACATTGCTTTGACTTTGGAAATGATCCTGGCTCCTGTGCCTGCAATCTGATAGGCTGTCTACTAAGGAGTCTGAACTCCAGTAGCAAAGTGCAGTTGTGTAGCCCGAGCTAGGGCAGCTGTACTCCACAACTTCAGAAAAGCCACTTGACTTCTCTGAATGTCGATCTTTTGCCTTGGAAACTCCTGCCTGCATTTTCTCCAAGGTGTTCGGCAGGCCTACTGTCCTAGTTCGGATCTAGAGTGTTCCCCCAAGGCCATGTGTTAAAAGGTTGGATTATGGGGAGATTGTAGAACCTTAAGAGGTAGGGGTTAGTGGAAGATTTAGGTCATCAGGGGCATGCCCTTGAAGGGAATAATAGAACGCAGCCCCTCTCTTCCTGCCTTTACCCCATCCTAGTTATGGGATGAACAGCTTTGCTCTACCATGTGCTTCCCACCATGATGTGTTACCTTCTTACAGACCCAAAAATATTGGAGTCACCAACTATGGACTGAAATCTCCAAACCTGTGAGCTAAAATAAACCTTTGGTCTTTATAAATTGGTCATTTCTGATACCTGTTACAGTAAAGAAAAGCTGTCTAGCACACTTACCAAGAAAAGATACACACATGCTTTTGTCCTGTAAAAGCACCTCTTGGAGATGACAACAAGCAAGCAAACTGGGTAAAAATAAATGAGAATCACTGATAGTGGCTTCCAGAAATACGGAGTTGAGAAGAATCCTGAGGCTGGATCTGGGTTCATCAAGAAACAAAGCTTGTGATTGATTAGTGATGTCTGCCTAGGGTATAGACGGTGGAAAGAGTAGCTTGATTGTCATGTACTTGACATCTTTTCTATGACCTCTCACTTCTTTGTGTAAAATATAGACACTGTATTTCCCTATGAGAAGCCCAATTCCTCCAGGCAAAGATGTTTTACTTCCAGAACTCAGGCATGAGATTGGAAAACTGGTTTAAGTGGAACATCTTCTAAATGTCATCGTCCATGGAGAATTGGAAAATTTATTTCTGTTCAGTAACAAAGAGTCTCTTGGTGTATGTAATGATTTACCTAATTCTGAGCATTATTGTAAGGATTAAATAAGTCAATAAGTATGTAACACAACATAAGATCCCACTCAGAGCAAAACCTGCATAGATGGTGGTTGCTACCTGATCTTACTGTATTGGGGAGTAGCCTCTGCATCTCCCTGTGTGTCTCCCTCAAGATTCTATAGCACCTGAAATATGAGGCCCCAGCTCAGCCTCTACTGGAGTTTACACAGGATCATTTATGTCTCTTTCCTTAAGCTCCGAGAAACAGAGATCCCTCAAATGGCTTGGCACAGAATGTCTACTTTTGCCTCTAGGACATACACAGTAAATCTGTAGAAATCCTTGTCTGAGTGAACTTCTCTCCCCAGCAAAACTAGATGCCCAGCAGGGAAACAGAGTAACCTGAAGGAGGTTACGCCTTGGCTTATCCTAGAGCACGTCTATCCCATAACCTGAAACACAGCCCAGGCCAAAGTGGGCTTTATTGCACATTTGACCATGTGGGCCAGCACCAGAAAATTGTGGGGAGAGGAACTTTATGGAAAGCACAGTGGGCAGGCTGCTTCGGGGAATTTTCAGGAAAATCATCATATCTTTTATCTGGTTATTCATCCAACTAGACAGTGGGGTGCTTCTTGGGCTCAGATCTAAACTGAGGGTGAGTCTCCACAATGGGGGAGCCTGGTGCCCTGTGGGTAATGATTGACACACATAAGTGCACCCACGGTCTTTACATAGCAGTGGAGCCTGGAGCTGTTTCCTATTCTTCTCTTTCTGCCCTAAGACTTGCCATTTTCTTCTTCATTCCAGGCTCAGGGGAGAGATCAGCCTTTCACCAGTGGGGTCACCAAACAAAGCAAAGACCCGCAACCCACCTATAGAGGGAACCCTTATCCTACACAAGAGCAGACAGGCCCAGAGAGTCAGCGAGTCTTACCTGAGCCACACAGGGCTAAGAAACAGAGTGGAGCAGGGAGAAAGGCAGGTCTCTACTCAAGAGGGCTGCAACTGTGTGGCAGTCTGCGAAAGCTTGTGGTGCTTCCAAGCAAGCCAGGCACTAAGGCAGGCACTCAGAGTCATTGTGTCTTTCAGTGTTTGTAACAATCCACTGAAGGAGAATTTGTCAAATATACTTACAGACAGATAGAGTCTGAGAGATATTAAGAAACATGACCAAAGTCCCTCCATGAGTAAATGGCAGAACCCAGACTCTGAGGGGCCCCATGCCTAAGCCCTCTGTTGCAGGTGAGTAACTGGTGGGCTTGCAGCACAGGCAAGTATGTGGGACAGGAAGGGGCAGCGTTTGCACCAGACAGAGACAATCTCACTAAGGTGAAATCAATCAGACCCAGATGGTTAAATATAGCATTGTTTCTCTAGTATGAGAAAAATGAAATATAAATAATTTAAAGAGAAAAATTAAAAGATAGCTGGTATGAAACAGGGAAATAAAGTCTGTGAAGCTGGAAAGGGGGTCTGGAGAAAGAAGGAGAAGAGTGGGTAGAAGAAGGAGTATAAACATGATCAAAATATGATACGTGTATGTACCAATTCTCTAAGTGTAATGTAATTACTATGTAGCTCAAACATATACTAATGAAAATAAATACATTAAAGTGAATTTAAAAACAAAAGCCCACACCCAGTGCTCTGAGAACTCCTTTAACAAGATGCCAGGATTTCTCTTGCACAGTCTTGCCATTGCTCTCTGCCATGAGGTGACAACAAACAGAGGGCCCTCCCCAGAGGCCACACAACTGGTTAGCCTTTCACGCTCCAAAATGATTAGCTAAATGCACCTCTTTTCTTCATAAGTACCCTGCCTCAAGTATTTCATGATAGTAACACAAAAAAGCTCATACAGCTAGTGTCATAGTCTTTGCCTTTGATACCATCTTGAAGTTCAAAGCAAGTTAGAGCTCTTCTCTTTTCTTTATTCAAATACTGTGCTTTTCCTTTGTGTCTCTATTTAATAAAAAGGAGAGGGAGAGAAAGAGAGACAGAGAGACACAGGCAGAGAGATAGAAACAGAGACAGAAACAGAAACAGAGACAGACAGGGGGAGAGAGAGAAAGAGAGAGAGAGAGACCAAAGAGGGCAAAATCCCAAATCCAGGCTTATTTTAGGACATTGGGGTATAAAATTTAAGGCAGACCCAGAGTCTGCTTGCTAGACAATGTCTGTCTCATGGCTTCAGTTCAACAATTTTAACATAAACCATAGAGTATTTTAATCTATTTCTTCTCTCCTGTTGTTTCTGTCAGGGATGACAAAGCCCAAGCCTAGCCCACATGCTAAGGGGCACCTTGTTACACACAACTGAGCACCAAAATGGGATCCTCTTTGGTTTTTGATCTGTACTCCCAGAAGAGGTGAGACAAGGCCCTAAGGGCCAGAATGTAGGGTCTTCAGCCCCAGCCTGCTTCCAGGGAAAGAACGACTCTTGGCTACATGCTTCCCTCTCTAATCTAACATCCACAAGAGTTAGGTTTCTTCATTTTAGAGCTCACAGCATCCTGGGGCTCATAGAAAGCTTAAGAAACTTAAATGCAGGAACCAGACCTTGTCTTTATGGGGCCACAAATGAACAGTTTGTCAGGGCAGGCACAGGTATAACACAAAGGTTCTATTTCCCTCACCGCTCACAGCCCCCCAATAGTAAGAAACAAAAGGATAATTGCAGGAGAAATGAGAGTCTTATGTCAGAGCTTCATGGAACTGCACTGGATAACTCCCAACTTTCCAAACAGTCACAGCTGAGTTTACACTGCTGAATGGAATGGATACATACAAATAATTCTGTTAATTGGAACAGCAAATTCCCTCACACTTCTCTACTGATCCCTCACTCTTCCCACCTTGAATCGTGGTCGGTAGTGAATACGTGGGGCTCCTTTGAGCATGCGCTGTCTCTCTGTTCCCACGGTTACTTCCATGTCATGGGCTGTGTCTGCTGATTACTTCAATGGGTGCATAGATAAACCATGGTTTTTATTCTGTTTTGTACCAAAAGCCCTAATAACTATTATGGGCTACATTTTATGAGGACTTCAGCTTCTGATAATTGCATTATATAAAATTCTATGAAAGAGGCTAATATAATTGTTTAGCATCATGACTTTGCTTTCAACCTGAAGGACTCTGGGACAGAAAATTTTGAGTTTGCTGTTTCCTTAACTCTGGCTATCGGCATTGTGGACACTCCCACTGCTCAGGTGTGGGCCTGAGAACAATTCAGGAACGACTGAGCTCGGCAGCTTTGGGCATTCTAAGCTCTGGGGAATGCTGATGTTGGCACCAGTTCTGCTTCCTAGGATGCCTGGGAGTCTGTGGTAGGAATTTTCTCGGGAAGGAACATACCAGGATTAAGCTATTCCCTCTAGGAAGGGACCCTCACGGTGTCAGATGGGGCTTCCAGGAGTAAGGGAGGCAAGGAATGAACCTTGGTTGTTGGTTGTCCCAAAGGCTGGCCTCTGTGCCCCAGGTCTCATCTTTGAGCTGGGGAACAGCAGTTGTATGGGGGTGGGGTTTCTAACAGAAACTTCTACCCCTACAGAGTCTTTGTCTAACTGTCAAGAACCCAAGAGAAAATGCCAAGCAACATAAGCTCAGCTGCTCCCACAAATTATGCATTATAAATTTTAAATAATAACTACAAAAATAAACCCACACTCTTCCACAGAATCTGTGGTTCAATAATAAATTGCAGGATACTCTTAATTTTTTTAATGTATCCAGTAAATGCATCCCCAAATCAAGCAGCAAGCCATGGAGATTACTTGTTGGCGTTGTGTTGGAAGTTGGTGCTACTTCATTTTGCCATGTTCTAATCAATTATCCAACAGTCTGGTTTCTTACAAATTGTTTCTAACCTGCCATTCTCAAGGAGACAGTAAGAAATCCAAAGCATGTCTGTGTGTAGCTGTCCTATGAGCACAAATCTTCACAGGGTGACACCCCACAGTCACCAACCTACCAACGTGAGTGTACCTTATCAGGGAGCCATGCAGCAGAGCTCTGGTAATTGCACAAGGTGGACGCTTAGAGATCTTCAGTGGTTTCTGAGCCCCTCGAGTGACATGGCTCAGAAAGTCTACCCTAGAAGGACATTTCCTGCATGGTCACCCAGCTCTCTTCACCTGGGGTGTAGGTTTTTCCTGATCAAGAGGAAAGTCCGAAGCGTGACTTCTCATCAGGCCCCACATGATCATAATCACCTGCTCTACCTAGGCTAACACTTGAAATGAACATTCAAATTTAGTGAAATTGAGGACTGTATATTGTAGAATCTTCCCCAGCAGTTTATAACTTTCAGAGAACTTAGAGCTATATTTACCCAATCCTCATCATCTCAGTTTTCTCTTCTGTAGAAATTGACTAGTTGCTTCTGTCCAAGTAGTAGGGATTGGGAGAGTTAATGGAATTTCCCACTATCACACAGGAAAAAGGGGATCAAGTTAGGGTTGAGAGCCAGAAGACCCACTTCCTCTAAACCTCTCTCCTCTTAAATAACCCAACCTTCAGGGAGCAGTGATTCAGAATCACTTCAACTTAGTCATTAGTTGTCAGAGCAATTGAAAACAAGAGTAAGAGAGATGTGAGGTTGTGACAAGGATCCAGTCATTCTATTGCCCCGTGCTCTGAGGAGTACAGATACGGGCACCTTTTGTGACCACACATCTGCCCAGGGCTCAGAAGGTCAACAGGTGGAGGAGCGGGGAGGAGAGGAAAGGTGATCGCGCAAAGGGTGGCACTGTTGAGGTAGCCACGTGAGGACTAAAGGACCCTTAGAGCACAGTGCCCTGCTCAGATTCAGGGCGCGGGGTCTACCACGAAACACTCAGATTCATACTCCTCAAGTTGCAACTCTCATTAGCTTGTTTCTCGGCACCCTCTAGCACAGTTCAAGTTTCCATTTAGAAATAGTTACAAAACTTTTGACTACTATTCGATGTCCAAATCCCCCATCATTTTTTAAAACTGACATCTAAAACAGCAGCAACCACAATGAAATTATGTTGAGGAAAACCCTCCCATCTTAGATCAGTCTCTCCAACCCTTTTCTCATAAACAAACACACACATGTGCATGCATGTGGGGACTGAGAATCTTCAGATTGTCATCCACTCTGGAAGTTTTCAGGTTTTAGCAGCAGAATTCATCTCAAGTGGAAGCACGACATGTAAAACAGCACTCTGTCCAACAGCGCTCTCTCCCTGCCTTGCCCTCTCGTCTTCCTGTGTGTGCTGTCTCTTTTCTGTCCTCCTCCACTGGAATATAAGCTCCATGAGCACGGTAACCTTTGTCTTTTAGTCCACCGCACTTTGGGAAAACAAGTAGGTCCTTGGTAGATACGGGTTGAATGAAAGAAAACTGAAGAATGCATAATCATAAAGTCATAAGACCTCTTTGTATTAGTCAGCTTTCTTTTACTATGACAAAATAAATGAAAAAAGAAAAAAACAACTTGAAGGAGGTAAGATTTATTTTGGCTCATGATTTCCAAAGTTTCAGTCCATCGGTAGCTGCCTCCATTGCTTCCATGACTGATGAGGAATGTGGAGGAAGGGGGTGTCAGAACAAAAATGCTCATCTCAAGGAGACCGCAAAGCAGAGAGAGACAGAGACAGAGACAGACAGAGACAAACAGAGAGAGACATAGAGAGGAGATCAAAGTCCTAATACCAATATGCCCTTGAAGGACACACCTGAGTGAACTACTTCTTCCACCTCATGAAGTTTCTGCTGCCTTCCAATAGTGCCAGCAGCTAAGGACCAGCCCTTCCACACATGAGCTTTTGGGGGACATTCCAGCTCCAAACCATAACGTTCTTCAAGAAAATCTGTTGGCTATAGGACACGGTATGATAAAAAATGTAACCTGTCCCAGAGCTGGGATCCTTTGAGCTTGTGACTACCATTTTGACCAATAATTGGCTTCCAGGATCTTAAAACCCTCAGGCTGAACTGTCAACTCTCACATCAGGAGCTCTCGGCACACAGAGGCAGGGGTAGGATTCTGGACCAGCTTTGCCGCCAGGTGGCTGAGTTTGCACAGTGGAGCTCTACCTCATTCCAAGCTTCACAAACTCAGTGTTCTTTTATCCTCAGGTGGACAAGATGAATGTTAAGTCCAGGGCTGGCCACAGCACAGAGACTTGGTCAGAGACGTCCCCTGTTCACCTGCCTGCTGAAACAGCACTCTGAGGCGTTTCTTTTGTTCCACAGAGCTTCACCCCTTTCCCAGAGGCGGCTGAGGGACCAGGAGCTGGCACCTAAATAGATGAGTTGGTTCCATCTGATTTTTTGCCTTGGGAATCCAAAGTCAAAAACATGAAAACTGCTGAGTGTATAGAATGTTCAGAGGGAGAATTCTGAGGTAGAATAGATTATAAGGCAGTTTTCAGTGCTAATTGTAACTAAAATCAGTGACTTCAAGGGAATAGAGACAAGTCCCCAAAGATTATGGGGAGACAGAGATCACATAAGAAAGGGGAAGTTGTGTCATGGGAGTGAGTCCAGGGTGAGCCAGGCAAGGGCAGACTGTGAGTGCCCAGAGAGCACAGGGTTGGAGTGAGGCTGACATGCATGCACCATACACAGTCCCAGCTGCAGTGGCAACAGGGTTCTTGTCCATGCTAAGGCACAAAGCCACATGCAAATGAGACAACAATCAAGCCTCCTGGTCTACCTCCTAGGAAAGCTGGAAAGTGCTTGGTGGGAGGGGCGTTGTGAGACACGCCAGGTGTGGGTTCATCTGGAAGAACGCCAGGATCAATGAAACATGGAACCCGCATATCGACAAATTTGCAGCTCCAAAATCAACAGGGCTTTTTTGTCAGCTTGGCGCAGGTGGTGCATCCTCTAGTCACATCTCTTCTAAAAGGAGCTGTGCTTGGGAGAGGCTGAAGATTTTTCTTTCTTGGGCTCCAGGTGAATTGACCCAGAAGAAAGTTGTCTAGGCCTTTGGAGCTGGGCTCTGCTAGGAACTTCCTTACAAAGCAAAGAGTAAAGAAATAAGATTCAGGGCATGGTGGAGCTGAAGGTCAAAGCATACTGGAAGGTGAGCTGGGACCCCAGCAAGCCAAGGCAAGTTGTACAAAGAAGGAAGAAGTAAATGCAGAGACCAAACAATGGGAAAGCATTTAGTGATAACAATAATAATGATATTAAAATATTAAATACCACATTTGGTTCTGAATTTTGGCTGCTTGGCTTCAAATTCTGTTTTCTTAACTACCATATTGCCTCTCAGCGAAAGAAAAAGGAAATAAATATGCTGAAGATCACAGTAGTCGGAATAGTTATGGATAATGTTTATTGAACACTAATACATAGCAGGTAATCTTGTAAGCAGCATGTGTATTAATTTTCTCAACAGGCCCATCGAGGATTGTTGCTATTATTATAAAATTGATTATGCAGATGAGGAAACTGAGGCAAAAGCAAGGAAGAGTGGAAGAAAAGGAAGAAAATTGACTAAGTACTTATTTATGGTCATATAGGTAATAAATAGAGGAAACAAAATTCTAATGCAGCCAGTCTGAAACCCAAGGGTGCACTTGTAAGTGTTAATCTGAACAGTCTGAAATTGTCAGTAGTATTTGGCTTTGGTCACAAGAGCAGCACTGCTCCAAGCTAAAATTCTCTCTTTTGTTCTAATCAAAGACAAAAAAGTCTTAATTTGCAATCATTTTATTCAGCAAGAAGGTGCCATTTCAGGCATTTCTTAGCCCACTGTTTCATGGTCTGGCAAAGCCTGTGAGAGGTTGTGTGAAGTAAAATATCCTAGGAAAGGGCCTCTTTTCTTTTCCCCACGATGGTGCCCCTAAGACTTCTGTGGTTCACATTTAATAGTGTTGGATGTCTGTAACTCCCGTTGCTCCTCTGAGCTACCGGCAAGTGGAGGGGCACAAGACTTGAATGTGACCATGCTGCATGCAGCAGGACACCATCCCTCCAAAGTCTCACCCAGTCCAGGCACTGCTGAGAGCAAGGACAAGTGCTGCGTGCCCCAAAGACCAACAACTTTCTCTTTCCAGGTGGAGAAACAATCTGTCTGTCTCTCTAGCTGTTTTCCAAAGTTCAGCATCCCTTGGGAACCCTGCAGGTAAAATTCTCAGCGGCCTGGGCTTTTGTAAAATAAGGAAAAAGGGTTGTCCTTGTCCTTGGCTTCTGCTTTACATCCTGCAAATGCACCTTACAAAAGGAAATACAAACTGTCTGGTTCACTTTCTGAAGTGAGATACGGTGGGAGATAACAGCGCAAAGACCAGAATTCATTTCTCTCCCTGTAGGACACTCCATCAGCCTCCATCACCAGTAGGGTTCTGGGCATTGCTAATTCAAAAGAAACAATGCTAGTTTAGAGAGTTCTTCTCTTTCTTCTCAGCCTCCTCCTTCTGGTTCTCTAAAGTGTCCACAGGGATGCCGTCCCTTATTTGTAACTGACAAATGAACACAGGCACCACCCAGGTGGCATGTTGCAAAGAAAGGGCACAAGGCAGTACTCATGATACACATATCATGTTACATAATATATGTCACATATATTACATATGAGACATATCATATAATGTGTCATACACATGCACATATGTATATATATAATGTATTTTACTGTAATGGTTTTTCTGTCCCCAGGGTCCCCAGGGGTAAAAGAAGGTTGGTTTCAGACTCTCCTCTGTGATTCTTCGGATTACATCGAGAGTATCATTTCTGCTCTTTTAGGAAAAAAAGGAAAACTGCCTGGATAATTCTCTTTTCTTTGCCCAAAGCAATGAAAAGGCAGATGACACCCTCTTGCCCGAGTGTGACTGGGGACCCGCCTGGCATCTCCCGCGGTATGGTGGAGTCATGACCTTGTGGAACTGGAGGCTCCTGGCACCTTCCCCGTCCTGGATGTGCCGCACAACCCTAAATAACCCTGCTCCTGCGCCATCTGACACAGAGAGAGTTTCCCTGATGAATTACCCATGCTCGGATAATCAAATAAATCTTTGTCTTGCTACCTGCAGTCGGGATGCCCTGCGAAGTTTCACAGGTCACAGCACAGATCAAATTAAGGTCCAGACTCGTGGACGGGCTAGATGGACAGCTCAGACCTGGCTCTCCAGGGCCACCCTGACATACTCAGTGCACACTCCTGGCCAGCCCGGCTGTGGGGGACATATTGATCACCGATTCTAGTACCCACCTAGCACCTCGGCAGCAAGGAGACATCCAGGTGGGGAAAGGGGAGGAGAAATGTGGAAATAAACCAGCTTCCTCTGGTCACGCGAAAAATTTTGCCCACCCCAATCCCACTCATCAGACAAGGGCAGACTCACGAGAGGCCCAGTGTTTGCCCCACCCCGAGATAGCACTGGCTGCTGCCTCTTCTCTCTCTCCTGACAGAGAATGTGATCACAAATCGGGAACCAGATGGCTGCCTTTATATTTCTTTTTTCTTTCTTCTTCCCCCCCCCTTTTTTTTTTTTACTGCAATACTAAAGCCACCATAAAAAAGCAAAGTTGAACAGACAGAGCTAATAATATAATCATTCAAAACACCTGCAAACAGTGCAGATGGGCAATTTCTGTCTGCAGAATCATCGGTGAAAGACCGCCTCCCCATATGGGCAGTTCCAGAAGCTCAGCTTTGCCCAGCTCTGTCCCTTACCTTAAGAAAACCTGCACAGAGCATATGCAGGCTTTTTATAGTCAAGCTGAAGAATGGGTAGCTGATTATTTATGTCCTTCTGCTATGTCTTGGAGTCGGGCAACCTGCGAAGGATCCATCCACCTGGCTCCCCAGGTGTAGAGAGACCCAGGACGAGGTCAGGGACTAAGGTTGTCGCCACATTTCCAGTCTGGGTACAAAACATGGCTATTGTCCGAGAACGACTACATCGCCATCTCTTACCCGATTCCTTGAAATAAACACCCTCAAAAGCCAACAGCCCTGCTTTTTATTTCTCACTGAAAGCAGCAAAATGTGAATTTGTAGGGAAAGAAAAAAAAGTACTATGCAAAGCCTCATTTTATTGCATGTCTCCATGGTCCCTTGCTCCACTCCTCCAACCTCCTGCAATGGAACTCAATTCCAAGGCAGAAAAAGAGAGGCGGGGATGCCGATGTGGAAGGCAGGCCACACCTCGACTCTAGGGTCAGTCCTGAGAAACTGGCTACCCTCCCACCTCCACCCATACTACAGAGAGGGAAACGGCTAATTTTTTCGTAAGAGGCAAGAGGCAGGGCTGGTGTTCCCAGGTGGAGCTGTGCATTAGTCTCTCTCCCTGCCCTCCCTCCCTCTTCCTCTCCCTTCCTCCCTCGCACCCTCCACAAGTTGCTTCCAGGCCTCACAATGCCAAGTTTTCTACCATTGAGCATAGGTGAATGGGTGGGTGACAAGAACTAAAGGTAAATCTTACCTGCCAACCAAAGAGAGGCAGCCATACAGTATATCTCTCTCAGGCAAGCTAGGCAATTCCACTGCCCAGACAAGACTAAGTGCTTCCTCTGATTCAGGCACTTTTGGGAGTGTGATTTTGGGTCTCAGTCTTCAAAGAGTTAACAGTCTACTGGGAGGAATGTGTTTGAATGATATCACACAGAGCCAGTACCTGAGAAGGAGGCAGCGTTCAAGCCTAGGTTGAGTTGAAAAAAATCCGAGGAGACTTTCTGAAGGTGACAACATAAGAGATTTTCCTTTCTACTTGCACTTAGAGGTGGGGAGTAATTAGTTTCCTTCTCTCCATCCTCATCTCTGCCACTGGGGCCCAAGATGTCATTGTCTTTTGTCTCCCCCATGAACTACGTCCAATTGGTTGTCTACTGCCTTCTCCCGCAATCCACTCCATGTTGCTAGTGTAGCAATGAACTTCAATAAAAACCTGAGTATCCCTCAGGTTTACCAATAATGCCCCTTTGCTCTTATCATTACTAAAATTCTTATGATAGACAGTTATTTAAGGCTGCAAGCAATTAAGATAACAGAATCAATACATGTTAAGAATAACAAAAGCATTTATGATCTTACAAAGGTCAGGAAGTTAAAAAATGTCCACATTTAGTTAATGTGGTGGTTCAATAGCATCATCAAGGATGTAGCATCCTTCCAGTTTTCTCGATGTCTTCAACATTGTCTTTTCCCTCCATACTGGTTCTGAAGTGTCTGCAAGAAATCCAAGACTTCTTTTGCACACAGCAGTGCTCAGAGCCTGAAGATGCAAATTCCCTCTCAGTCCCCCTTTAATGTTTAAGAAACGTTTCAGAAAGATCTCTGCCCACCCCTGCTGCTCACATCGCTATTGCCAGCATTGTGTCACCTGCTTAGCCCCAAAATCATTCAGGGTGAAGACAGCAGAAATTTTACAGGTTAGGGGATTAGGGATGTAGCTCAAGTGGTAGAGCACTTGCCTAACAAGCACAAGGCCCTGAGTTCAATCACCAGCACCAACTCCTCCCCCCAAAAAAAAGACTTTTTACAGGTTATACTAAGAAAGATTTATCTTCTGGGATTGAGGGAGAATTGAAATCACCTTCAATCTCAATCTTTGCAGAACAAAAATAAATTTTTAATTCTTCATCAGCAAGAAAGAAAGGACATCAAGGAAATGTAAATCTTTAGTTAGTCAACCAACAGTGTCTGCCCCATGTACTTTGGAAGCTACCAGTAACAGCTCAGTACTCCTCCAGCTCCATACTTCCTGGCTCCCTTCCTGTGGCTCATGAGCTTTCTCTGTCTCTAGTGGTCTCCATCTGAGATGCAGACTAGCTGCCAATATTACAGTAAAGTCTTCCACCATGAGGAATCACAAGACTGTGCCTATCTATCTTTTGAATGAATGATAGAACTTACAAGACCTTTGAGGCTCATTTGTTTGCTAATTGTATGTATGGACATGTAGGTATAGGTGTGACTATTTGACAACTAATCTTTTCCCTTACCTTTTAGTGAGCCACTTTTAAAGATATTGTCATTGAGATATAATTTGTATATTGTGAAATGCGTAGTTGTTAAGTGTATAATGTGATGAGTTTTGACAAACACATACACCCACATAGCCCATATCCTGATGAAAATGAAGAATATTTCCATCACTCTGGAAAAGTTTTTCATGTATCCTTCCAGCCAATTCCCTCTCGCCTTTTCCCTAGGCAACTACTGCTATGATTTCTTTTATCACAGATTATTTTTGCCTTTTCTAGAACATAATTTAAATGGAATCATACAATATGCATTATTTTCTGGCTGATTTCTTTTACTCAGAGTAGTTTTCATTGAGATTTATTTATGTTACTGGTGTGTTAGTAACTTATTCTTTTTATCACCAGGTAGTATGAAGTCATATGAATGGACACAATTTATTTAATCATTCCCCCCTTGATAGCATTTAGGTTGTTCCAAGTTTGAGGCTAAGTACTTCTGCTGTAAACATCAGTGTATAATTCTGGATAAATATCTCACAGTAGAATTGTTTCATTTTTGATATGTACACTGCCAAAGAGTTTCCTTAAGTGGTCCATTGTCTTGTATTCTACTAGCAGTGTACGAGAGATTGGTTGTTCCACGTCCTTGCCAACACCTGGTATTCTTGGGCTTTTAATTTTAGCCATACAATTGTGTATCAAATGGTATTTCTTTGTTGTACTGGTTTGCATTTTAGTAATGACTACTACTATTAAGTACTTTTTGTGTGATTATTGTCAACAATGTCTTTGAATGTGAAGTTTTTTATCTATTCTTTAAAATTAAATTCTTTTTATTTGATAATAAGAATAATGATAAGAATATTGTATTAGTCATTTTCCTGTTGCTGGGGGAAAAAAATGAAATAACCACAATTTAAAGGAGGAGAGGTTTCTTAGTTTATGGTTACAGGAGGTTCAGTCCATGGTTGACTGGCTCCACTCCAGAAACAACATGGTGGAAGGATATGGCAGAGTAAAATTACTCAAACAATGGTGGTCAGGAAGCAGAGAGAAAGAAGGAAAGAGCCAGGGACAGAAACACACCCTTCCAGGTCTTGCCCCTGGAGAGATACCTGCAAATAGTCCCTACCTCCCAGCAGAATATTCATCTATGAACACAACAGTGGATGAATCTACTTATGAGTAGAGCACCCCTTAATTCAATTACCTTTCTAACAACCCACCTCTGAACATGTGAGACTTTGGGAGACATTTTAGATCAAAACCCATAAAATAGATTGTTAATATTATGTTTATAATTAATAATAAGATTAGTAAAATTAGCATTTAGCAGAGTTGGTATATGTTCTACATACAAATTTTTGGGAAATATACACATTGTGAAGATCTTTTCACAGGTTGAGTCACTTTTCAGAAATTTTTTTCTAGAAAATGTTCCCTTTTTGTGTAAATTTTTTAATTTAGAGTCATAAAGTTTCCAAGTATTCTCTGTTATTGACATTCTGCAAAATCTGTAGTTATATCTGTATTTTCAGTCATAAAATTATTCATACCTGACCCCCTTTGACTTGCTCAGTCTTGGCAAAATATTATCTATTTTGTAGTCGGGTCTTAAAAAAAAATTTGGTTTCTTTATTATTTCATTGTTTTCTGTTTCATTAGTTTTTTTTTCACTTTCACTTTTTCAGTCTGATTTATCTGTTGTTTCTGTTGTTCATTTTTGATCTTTCTCAATATGATGTTTACCTCATATTTTTTAGGCTTCTTTTTCCAAAACAGTTATTTAAGGATGTATATCTTGCTTTAAGAATTGCTTTGCTATGTAGCAGTTTCACTTTTAAAAATTTTAAATGTTTTCAAATTTTCAGTACTACTTTTTGAAACGTGAGTTATATATTTATTTGGGGGGGCTGCAGGGAATGGAACTCAGGGCCTTGCACTTGCTAGGCAAGCACTCCACCACTTGAGCTAAATCTCCAACCCCTACATGAGTTATTTAGAAGTATGAATTTTCCTTCTGAGTTTCTAGGAGAAATTTTTTTAATTAAAACTTATTTTTATTCCTAATTTTAAATGCATTTCTTTTTAGTCAGTGAATATTGTTTTATGATATTAAAGACTGGACTCTTTTGAGATGAATGAAATGTGGTCAGTTTGGTTACTATTTCATTTTTATTGAAACCAACTTGTGTTCTATAACTTTTTTATTACAAGATGATCTATATACCTGTCTAGTGAAGAAATTTATCAACTGTATTTCAATAATATATATTCTTAATATTTTGTTGGCTTTATGTAATTATTGAGAGTTGCATCAGACATATCAACCTCTTCTAAATAGTCTTTTACATATTTATTTGTAGGAAGTTGTTAGGTAAAACCAGTTCCCCTACCATGGAACACCTTGGTGAGTTTGGTCCATGAGAAATTGAATTTAGCACCTCTTGCTGAAGGTAGGACAAGCCTGTTAGCAATAGTGTGATTTCTAACAATCAACTAGAAGAGAATTTTTATATCATTCACTAGACCAACTTCTGATCTTTACACATCATTTGCATTGAAATATACATATAACCACGTGATGCTCTGAATAGTGATTTTCTGGCTAGTAGAGCCAGCATTTCTGACATCATGGATTTATGTGTGCACGTGTGTGTGTGTGTGTGTGTGTGTGTGTGTGTGTGTGAGATGAAAAGTAAGAAAGAGTAAAGGGGTTTTAAAGGCAGGATAAGGTACCCAAGGGCAGAGAGAACACAGGATTTTATTGTGACAAGGACCTAGGTCTTTTTTAGCTTACTCAGTGTCATCCCTGAAGCTGACAGTAGCCCTCCAACTTTCCTACCAAGAAGTCTCATCTCCTGTTCTTAGTACACGTGGTTTGGGTAAAGTGGACTTCACCTCCTTCCTCCAGGAGTGAACACATAACCTTGACCTGCACCATCAGACCATGACCCCTTCATAGTTATGACTGGAGTTGGACAGGCACATGACCTGAGCCAGGCCTTTGTAACATAACACTAGACAGCTGTTGGAATTAGTGAGAAAAATGTTCTATCTGTTGGGGTCAATAGATTGCAGCATATTATTTACTCTAGATTTTTCAGAGGGTACCATAAGAGAAAATATTATGTAAGAGTAAAGCAAATACAGAGAAGGTAGAACTGAGAAAGGAAGAGAGATTGGGCCCTGGTAACTTTGTTTGTGATTTTGCCTAGACATACCTTGAATTTTCCAATAAAATGAACCTGTGTTTTTCTTTTACGTGAGGGTGGGTTAAATTTCTTTTAGCAAAGAGTCCTGATGAATATAAAGAAGGGGGTTGTCCTTAATGGCTCCACAGAGTAGTTCACTTTCTTAAGAGACTAGAAAGACTTGTTATTCTTGTCTCCTACCTTGAATCAGCTCAGAAACACAATACTTGGGCTTGGGTTCCTATTAAACCTTTACCATTATGCTGAGCATGGCCCCAGCTCTGCATTTGTCAACTATAGCAGTGTGGCCTGGCCACATTATATTCCCCTTGTCAGTTCTACAAGCTTGTGCACACCCCTCCTACTCCTGGCCCCATTGAAAATGCAGAGGAGTGGGGAAGAGACTTAGAGCCAGATAAGAAATTCCTCTCCCTGGAGGGCCATACAGTGTTGCAACATATGCTAAAATGAAGTGTTGAAAATCGCATTATATTTCAAATCTATTCAAAAGTTAGCTAGTTAAGAGGATCCAGAGAAAACTTTGGGACAAAATAGGTCACCCTCTTATAACATGGAGTGTTTCTTAGGTGCTTCCAGTTCCCAAACATAAATGAGGTTTTCTGTTGCCAACCTCTGTGACTCTGGATACAGGTCTCCTCTGGACCCAGGAGCACAGTGGGTTCCCATACGACACGGGCCTGATATGCTAGGCAAGTGTGTCCTGCCTGTCTCAACAAAAGACAGATACAATCTGAGGGTAAGCATCCTTGCTCCTCAGATGAGACA
The DNA here is from genome assembly GCA_004026905.1 of Hystrix cristata. Taxonomy (NCBI): domain Eukaryota; kingdom Metazoa; phylum Chordata; class Mammalia; order Rodentia; family Hystricidae; genus Hystrix; species Hystrix cristata. The sequence continues at coordinate 73,959 of PVJO010000913.1, forward strand.
ACACATAGTCTGTAAGAAGGCCCCAATGGACACCATAGTATTTCACACATAAACACATGTTCTGTTGCCTTCCTCCCTTTCTATTCCTCTTTCCCCTACAGTTGCTTGCTGGAATCAACTCACAAACAAACAATGTGTATTTGATTCCTCATCTCAGGGTCTACATTTAGAGGATTACAATGCAAGATATCACACTATCCATTGCCTCTGACTACCCATTTTGTATCTATCTATCTATCTATCTATCTATCTATCTATCTATCTATCTATCATCTTTCATTTATCTATCATCTGTCAAAGACAAAATCACAGCAAATTTAGTTTAACTGGCTTTATCTGTGATTCTAGAATCAGGCAACATTTCATTACATAAAATAAAACGTGTTCCAATGAGCTGCAAATAAGAGGTTTTATAGATGAAGAAAAGCTGAAGAAAGCAAAAATAGAACAAAGAACGGATTGATAATTTCACAGTTAGTATTTTTGTAAGTCAGGGAAAAAGAGAACAATAGAAGACTAACTAATTGGTTAACATCAAGTTATTTTGGGGGGCAATGATTAAAGCAGAGAGAACATCCTTACTATGTTGATGGAAACTGGCCTGTTTGAGAAATTTGGATCTCATTTTTCTCCTGATTTGTCAGAAGTCAGACAACAGTAGTTTTGATTTGATGATGTGGAAATTTAATATGGGCGATTCCACTTCTAGTTTTAGTCTGATCTGTTAAAACCTTGTGAAGGAGTTTAGTCCAAAACAATGGCTTGCTGTAATTTATATTTAACAATTAAATATTTATTTATGTATTAATGAGCTTTTGGTTTTAGAGCAGTTTTTGATTCACAGCAAAACAGAGTGGAAGGTACAGAGAGCACTCGTATATGATCTGTCCCTACTAATGCACAGCCTCTTGCATTATCAACATCCCCTGCCAGAGTGGTGCATTTATTACAGTCGACAAAACTAAACTGACATATTATGATCATCCAACATTCATAGTTTGTATTTGGGTTGCTCTTGATATTACACATTCTATGAGAGATCATCTGTTTTTTTTAAATGCATATTTTATTATACTGAACCACCTCTTCCTTCCTCATACCTTATTCAGAAAGTGTAGCTTTTATGTTAGTTAGCTTTCCATCACTATAGCAAACACATGCGATAATCAACTTGTAAAAGAAAAAAGGTTTATTTTAGCTCACCTGTTTGGAGATTTGTGTCCCTGATCAGTTGGTCTTATTGAGTTGGGCCTGTAGGGAAGTAATACATCACTGCAAGAGTGTGTAACAAAGCGAAATGGGACACTTCATGGCGGGGAGGTAAACAGAGGAAGAAGAAGTGACTGGTGCTCTACAATCCCCTTCTAGGGCACAACAGTGACATAAGAACATCACCTTTTAGTTTCCAGCTCCTCGCAATAGTAACACCATGGGAACCCTTAATGTATAAGCATTTAGAGGACACTCAAGATCCAAACTATAGCAGTTTGATGCTTAAATGCATGAACAGCTCCTGCTCCCATCTCGTTTATACCTCCTTGTTTGACTGGCAGCCTGGTCAGTGGGGAAGCTGAAGTGTGAAAACACTGAGCACATGATTCCCCCATAAAAGTAGCCAAAGATCCTCCTCCCCCTTTAATGTTTTTGAAAATTTTTCTAACTCTTATAAGTATGATTTGTACAATATGGAAAATTTAATTAGTAAATATAAAGGAAGGAAGGAAAAATTAAGAAAGTCATAACATTCAAATTAATAGTGAAAGACAGGATGCTTTTCCCACCTTAAAATAAAAAATAAAAATAAAATAAAGAGTAAGACAATGGCACTTCTGAATCACATTATTCTTGAAATTATGGCCAAGACAATTGGGTAGGAAAACAAAGGTAATAACAACAACAAAGATAATAACAACCCAGCTTGGGACAGAAGAAATACAAATGCTTCTATTTGTACATACCACTGTTATGCACATAGAAACTCTTTGGGAACAGACAGACATACACACACAGCACTAGAACAATAAGTGAGTTCGGCAACATGGACAAGTCCAGGATCAGTATCAAAACAAGTTTTACCTGTATAGACTATGAGAAAACGATTTAGGAGTTCAATTAAGAAAACAATTCTATTTATAATAATACCATCAGGAGGAGTAAAATACGTAAATTTATCAAAAAACACAGAACTTGTACAGGGAAAACTATAAAATACTGTTGAAAAGAATTAAAAAAGATCTAAGTAAATGGAAAGACATCACATGGTCATGAACCCAGGGAGACACTATAATTAAGTTGACAGTATTTTCTGCAAATTTGATGCAATTTTGTCAAAAACCTGCTGCCATGTTGTATAAATTCCAGAACATATGATCAGAAAATGATCACAAAATTCATACAAAAATCAAGAAACCAGAATATACAAAACAATTTTGAAACTGAATAGAGTTGGAGGACTCACACTTGTCAATTTCATCAATTACTACAAAGCTATAGTGATCAAATAGAGGCCAGGTGACAAACCCTTGCCTTTCTTGTCAATTGACTTTTGACAAAGGTGCAAGAGCATTCAATGGAGAAAGAATACTCTTTAACAAATAGAGCTGGGTAAGTTGGGTATCCACATACATAAGAATAACTTTGGACTCATTCTTCAATGTAAGAAGAAAAACATAGCTCAACATAAATAATATATTTAAATATAAGAGTTAAAAGTATTAAATTCTTGAAAAACAGCATAGTAGTAAATCTTGTGATCTGTGTGAGCAAATAGTATCTTTGGTAGGATAGAAAAATACAATAAAAAATGAAAAATAGGTAAATTGGACTTACACATAATTCAATTTATAAATTAAATTTTATAAATTAAAATTTCTGTGCTGCAAATGACACCACCAAGAAAGTGAAAAGAGAGAAAACCATATATTTCATAAAGAACTTCCATACAGAATATGTTAATTTATACCACTTAATAATAAAAAGATGAATAACTCAATTAAAAATTGGACTAAGGATCAGAACACAAAGCTTTCTAAAAATTATATATAAATGGTCAATAAGTACATGAAAAGTTGTTCAACATTATTAGTCATTCAGGAAATACAAAAATAGCTTTATATGGCACTTCACATACTATGATGACAGGAGTCAATGGTTTGCAAGAAGTCAGATAAAATACTGGACAAATACAAGCTACAACACTTACACACAAGCCAAATGCAGGAAGAGTGCCGAAGGTCCATCTATACTCTGGAGACCCTAAAGATCCAATCAAGGGCTGGGGGCCCACAGCACTGTCCCATGTACATCCGTGTCTGCACTAAAAGCCTGAAAAAATCTATACTGGAACCAGGACATGATCCTCGTAGCAAAGATGAGGACCAGAGCTCTCCTAAAGCAAATAGCAGTCATCCCTGATGATGGCAAGACCCTGGGCTCCTTCTGTGATGAGAACAGCTGAGTTCCCTTCGAGAGAAAAGCTTCAACAGAGCTTCTCCTGGTACACAGCCGGCCACTATCTTCTGCTCTCATTCTCCTTTATATTGTGTCAGCCACAATCCTCAGGTGGATCTTCTGCACTCAGAACACACCAGCTCGGTCCAGCTGGGCGTTCCTGCTCAAGTTGACATCAGTCCACCGCAATGACTATATTCAAAAAGATGGATAAAAGTAATTGCTGATAAAAAATGTGAAGAAATTGAAATCCTTGTACGTGTCTAGTAAGAATGAGAAACGGTGTAGCCATTTTGGCAAACAGTTTGATAATTTCTCAAAAATTATGTAGAGAATTACCAATGACCCTGGAATCTCACTCCTAGGTTTATACTCCCAAATTAAAAGTATATGTCTACCCAGAAACTTGTACATAAATGTTCATAGCAGCATTATTAGGAATAGCCAAAGAGTGAAAATAACCCAAATGGCCATCAAATGATGAATGGACAAATAAAATATAGTCTATCCAAACAATAAAATGTTATAAGTTAGCAATAAAAAGATAACGAAGTGCTGATATTTTCTGCAACACGGATAGATTTTGGAAATATTATGCTAAGTGAAAATTACCAGTCATAGAAACTACGTATTGTCTAATTCCACTTACATGAAATATCAAGCCTAAGCAAACAATCTAAGTGGAAGAATTATATGAATTATATCTAAACAATATTGAGAAAAACTGGGAAACTCCATTTTCCTGAAGTGACTATAATTAATATATTTAGTAAAAATAACTTTCAAGATACACACACACACATTTCCTTTTAGGAGTACCATGTCATTAAGTATTCTTTTATGATGTTATATTTTAAGGCTGAATATTGATTTTGTATGTGTGTCCTACAATTTGTCTAAAGAATCTTGGTCAAATAAGCAAGTGGCTTCTAATTTGTTTATTATAAATAACACCATGCTGAGTAGCTCTTGGCTATCTCAGCCAACAGATGTGCATATTTTGATGACCTGAACTGCAAAGTCCCTGGTAACTTTGAAGGAACCATCATTCAATTTTCTTGCCCGCAGTTCAATGCAATGCTCAGTTTTCCACACCCTTGTTACAGCAGATGTTGCCTGTTTGAAAAATGTTTTGCCCATTTTATTTGCATTATTTTTTCTGATTATGAATTATTATCTACACTCCTCAAATTGAATCTGCATAATGCCAAAGAACAAGGAAATAAAAAGCAAAATCAAATAGGTGGTGAAGAATAACTTATAGGACACTTTTTTCAGTTATTCCTTCAACTAAAGTCTTTAATATGCTATTGGTCCTAACACCAGAACTCTGTTTATCCGCCCCAGTCCAAGTCAGTCAGCACATGGGCCTTAGCTGGTCTATCACCAGTGTCACCACTCTGGCTTGTCTAGTGATCAGTGAAGCATGACTTTCTAAAGATGACTTTCATCTCAACTGGGCATCCTCAAACCTCATACATTACACTTTGTATACTTAGGAACAAGGATGTGCAAACTTTTCTGCACATATGGTTTTGTCTTCCAGACGCATAAGCTTCCAGAGAGTGGGGATCATGAATCATTCTTTGATTTATAAATCTACCCAATCAATACATAGCATCGGAATTTGTATGAAAATAAGTATTTCTTAAATTCAATATGTGTCCTGAATTTTATTTCAGGACAGAAGAGAAATATTAGTGAGAAACTGGTGAGATCCAGGAAAAACTTGGAGTTAGTTAATAGTGATGCATAAATACTTTGACAAATATACTGTAGTTATATTAGACATAAACACTAAGCGTATTTCGATAAAGGGGATATATGAAATTCTTTTTGCAACTTTTCTGTAAGTTTAAAACTCTTCTGAAAATTTAAAAAGTCAAAATTTTAAAAATGAAAACTGTACATTAATACAGGTTTTATTCACAAATGTCAGCCCTTCAGTCATTCATTGAGTCACCTATCAAATGGGGTCAGGTAATTCTCAAATTAAGAATTAGGAAGTTTGTAAGACAATTAGATAGCCTAGTCCACTGGTTTTCAACCTTTTTCTGCCTCGATCCATTTGGATACAGTACATTTTCATCAGTAATGGAAGCTAATTTGGGCACTCATAAATTAAAAAAATCCTCACTGTTCGTTTGGATTTGGAATCTCTCCCAAAGGCGCATGTGTTGAAGGCCTGATCTCTAATTCCACAATATTCTGAGGTGGGGTCTAGAGAGATCATTGGTTCATCAGGATGCTAAACTCATCACTGGATTAATCCATCAATGGATTCATAGCTGAATGGGCTATTGGGTGGTGGAGCCCAGTTGAAGGAAATAGGATCAGAGGCATGACTTCGAAAGGTTTATTTTGTCCCTGGACTGTTCCACCCTCTCTACATTCTGGCTACCACGAAGAGAGCAGCTTTCCTCTGCCATACTCCTCTACCATAATGCTGCTTTCTCACCACGAGCCCAGAAGCAACACAGCCAAGTGACTATGAACTGAAACCACTGAACCATAAGCCAAAATAGATCTTACCAAGTTGATTTCTCCAGGTAATTTGTGGCAGTCACAGAAAGCAGACTAACACACTCACCCTAGGTTTATAACTCTGATGTGAACTCTGAAAGGGAGAGACAAGTGCGTCCTTGCAACTTTTATTTGATTTCTTAGCCTTGTCCAACATGCTAATATCACTGGTGTGAAAACTTATTTCACAGGCTGAATGGAACTGTCCTCATTATTTTTCCAATCATTATTTTTAAATAATTTAAAAGCAGTACTCTTCAAGTGTGTACCCAGTGTCCTTCTTCCAACTTGGTTGCTGACACAGTATAGGAGCCATGAGATACCAGGAGACTTTTTCCTTTCTTTCTTGCCCCTTTCCCCCTGGGTAGCTCTGTTCAGAAGGAGACTTGGTCCTACCGCCTCTTGCTTGTCTAATGAGGCCACTGAACAACTCTCTGAGAGATTGTTTCCTAATTGGAGATTACAGTTTTTAACAATGTTTTCTAAAAGAGAGAGAAGAGGGTCTTTCAGGCTCTGCAGTGGCTTCCCGCCATGCAGTTGTGTTCTTGCTAAGTATCCTCTTGCCCTCTCAAAATCTTTTGCTTTTATAAAAAGCAACAATCATTTGAATAATTACCAAACAGAAAATACTTTCTTTTCTGACTGTGTACTGTTTTCCTCCAAGCAAGAGCTCTGCTTTCATCTGATACATAAAAGAGCAATAGTTCTCTGATGAACTAAGACACATGGAATATCTAATTAACATTAAAATACTGTCTCTAGTCATTATCTTCATTCGTACTGGATGTGTCAGTTCTTGCGAAGGAAATACAGAGGCAATGACCTCATCTCACATTTTTTTTTAACAGAAAAGGCAAATTAAAATAAAAAGAAGAACAGCTATGTGGCTCCCTCGTAGGACAGTGGTTTGCTAAGTCCACTGCCTGGGGATGGCATCTCCACTCCAATGCCCCAAGTCCTTTCTGACACCAAAACCTGTTCTGAATGTGTCTGTGACCATTTCTCTGTGTTTCTATTGTCTCAGAATCTTGGCAGAAAGCCTAGTCAACCCTGTATTATGTAGGGTGATTGCATAAAGCTGTATAACTCAATCCCATAGAAGAGAAACTGAGGCACTCATTGAGACAGGAGCATTCCAGCTTCCATATTCAGCTTAATGGAGCCTCTAGATAGTCCCCAATGAGCTATAAGGGGTCACAGAGGACTAAATAAGTGGGTTGTAATAGCCACCCCAAAATGTTTTAGACTGTCTTACTGGATGTCTTGTTACCAAGAGAGGTCCAGAAGTACCTGAAATGGAGTCTCATAATGAGTAAGAAGATATTTAAGATTTAGGGGACTTTCTGGGCTCATAAATATGTTTGTGGTCCATGACCACATGACTCATGGATGGAGACCTACTAGGTAGTATCTATGTTCTTCCCATATGTCCTCTAAGGAAGAGCTCTCCATTGTACTTAAAAGCCAGCGATGTCCCCCTCACATTACCAATGAGCTCCTGAACTTGGGTGCATTCATGTTCCTTCCAGCCCCACGATTAGCCAGAGAAAGTGGTTGAGGTTATCAATTGTTGTAGAATCTCACAAGCAACTGATGGATCCAGGATTCCAGCACAAAAAAAATACAACATATTTTCAGAAAGCCAAAACATGGATCACTCCAATGCATCTCAGCCCTACATGATCCTAAAGGCTGAAGGTCTCAGTGAGGCTGTAATAACTATAAATGTCAAAACACTGTAAAGGTAAGGCTTAAACCACCTCATCTATACTCATGACCTTCCACTTCTTGCTTTAGTCTACTCCTTTGTTGCTATTCTCTTATTATGATCCTTATTTATGTTACTCACCCTTCTCTTTGAGCTTCTTTAATTGTATAACCTGGAGAGATCCAGGCTGCAGATAGCAACACTAACAATATTCTAAGTTTTAAACTTGAAATTTAAATAAACTTGCCAGTCTAAATAGATAACCTATGTGACGTGTATCCCCAAGTGCAGGAAGTTGAAGGTGTCCTATGTCCTTCAAAGGAACCTTTCGATATCAACATCCTGCCTCCAAGGACCATGTATTTTTCTTTCTAGAATTTAATCCCAACATTTATCTCTTAGCATTCTCTAAAATTCAGTCATATGGGACGATTTCCAGGTTGTTTTTCAGTTTTTCCTCCAAACTCTTTTTGATAATGTAGAGTGGTTGTGAAACTGGCCCCTAAATATTCCTCCCTGTGTATATAATCCTGAAACGTAATTTTGTAGCTCTTCCTATGAAGATATCTACTTCTCTTCCCTTGAAGGTGAATAGAAAGTACAAAATGGACTATAGTATGAGGTTCAGAAATAAATATCAAGAGGATCTGTGTGCTTCAGTAGTTCTTGAAACACCAGCTCAAACCATCCAAGAGTAGGATGAGAGAATGTACAGAACAAAGGCAAGTCAGGCAGGTGGTCTCACCAAAAGCTGCTCTGTACCAGTCTCTGGGTAACCGCAGCTGACCATAGACACACTAGTCCAACTGAGATCTACTGAGAAAAACTACTCAACTGACCCATACACTCATGAGAAATTATAAATGGCTGTGGCTTCAAACCCTTCAATTTTGGAATACTTATGCCTCAAAAGCTAATAGATACACAGATTGTATCTGAAAGTGGGATGCTGAGGAGGTTAAAATGGCAGAGTAAAGACCAACAGCAAAATACAGCCTCTCTGAACCTGGAATCTAGATGCTTGGAAAACAACAACTTGATAAAGAGCAAAAGTAGATCTCTGGCAATCGAGAGAGACTGGACAGGAAAACTCAAAACTACAAGAGAAATTAAAGAAAATATAGCACAATGGAGAAAACAAACAAACAAACAAACAAACAAAAAACAATCAGGCTGGAAAGCTCACCGAGGCTCTGCTAACACAAGGTAAGTCCAGAGAGGACTGGCAGCTACAGGAAGAAATTATGAGCTAGGTCAGCAGCACCAGCTTCAGTTAAATCCCAGTTATTGCAAACAGTAAAACCTGCACGGAATTTTACTGTGAAAGAAACTCCTTCTACATGGGGAGAAGAAATCCAGTATAGTATCCACCATATTTGAGAATATTCTATCAGTGGCCTTTGGCAAAGGGCTAATTGTTTAAGACTGAGCTACAGAACAACTAGAGAATAACTACACTTCAGGGTTTCTAGCATTGCCTTAATGTAATACCTGAGTGGGAGACAGCCACAAGAGATAATTGTGAAGAGTGTGCTGGCTAGACGTTGACACCATGAGAAGTTTAAGCTCAGCCCAGGAAGAGCATGGAAGTCTCACCCTCTGAGTTGAAAAGACAAACCAGGTCTGAGTCTAGCATTAAGTCTAGCACATTGCTTGACTCTCCACCACTCCAACCCCACTGCCTACATCCAACAGAGAGCTTAGGAATCTGTCTGTTTTACCTGTCTATCAAACTCACTAGGGCTGTTCCTTAGCTTGGACAGTTTCCACAGCCTAGAGTATAGCAACAGAGGTGCCTCTGGGGCAGGGGAGTACTTTATAAACACTCAGGTCATAAGGCTAGGTGGAGAAAATTGTGACTTATAATACACAGAGAGACATGGAAACCAGGAAGAGCTGGAATGAACACAGTCGTAGGGTGGACACCATTGACTGACTATGCCCAACAGGAAAGGCAGGCATACAAAACATGATAGTGGAAAAAACAGGTCTTAGTAGTGACTCATTATCCTTCCCCCACGTCAAAAGGATTCCAATACTGCAGACCTGGAAAGAAACCACCACTCAAAAACATGGAGGAATTTTGGCGGGGATCATTTATCACTTTCTTCATTGCTTTATGGGCCACTGGGCTTTTTCATTCTCTTTTCTTCTTTTTCTTTATTTTGGTCACTATTTTTCGCTTTTTTCTTCTTATTCGTTGTTTCCTGTTACTTGTATCTAATTCTATCAGTTTTCTTTTACTCCTTAATAGAATCTTTTATCTCATGTTTCTCTTCTCCTTCTCAGTTTCCTTTTCTTTATTTTTCAAATTTTACTTTAATTTTCCTTTCCTAAACCACTCCACTTTTATTAGTACTATTATTAAACTTTATTAATTTCAGATATTTGACTCTATGCTATTATTGTTTAATTCTCTACTGTTAATGGTGATACAATTTTTCATTTAGTAGATATTTACTGTATGTCAATATTTGGTTTGTCTTTGTGCCTATTTACAATTACATATCTCCTTTCTATTCTTAAGAGTGGTAGCTTTTATTAATTCTTATGGTATGTCAGTATCCAGTTTGTCTTTCACTCTTTATTGTTGCTGATTTTGTTGCTGTTGACAGGGTGGCATAGTTGTCGCTATTAATTGGTTTTTACTGTATGCCAATATCTGTCTGACTTTGTGTCATCAAAAATACTGTGGTTCATGTCCATAGAACTGAGTATTGGGCCGATTGCACCGTACTTTGTCCTCTCCAAATTAACAGAGGTGGTTGGAACTTGGGACAGAAGCAAAAATCTATACTTAGCCAGGTCAAGAGTGGCTCACTTTAAATCAGACACCAACTAAAGAGATGTCCATACAAACAATGAAATTTTTCTACTATAATTGACCTGCAATCCTCAGTATACGTGCACACACACACACACACACACACACACACATCCATGCACTCATGCATGCACTCACACACGCACACACACACACACTAAGAACAATAGAAACATGAGAAAACAAAACAACAAAATCCTTCCCCAAACTCCCAACTGCCCCAAAGCTGATCCATGGGCCATTGGTGTGGAAGAACTCAAAGTCAACTAGCTGAAGTATACAAAATGATAAAAGAAGAAACAACAAAAAATAATCAGTAAGGTCCCTGGAGAGCTCAAATATAAAAATAATGGACTTACATAACAAAACAATCAGTGAACTTACAGACAACACTAATAAAAAGTTAGCTGAGCTAAATAAAATGTTACAAATCATGAATTTAGTTTAGCAAAGAATTAGATGCCATGAAAAGATACCAAGCAGAAATCCAAGAGATAAAAAATTCTAGTAAAACTATGGGCGGCAGAAGTGAAAGATGTGAGGAAAGGGATGTCAGAACTAGAAGACCAGGCTGATGCAGGTGACCATATACTCAGAGACCTTAAAAACAACAAGAGAACATAGAAAATGGATCCAATAGCTGCTAGATGATAGAAGACTAATCTAAGATGAATTAGAATTAATGACAGTATAAATAGCAATAAAAGTCTATTTACAGAAATAATAACAGAAAACTTTCCAAGGATGGGAGAAGAATATAACACACAGATAAGCAAGGCATATAGAACACAAAATAGCCACAATTGGAAAAGTTCTCCATGATACATCATAGTCAAAATCCCAGAACACAGGCCAGAATCTTAGAAGCTTTTAGAGAAAAGCAACAAATCACTTACAAAGATAAATTTATTAGAACTGCAGTTTACTTCTCAATACAAACCTTATAGGTCAAGAAGCTTGGAGTGAAGTTGGAGTGAAGTGTATCAAGCCTTAAAAGAAAACAACTTCCAGCCCAGACTAATATATCTTGCAAAACAATATTTCAAAATACACGGAGAAATACAGTCTTTACATGACCAAAAAAAAAAAAAAAACTTTAAGAAATTCATAACCACCAAACTAGTACTTGGAAAAATTCTCAAAGATATCCTAGAAAGAAATAATGAAATCAATAATGCCTAAACGTCTACTGGAATGAATATACCAAGTAGAGTGAGAAATTAAGCAAGTGGGGGAGGCAATTAGCAACAGGAAAATAATGCAATGATAATAATAAATCGGGGATGGGGAGATGGCTCAGTGGTTAGTGAACTCAGCACAGGGCCCTGACTGAGTTCAACCCTCAGTACACAAATAAATAAATAAATAAATAAATCAGTACCTTTCAATGTAAATGGCCTCAAATCTCTAACCAGAAGGAATAGATTGGCAGATTGAGTTAAAAAGCAAAATCGAATTGTATGTTGTATACAAAACCACATTCAATCCAAAAAGAAATTCAACTAAAAATCAAAAGATGGCAAACAATATTCCATGCAAAGAGAACCCGAAAGAAGCAGGAATAGCTGTCCTATTTTTAGACAAAATAGACTTCAGAAGAGGAAAAGATAGTTATTACATATGTATTAAAGGGGCAATTCAACAGCAAGAGATAACAATTAAAAATATATATGCTCAAGACACTGGCACATCCAACTTCATAAAACAAATATACTGGACATAGAAGATCAAATAAACAATACTATAATTATAGTTGGGTACCCTTAATATTTCACTGTCAAAAGCAGACCAACTAGACAAAATTCATCAAGGAAATATGAGAGTTGAACCATACCTTCAAACAAATTGTCATTATAGATAACTATAAGGTGTTCCGTCCTAGAACAAAAGAATACACATTCTTCTCAGCAGCCCATGAAACTTTCTCCAAAGTAGACCACATATTAACCCATGAGGCATACTTAATAAATAAAAAAGAATCAAAGTTATCACATATATAGCATCAGACCATACTGCAGTGAAACTAAATATCAAAGGCAAAAGAAACTGCAGAAATCATGGAAACACATGGAGATTAAACAATACACTCTTGAATAATTGATGGATCACAGAAGCAATCAAAGAAGAAATTAGACAGTTCCTAGAAGCAAATGATAATGCCAGCACAACATACCTGAACCTATGGGATATAATGAAAGCAATCCTAAGAAGGATATTTATGGCTGTGAATGCCCACATCAGAATAACAGCAAGTTCAAATAAATAGCCTAATCATGTACCTCAATTTCCTAGAAATACAAGAACAATCCAGAGCTAGTACAAAGAAGAAATCATAAAGATCAGAAAGGAAACTAATAAAATTGAAAGGAAAACAATCAGTACAAAGAATGAATGGATCAAAGAGTTTGTTCTTTGAAAGAATAAAGAGACAAACCCTTAACCAATTTTACCAAAAAGGAAGAAAAAGGCCCACATTAATGCAATTAAAAATGAAAACGTAAAATCACATCAGACACCACCAATATCCAGAAGATTATTAGTAACTACTCCAAAAATCTATATACGCTAATAAACTGGAGAATCCAGAAGAAATAGTTAGATTCCTGGATATGTATGAATTACCAAAATTGAACCAAGAAGATATAAAAACCCTGAATAATCTAAAAAAGGCAATGATATCGAGGTAGTAATTTTAAAAAATTACAAAGAAAAGCCCAGGACCCAGTGAATTCAAGACTGAATTCTATGAAGACTTCAGGGAAGATCTAACACCAATACTCCTTAAACACTTTAATGAAATTTAAAGGGAGGGAGTAATACCAAACTCACTATTGGAAGATATTGTTATTTGGTTCCCCAAACCAGACAAGGACTCACCTAAAACAGAAAACTATAGGCCAATCTCCTTAGAGAACATAGAGGCAAAAAATCATCAACAAGATCAGGAAAAAAGAATGCAATAAATCATTAAAAATATCCTATTTTCACAAGCAAGTAGGCGTCATCCTAGGGACGCAAGGATGTTTCAACACATGCAAATCAATAAATGTAATACATCACATGAACAGAGGCAAGCGCAAAAAACATACAATCTTCTCAACAAATGTAAAAAAGGCCTTTGATAATACTCAACATCCGTCATGATAAAAACGCTGAAGAAAATAGGTTTAGCAGGAACTTATTTCAATCTGACAAAAGCCATTTATGACAAATCTCCTGACAATATCAAATTAAATGGTGGGAAAATGGAAAGCTTTTCCTCCAAAATCAGAAATAAGATAGGAATGTCCACTATCGCCACTCCTGTTCAATAAAGTACTCAAAATTTTTCCAGAGAAATTAGGCAAGAGAAAAGAATAAAAAGGATAAGTACAGGAATGGAAGAAGTCGAACTACCCTTATTTACAGATGACATGATACTTTACATGGAAAACACCAAAAATTGTGCTAAAAGACTTCTAGAACTAAAAACAAATTCAGAAATGTAGCAGGATACAAAATCAACACAAATCAGTTCATTCCTGCACACAAATAATTATCCTACCAAGAAAGATATGAGGCAAACAATGCTATTCACAATAGCTTCAAGAGAAATTAAATTCTTAGAATTAACAAAGGAAGTGAAAGACCTCTACAGTATCTGCACTATATGAAGAACTCAAGAAAATTAGCTCCTCCGAAATAAAAGACTCAATCAAAAACATGTAAGTGAAATTAATAGACACCTCTCTAAAGAAGTGCAAATGGCCAATAAATATACAAAAAATTTTGACATAATTAAAAGAACATTGAGTTTCCATCCTACTCCAGAAAGAATGGCTATCATGAAGCAGTCAAATAATAACAAATCCTAGTGAGACTCCTTGGAAAAAAGAACACTTCTACTTTTTTTATGGGAATGCAAACTAGCACAACCACTATGGAAACCAGTATGGCAATCCCTCCAAAAACTAAAAATAGAATTTCCACTTGACCCAGGTGTACCTCTTCTTGATATCTTCCCAAAAAGAATTAAAGAGCTGATATTACAATGATAAGTGCATATCTATATTTATAGCAGCACAACTCATAATAGCTAAACCTTGGAAGTGGCCTATATTTCCAGCAACAGATAAATGGATAAGGAAAATGTGGTTCTTATACAAATGGAGTATTACTCTGCAATAAAGAAGGATAAATTTGAGTCATTTGTGGGAGAATAAATGTACTTTGATACCATAATATTAAGTGAAATAAATCAGACACACAATCTTACATATTGCATGGCTTCTCTTATACGAGAAACCCAAGTTATAAATAAAGAGCAACTCAGAGGTAGATATTAAGGTTTGTATCTAGATGCCCACCAAGCCCCACTTGAGCTCATAGATGGGCATTTGGAAGGTAATTGAATTACACGGATTTATAGCCTCCTTGCTGTTAGGATTTGGGGTCTGATTAGAAATGACCCTTATATCTTCTTTCTGGCCCCTCTTTTGATGTGCGTGGCCTCCCCTCCACCATGATGTGAGTGGCTCACCTCTACCATGTCCATTTGCTGTGCTGTTTCTTCTTTGGAGCTGCCTGACCTTGGATTGAAATATAAACCAAAAATAAACCTTTCCTCCTTTAAGTTGTGTATGTCAGGTATTTTTTCCCAGAAATGAGAAAGTGACTAGTACAGTAGGTAACAGGAAGCAGGGAGATAAGATCTTTTGCAAATGGGAAGGGAGACCAAAAGATGGAGGGAGGGAGGAGGGATTTTAAGGGAAGGAGATACAAAAACAATTAAGATGTGTTGTGTACATGTACCAAGTTCCCACAATAATGTGATTGTTATGTACTGCAAACATATACTAATAAAAAAATCTAAAACTAAAAATGGGGTGCTGCCACAACAAAAGCCTGCAGAGCATAATATTGGCTTTGGGATTGGATGGACAATAAATCCTGGAAATACAGTGGGAGAACTCTTAACAAAAGTATGAAAAAATGTTTAGGAAATTATGATAAGATGAAAAAATGGCCAATTACGGTTTTCAACATGTGGAAATAAGTAAAATGTATATTTTTTTTTTACTGTCTTTGCTAATTTGGAACACTAAACTTAGTAAAGACGTCAGTTCTTTCTAAATTGATACACTGATCTAACTCAATCCCTATCAAAATCCCAGCTAGATTTTTTCTAGATATAGAAAAGATTATTCTAAGATACATATGTGAGAACAAAAAAGAACTAAAGTAGCCAAAATAATTCTGAAAGAAAAGAATAAATTTAGAGAAATTACACAGTCCTACTTCCAGACTTACTATGTAGCTACAATCATCAAGGTTCTGTGGTATTCACAGAGGGATCCGTGGATAGATCAGGGAAACAGAATAGAGACCCCAGAAATAGCTGTATGCAGATTCCAACCAACAGATTTATGAAAAAGGGACAAAAGTAATTAAAGGAATAAATGATGCTAGAGATTAGATATCCACATCTAGCCGTATGACCATAGATCTTTTGATACACATATATCTTGATCTAAAACTCACCGCTGATACAAAAATTAACTGAAAATCAACCACGGATTTAAACCAAAATTATAAAACTAGAAAGAATATACATAAGGAAATATTCAACACTAAGTGCTTGGTGAACCATTCCTAGAGATGACACCTATAACATGATTCAACCAAAAAAAATCAATAAATTGGATTTCATAAAAATTTAAAATGTTTGCCCCATGAAAAATCATCTTAAGAAGATGAAGAAAAAGCTACAGACTGGGAAAAATATTTGCAAATAGCATGGTGTGAAAAAAATTCATGTTTACTATATATACAAAACTCAAACCTCCAAAGAAAAATAAACAATCCAATGAGAAAATGATAAATACACAAATATTATGCTGAAGTGATATAGAGATGGCAAATAAGTTAATGAAAATATGTTCACCACTAGCCCTTAGGGAAATGTAAGTTAAAGCTAAAATGAACATCACTGTACACATACTACATTGGATACAATTTAAAATGCTGACAGTAGCAAATGTTAGTGAAGATGGGGAGCAACTGGAATTCTATGTATTGCTGATGGGAAGGTAAAATGGTATAAGCATTGTGAAAAACAGTATTTATTTTTTTAAAAAGGCAAGCATATATATTTAACCCATAACACAAGAATGTCACTCAGTTTACCCTAGAAATGTTTAAATCACTTGTGTCCATACTAAAACCTATGCACAAATGTTTACAGAAGTTCTATTCATAATTGCCCCCAAATGGAAGCAACACAAGTGGATGAATATTACTTACATACTGGTGTATCCACACATTAGAATCCTACCTATCAGTGAAAGTGAAAGGATTGTTGATACAAACAAAAACTTGAAGGCATCGCACTAAGTCTAATAATGGTGGATGCTTACATTCTGCAAGCTTCCTTTTGTTTGACTTTCTTGAAAACACACACTAGAGGAACGGGAAACAGGTTAGTTGTTACCAGAAGGTAAGAGTGGAGGAAGATATGCCTTTAAAGGAGTAACACAAGAAAGTGTTATGAGCGTGATTGGTCTTCAGTTCTATCATGGGCATGTCCCCCAAATTCATGTGTTGGAAACGTAATCCACAACACAGCAGGATTTGGAGACTGGGCCAGGTAAGAGGAGATTGTATTGTAGAGGCAACACCTTTGTGAGTGGATTAATGTAGTTATCACAGGAGTTGGCTAGCTACTGCGAGAGCAGTCGTTAAAAGCTAGGTTGTCACTCTTGTTCAGTCTCTACGCCTATGCTCACTTGGCCTTCCGTTTTTCCATCACAAGACCATGCAACACACAATCCTTCTGTGGTCCCTGTCACCATGCTCTTTGCATTTACTAGCCTCCAGAATCCTAAGCTAAATAAATGTTTCCTCTCTATAAATTTTTCAGTCTGGTATTCTGTTGCAACAGAAAATATACTGACATGTGATGGTGGTTATATAAGTATACGTTTGTGTGATAGTTTCACAGAAACGTTCATGCAAAATAAATTAGTTTTATTGCATATATATTTTAGATAAAATGGTTCCTAAGTATCAAGAAAAATCAAAGAGGTCACTTGAAAACTCTTCATTAACATTATATAGACCTTGCTATTTCCACTAAAGGGAAGTTTAAGAACACAAAAAACTAACTAACTCCAAACTAGCAGTAATGTTAAAGAGGCTGTTTGTCACAGAAGCTATTTCAGATGGGGATTTTGAAGCACGAACTAGATAATAATTGGATACATAGAAAGCCCTCAAAGTTTATTTTTAGGGGAGTTGAATTAGCAAAATGATTCCAGGGTCTAATAAAAGGACTGAGATTTTCAAACTCTAAAGACATTTCTTGGCCTCTTTCTTGACATAGAGAAGCTGTCTTAGTGAGCAAATCATTGCCCAGACAGGCAACTTCTTTACACATAATCAAATAGGATAATGGCAAATAAATGATGTGTCAAATGGTGTAGTCAAGATATATGAAAAGTAATGGATAAATCTCTTGTCGAGGGCAGAACCATGGCCTGTTCAGGGAACATGCACCACCATTTCCACAGTAGGATTTCAAAAGTACTGTAGACCAGTGACTACTGTGTATTTCCAATTATTCCAACTTTTGAATAGGAATGTTTTATTGTGGTTTATTATTTAGTTAAATATTATATTTGGGGATGTGTGGGATCTGATAACTTGACTTCAAAGTTCGTATTTCTCAGGATCAAGAAGACCTGGTGCCAGACTTGAGAAAAATCACCAGATCTTTAATTTGGAGCATGATGCCATGCTTGCATAAGACATTTGTGGGAGGGATTCTTATGAGGGTGTAATGTATTTTGTATGTGGAAGGGGTGTGAACATAGGCCAGACTGTGGTAGGATGATCTGAAATTGGGTCAAAATTCCCCCTCCTTCTAGCTATGACCCTTCAACTTGAACCTGATGCTGCTTCTGTGAAGAAATACCATATTGCTGCTCTCCTCTGGGCTACTCTTTGACATTTTGTCAAGATGTACCCAAGAAATAATTCCATGATTGTGCTGATTCTAACCCTAAAGGCCACATGTGAGGTTTCATTCAGTTTTAGAAGCCTATAACCTTGTGAAAAAACCCAGACTACCCTGCTGGAGGATAAGAGACCACATGGAAGAGGAAAATCTATGCATCTGAGGCCTCCCAGACAGTCAACCCAGATGATCCACCAACTGCCCAGAGACGCAAGAGTTACCACTGCTGAGATCAGCTGGTCCTAGTCCAGATCAGTGGAACCATCCAGCTAAATTAGAGGCTAAAGAGAAACCATAAGTTTTAGGTTGCTATTTTTAGCCACTAATGAGCTTTAAAGGGATGATTTGTTAAGAAGCAATCACTGATATAGGAAACTCTTGCTCATACTATTCCAGGCACACTGATGTTGACGCCAGGACTAGGAATGCAATTCTCCCCACCCACAGCCACAATATTGTTCTAAGACCCCCCATCTCTGTTTCCTCCATTTCCTTCAATCTTCAGACACTCAGAATCAAGATCTGTATTCAAATGTCCTACCTCTCCCCAGTCAGGGTTCTAAGAAATTTCTCTTCTTTCTCCTTCGCTTGTGGTTACTGATGCTCTTTCTGTTGTGTGCGCTGGGGGCAAGGGTGCTACTTCTTTGTTGTTTGTTTCTTTAGCCAGACGCTAAAATTTTACTTGTAGGAATCATCCAAGGAAACCCAGTGTTTGACTCATACATTAGTTATTAAAGGTATTCGTGATGCAGACCCAGTGAACTACCCTGAGAATTAAACAAACCAGGGCCGCTCTCCCTCCAAGAGTAGCCCAGATTTTGGAATAAAACACAAACACAATCTCAGGTCAGGGTTATGAAGCAATCAGATGCAAGGAAGCATGCTACACAAGCCTCGTGGTTTTGACAGGGTTCGTGGACCAAGCTCTCAGGCTCTTTGCCTGGCCCTGGGCAGGAGGAGGACTTCCATCTTTCCTCATCCCTTCCACACACACCTACACTACGAAACTTCCCTCCACATCTATAAGACAAAGCAAAATGATAACACCAGACAGCCAGTATTAGGCACATACTCTTAAACCAAGCACAGACAGGCTCCCTGAGAGGTACTGTGGTCAACGAGACAAGGTCTTTGCCCTCAAAGACCTTAAAGATTCATGAGGTGTGAAAATAGACAAGTGTGAGACAGTGATAATGCTGAGAAAAGGCATCCGGGCTCATCTAGATTCTCTTTTCAGCTTCCATGCTTAATATAGAACCCAGAGCAGCAAAGAAACTTCCAAAATTAAACCTACAGCTAAAGGCCATGTCTGTTTAGCATCCCAGCCTTCCAAGCCCAGTTCCGTCCACCCAAACGATTGCAAGTTTCTTAAATGGTGATGACTGCCGGGCATGGTGGCACATGCCTGTAATCCCAGCCCTTGTGGGGCTGAGACAGGAGGATCACCATGAGTTCAAGGCCAGCCTGCCCTACATAATGAGTACAAGGCTAGTCTTAGCTACATAGGGAGACCTTGTCTCAAAACTCAAAATAAATAAATCAACGATGACGGCAGTGCCGATAATGTTGTTAACAATAGGAACAATGACAAAGATTTATTTGGATCCACATGTCTCTTGGTTGCTGCTTGGCACATTCTTAATCGCTCCAGAACTAACAGATTCTGCAACACTCTGTGGGTGAAGGGTTTGTCATTCTTTTTCTCTAAAAAGGAGAAAAGACTAGATATATAGAGAGATATCCTAGGCATGGTACTGAGCTCTTCATGGAGAAGTAGTCAGTTCTCAAAGACTCGTTCTCTACGATCTTTGACTCATTTTATGCTTAGGAAATGGAGGCCAGGGCCGACCACCCTGAGCGCTCCACCTCACTCAAGTAAATGCTTCTGCAACATCTGTACTTTCTATTTTGGAGCTGGAATCTCGGTTTGAAGAATTGATTTGTGTAATTAGGCGAGTGATTTTGAAGGAAGATTTTGCATGAATTTGCAATATAATTTTCTTTTTCTGTAACTGTTAATTGAAAACATTTATCAGGTTTTTAAGCTGAAACAAAGTTAACTTTGAAAAAAAAGGTGTGAACTGCTCATTTTTTATGCAATCTCAACATTGTCTTTGATGCACTCATTAATTCCTTATTTACAATCAGGGCTGCTGGCTTCCTCAGCTTGGGTAAGAAATGACCTGCTTTAACTCTTACTGGGATCAGATTTTCAGACCCAATAACTTGGTAATAGTTGTGTTTGTTCTTTCTTCACCTTGCATCATCTCCCCAGGGAAGTCAGGCAAAAAATACCACTTAAAAAAGCTTTAAATAGAATTCTTAGTCTACAAATGTAAGTGTTTGGTGAATGTAACTATGTTTGTAACTCAGTTGACATCCTTTCTGAGCAATTGTTTTATGAAGGTTGTAGACATGTCGGTTTAGTAAAGATGGGGGCTTCTCCAGCTGTTCCTCACAATTCTGTCTAGGGTTTGCACAGTGCCCAAATTGAAGGTGAGGGCAGCACTCTGTGTCATTCATCTGCCCTGACATTCACCCATGTGCCTACCTTCGTGACTAGGCTGGGCCATCGATGCATTCCAGCAGAAATGGAACCACTCTTGAGATCCTCACTGCCCACAAGCACATCAGAGCACTAGTGCTGGTGCCTTATACCTCGTCGTTGTCTGGAAATTGCACCAGGTTGCTCAAAACCTTGTCTGCCTTGATCTTATGTGGGCAAAAAAACATTACACACTTTCACCGTCTACTTATTAAAAATAGTTACCGTTGCATGTTACGTTATGCCCGCAGGGTCCTCGCACATCTTGTGTTTGATTGCAGGCCACGTCGAGTGCCCGAGCGATACCACTTGGGTTTACAGAAGTATCCAGTATAATGCCCGCATGATAATGAGATTATGCAATTATGCATTTCTCAGAAAGTGTCCCTGTCACTGAGCAACACACACAGTTTTATATACCTACAAAATGTGCATATGCACACAACATATTCCACTTATTTCTTTTTCTAATTTATTTAAATATTGATCTTAAATATTTGGTTCCATATTTTCGGTGAAGTTTTTGATAGTTGTGTTGCTAAGTCCTTCAGTTAATGCTCAACTTATTAAAATTTTTGGTAGATGGTGAAAGTATGTAATGTTTTAAATCTTTCTGTGAGGAAAAACTTTGTGAAGTTTGTTATATAGAGCTTTCGGCATTCTTCTTACATGAATATGTAATTGAAATTTTGAATTCATAATTGACTCTTAAGCAATACTTAGGAGTACTGCTTAACTTCCTAATGATTATTATTTTTAAAAATATTTGTCATTGACTATTACTTCCGTTATATTTTGGTTTTATTGCGAAGCATAAATTTCTGATTTTTTGAAGTTCTTTGGTGTTTTTTGGCCACATAAAATCAACCTGTAGTAAATATTATATGAGTGTTAGAAAACAGTGTTGTCTTAGTCATTTTTCTTGTTCCTGAGACGCAATACCTGACACTCACAGCTTAAAGGAGGAGAGTCTTATTGGCCTCATATTTACATACCTGATCAGCTGGTTCTGTGGCAGAAACAGCATGGCGGAAGGCCTGGGTGGAGGAAACCTGCTCTCATCATGGCGGCCAGGAAGTAGAGAGTGAATGGAGGGTCCAGGAGTGAGACATACACTTCCGAGTCACACCCCAGTGACTTACCTCCAAACAATCCCTACTTCCTAAGAGCACACTCAGTTCTGAACTTGTCAGTGGTTAACCTACATGTGAGTACAAGGCCCCCAGAATCCAAATGCCATTCAAAAACTCCACCTCTGAACACATGAGGCTTGGGGGGCGGGGCAAACCAAATCCAAACCCAAGTGTATTCTGTACAAGGTAAAATACCATATTATTGAGTTGTTCTCATTTTTTCTCCATTTGGTCTGTCAGAAACAAGTGTAAGTAAAAGTAAATTAAAGGATGTCATTGTATGCTGTTTCTCTCATTTTGCTTTGTATTTCTAAAGATGTTGTTACTGAGATAAATTCCTGCCACCTGCTGACAACAGAGTCTACAGGCCCCTGTTAGGGGTGGTGGTATGTTTCTTTTCTTCCCCATTTGTCTGCCTTGTTATGTGGGCAGAGGTGCCTGTGTGCATGCGTGCATGTGCGTGTGTGTGTGTGTGTGAGCAACGGGGCAGGAGATGGAGCTAAATCAAGATCTTCCAGCCAAATGCCATTTTCAGCAGGAAGCCTCCTGTGAGGTCCCAGGTCTGCCTGGGTCCTGTCCATCCTTCATTACCCAAGAGTCAAACATGGCCTCAGAGCAGTGCAGTAAGTATCCTTGAAGGCTGTGGGAAGCGGAGCACAAGTAGAAACATGTGATCTATTATGGCCTCAGCCCAGGAGCGTTATGGTGGCATCAGCAGCCCAGAGTTTATTTTCCTCTCCCTCCAACCAGGAAAGAAATATAAAAATAAGATTGCAAGAGTGTGTGATCATCGCAAAGTGTGATGATCACTTTGCATTCAAAATGGTCTTACCTCCAGGAGTGACTTTCACATATTCAAATGTATTTTAAGAGCAGTTTCAGAAAATCACCCTAACAGGTGCACCGCAGTGGTCGCAGCTGTATGTGCCCTGCCACTTGGGAGAAAGGTCAGGAAATTTAGTTTTAGACTCAATGGAAGAAGCCGTCTGGTGGCCAGGACACCCGGCATGACATCCTTCTTTTCTAAAAATTCAACAATACTTCTCAGGGAACATTACGTTACTTTATTCCATCTTTCTATTGGCCAAGGTGATATAACCAGCAGGCTAACAAAAAATTCAAACTCAGAATCCAGTGGAAATCTGAGGATCAATGTCGCTATAGTGGCACCTGTCCCCATAAAATGTCATCATAGCCCGCTCTTCATAATTCTTTCCTGCACTCTGAAACATGGCTCAGTATTTTATCCCAATATTTTATAATTAGAAACTGTGAGGCCTGATAAGGGAGGAAGCGATCAATAAATTGCAATCAAGTTCCCATCCAGCAGTTGAACTCTCTTTGCCTTGTGCCTTCCAAAGGGGCTCCCCTCTTTTCTTCCCATTTGCTTACATACGCCATCCGGGTACTTACCTCTGTGCTATTTCTCATGCCCCCACCCCCAGAAGACATCACCTGTTTCTCCCCTTTATCTATTGAATCCACTCTATTGACACTGTAGCTTCTCCGTGAACTGTTCTAGTTGTGGACAACCCTATTTAAACTGTGCATAATAATACTCAACTATAGATTGTATTTTCAAATATTATTTGCACTGGTCTTTAGAATCTTAAATAAATAAGTGGATTCCTTACAGCACATGTTTTCTCCCTCCTATCTCTCCTTGACCTAAACTGGTATGACTTGTTGAGTTCAGTCTTAGAGTATTTGTGAAGTTTTCTCCATCCCTCTCAAAAAGCATTGGCATTGTTTTTGTTCAATTCTGAAAAGATGATTGCTATTTCTCATAGTCAAGTAAAAATTTAAACCCAAAGATGAATCGTGTGATTGTAATTTTAATTCATGTCTGTTTTCATCTTCCTCCGCCCCTCTCCTCACTCCTAGCAACGAGGTGTTCATTTGTACTTTTTGCTTCAAGTGCCATTTTCAGAGACTCAAATGCACTTTCAGGCACATGCAGATGCAGTGTGGGGTGATGTCTACTTTCTCAGCCTCACATGAGACATGGCCCGCTCTGCTTTCATAGCCAAATTCCATCTATTTTCATGCACAATAATTATACCATATCAAGTTTCCGCCTGCAGCACCACACATCTTACTTTGCACCGTCTAGCACCTTCTGTCATCTGCAGAGGGGGCTAACGAATGAGTGAGCTGTGTACACAAGAACAAACTCATGAAGCCCTCGAATGTCTCTCCCCTTACCCACTGCCAAAACCTCCCAGCGCTAAGAACTAGGAGGACAACACAGCCACCATCACCACTTTGCAATCCAGTAACACAGCAACAAGTCTGAAGGGGAAGGCGGTTTAGTCTACTATGAAGTCAGGGGAGTATTTAAGACACAACTCTACTGTTGGCTAAATGGCATTATACTGAATCGCCCACCTCTCTCCATATTTGTGGTTGCAATGGACAAAAGAGAGCGCTGAGGGAGACTAAAAGGGTAGAATTCTTTGAGTTCTATTGATTCAGGAAAATCAGATACAATTTTTCTGAATTCTTAAAATGTGTATGTTGTCAATCTTAGATTCTGGGAGTTGATGTGAATGTTCCCTTGCTCAGAAAGACTGGGAGAAAGAAGAAGGGAGGTGTTTTCCAGGAAGGCCAGTAAAAGCAGTGGGCAGCCTGGGAGGTCCTTGAGGGCAGATGCTAACTCATAAGCACCTTGAGAAATCCAGTGACCTTCGGGATGTTTGGCTGTACCAATCTGAGTTTGTTGGATTGGGCTGAACTGAACCATTAAACGAAAAACATGTACCTGAAGTAGGATTCTTCTTGCCTGTGGGCTGAATGACTTAAGGTCACTGAGAATCCATTAAGCAATGTAAGGCATAGAGTTGTATTTGGTGTAGAGATTAAATCCAGAGACTTCTCCACTGCAGAGCCCCGGGCACATCTGCTTCCCCAAGGTCCAGTGACTTGTCCCATCCATTCTCCTGTCCTAATTCATGCCGTTTGGGCATCAGTAGCTGAAAAACCTCCCACTGACAAGTATGAACCTGTCGCTCGGAGAAAGCTCAGTAGCTTCTAAAGCTTCTGCAGCCTGGACTATAGCACATCAGAGCTGGACAGACGCTCTGCAATCACTGACAGATGGCCACAGGGTTCTCAGATGAAAATCAGCAGAAACCTACTGGCCAAACTAAGCCTGAAATAGAAGGATACTGAGGAACTTCCAGAATCTGCGGAGTAAGGAGGCTGGAGTTTAAAGTTGAGCAGAGCAAAGGCCTCTCAAACCCAGAGACCCA
Organism: Hystrix cristata; assembly: GCA_004026905.1. Classification (NCBI taxonomy): domain Eukaryota; kingdom Metazoa; phylum Chordata; class Mammalia; order Rodentia; family Hystricidae; genus Hystrix; species Hystrix cristata. The sequence goes on from PVJO010000913.1 coordinate 99,386, forward strand.
CTGCCGGTCAAGGGAACATCACATTCATTTCACCCAGTGCCATTCCACCCAGGTCTGAAGGTCAAGAAGAAAAAAATACAACTGAGCTGAGACTACATACATGACCATTAGCCTTAAATGATTCAGGGAAGGAAGATGCCAATGAAAGTGAGATAAAAGGGTCTCTCTGCTTCTGCAGAAAGACATAAATCTGGATTCCCTGACTCCCCAAAACCTCAGGTGATCGAGGAGAGGACACTTCTCCAAGGCCACTGTCACGAGCTCCAAAGTAACCATTGCAGAGCCCAGCAGAGAGCACACTGTCTATAAATGTTATGAATTAATACCAAACTACTAGCTGAAATTTATTGCATCTGCCTGTCTTGACAAGTAGAGCTTCATTAGAGCCTGGAAGGTCAGGCTTGGTTTTTGAATTCCCAAACACCCCACAGTTTTGGCCACACATGGAGAATGCTCCCGGCCCCTCCCCCACAGCATAGGGATCATTCTTTCTTTCCCTGCTCCCTCCTGCATCATAAAGAGCCTCTCATACACGTGTGGATGCAAACCCTGCAGGTCCCAGCTCTATCCACGCTGCTTGCAAACAGCAGCGCCTTGGCCATAACTCAGACCCGGGGTGTGTGGTCTGTGCTTGGGAGGTTGGATCCATGCAACAGGTCAAAGAAGGTCAGGAAGTGGGCCCTGGGCCGCTTGGCAGGGAGCCCACATAGCTGGTGTGGTCCAGAGAAGGAGGCATGGGCTTTATCTCACCACATCCCCCTGTTCTGTGGGGAGGGGCACAGTTGTAAGGGTCCCAAAGCAAGGTTCGGATTCATCTTGTTCATGTCTAGGGACAAATCTGCACTGTCAAGGGGAAGCAAGTGCTGGAAAAATAAAACAAGAAGCAGCTGCACATCTTCTTCAGGCCCAGAGAGGTCAAGGAGCTCGCCCCAAATCACACAGCAAGATAGTGACAGAACTATGTCTTTAATCACATATTGAATTACTTCAATTCCAGTGCTCAGTAATAGATCAATATTTGGGTTTCCACTGTTCATTTCTAGTATACAGAAGAGTTAGGTAGAGGATCTGTATAAGTGTGTGTGTTATGTATTTCATAAAAATGTCAAAGAAGTTTGTTCCTTTTCCTACCTTCTTCAAAATATTTTTTGTCATGAGTTTGTCAAATACTTTCCCTACATCTATTGATGTGATCCTGAAGTTTCTGCTTTCATCTGTTGATGTAGCTGATTTTCATATATTAAGCCAAATTTGCATATCTGGTATATATCCCACTTAGTTCTTGTTATGGGTTGAATTGTGCCCCCCATTCATATGTTGAGACCCTAATCCTAATTACCTTAAAATATGACTATTTGGAGATACAGCCTCTAAAGAGGTCCTTAAGTTAAACAAGGCCATTGAGCGGGATTTTAATCCAATATGATGGGTGTCCTTTAGGACACAGACAATGCAGACCAAGAAATCACCATGTGAGGACAGAGCAGAGGAGGGGGCCATCTGCAAAACCAAAGTGAGAGGCATCAGACTTCTGTCAGATCGTTGATACTTTGATCTTGAACTAGCCACCAGAATTGTGAGAAAATAAATTTCTGTTGTTCGAGCCATCCAGTTTCTGTTATTTTTCTATGGTACCTTAGCAAAGTAACGTACTCCTAGTATATAATTCTTTTTATACATGCTAATATTTATTGAACATTTCTGTGTGCAAATTGATAGGAGTTACTGATCTGTAGTTTTCTCTTTTTGTGTGCTGTCCCATCCTAGTAACACCAGCATCATCAATAAGTTGAGAGGTGCTTCCTCTTCTTCAATTTTCTGGAAGAACTTCTGTACCATTTCGGGGTATGTTTCTTCAAAGATTCACAGAATTGGCCAGTGACAGCACCTGGGCCTGGAGTTTCCTTGCTCTGAGAGGGCGTGGCCCGGAGGATGCTGGGCATTCAGCTTGGAGAAACAGCAGAGTGTGGACCACATGTCAACTCTTCAGTGACAAGGCTGACCTCTGCTACCACCCTGGCTGTCCCAGTGTGACACGCAACAATCCCCGAGCACCCTATCACATGCCTCAGTCTCCCCAGCTAAAGGACATGAAGTGAAACTTCCTGATTGTGAAAGATTTCCTGGAGCAGATACCTACAGATTCTCATACACTAAAACCTCTGGGTAGAAAAGTATAAACTCCTATGGCATAAGAACCTTACTGTCTTTCCCTCAGTCCTCCCAGCCTATCCTCACCTCTTCCTTCCTCGCATTTTTAGGCCCAGTCCAGGGCTAATCTCTCTTTGGGACTGACCATCCCCCATTAATGAGGGTGTCATACCTTCTTAAAAATCACATGCCGGGGCTGGGGATTTAGCTCAGTGATTAGAGTGCTTGCCTTGCAAGCACAAGGGCCTGAGTTCGATCCCTGGCACCAAAAAAAAAAAAAAAAAAAAAAAATCACATGCCAACCGGACATGGTGGCACACCAGCTATCCCAGCAGTCAGGAGGCTGAGACAGGAGGATTGCTGTGAGTCCAAGCCCAGCCTGGTCTACAAAGTGAATTCAGGCAGCCTGAACTGCATAGTGAGACCCTGTTTCAAAAAGAAAAAAAAATCACACACCAGTTATATCCACACTCATAAACAGAGTGAAGGGGACTCCACTGCTGAATGGGGATCTTGCACATCTTCAAATCCATGTTTCCCAAAGTCAAATTGCTGTACCGGACACACCATGGCCATTGCATAAAACAAAGCAGACCGCATCCCAAAGGCCCACGTACTCAGGAAATGGCCTCTCCGGGCTCCTGGCTGACTCGATTCATCCAGTTAGCAAATCCTGACGGGCCTCCACCTACGTGTCAGCCCTGGCTTCATCTGGGCCAGAGCTTGTCCTAGCTACATCCTAATGCACCAAAAGTGTGTTCAGAAAGCAGTAAGAAAAAGCCACCTATTTCTAGACTAGACCAAACCCTAAAACTTTCCCTAGTTCCAAATTCATTCATCCTGCTTGACAGAGTGTCTGCCATTTCACCACCGAGTTCTGCAATGAGTTAACACGTGATAGTGCTGGAAATATAGATGACCATCTTCTAGTCCATACTCCCTCCTGTTCACTCCTAAGTAGCAGTCATTTAACCTTGAGCTGCACGTCCTCTGGGACTAGATTCTCACCTCAGACTTCCCTAAAGATCACTGAAGATCAAACCACAAAAGCCACCTTCTTGAAAACTGATTTCAGTGCCCCAGAGAACTGGAGTGAAAATGCTCAGCTCACAAAGCAAAGAGCAACTTCCCTCCAATTCAGCTGAGGGGCATCTCTCATCTCATCCATGGATTATGCAATCAGCTGCTGTCTTATCCATGCTGGTGTTTGTTGAAAATTTATAAGATAATTTTATGCCTTGTAAGACCCAATGGTCATTAAAGCTAGTGGCCTTCCTATAGAAAAACCCATCAGAGGGACTTCATATGCAATTAATCGTATGGAATGAACTGTTTATATTTTTAAGGAGGAAAAAGAAAACATATTTGCATCACTTGACCAGGAAGCAGAAGGGTACTTGGTTTCAGGCGTAGCTGGACACTGAAGTTCAGTAGAAGTCTTGAGGCCAAACCCACTCACTAATTAATTAATTAACTCACATGCCATTTCTAGTTAAACTTGGCCCTGTCCGTCCCTTTACCTCCCACGGGGGCTCTGTCATTTGTTCAGCCCCCTCGCCCTCACTCCCTAGGCCTCCTTCTTAGCTGCATGGGAACAGCTCCCAAAGGGAATAGACAAGAAGAGTCTCTCCCTGAACACCTGTTTCCTCTAGAGAGATTCACTGGCTTTTCAGTAATGAATGGCTTAGGGCAGTCGGGTTGCCCAGAAGCAGTAATGTTTAGGCTGTGAAACCAGGAACCCTGGGTGCAGATTCCAGCCCTGCCACTAAGAGCTGGGTATCTTGGGCGTCTCGCTTAACCTCCCCATCCCTCAGCTTTCTTCTCTGTAAAATGGGGATGATCATAGCACCTTCTACATTCAGAGGTGTTATGAAGATTAAATGAAATTAAATCCACAATGGGCTTTGAATAATTCTTGGAGTGTAGTGAGTACTATTTATGTTACTGTTTGCTAAAGTGAAAAAAAAAGAAAGAGAAGGAAAGAAGAAGGAAGATCAGAAAGAAGGGAGGGAGGGAGAAAAAGAAGGAGAGAGGGAGACATGGAAAAGGCGAAGCTGGTTTTAGAGTTCTCTGCACTCATCCACCCCTCTTGAAAGCTCTCACCCTCAATGCCTGCCCACGCTCCTCTGCACAGACCCATTATGTCACCTGCCATCTGCACTCTTCACAAGTCCCCCTCAGCCTGGGGCCCTACTTTGAAGTTCTGCCCATGTCCAGTCCCGGCCAGAGCAGAGAAATGTCTGGAAAGTCAGACTCTTGTGGGAAGAGAAAGAAGATGAGCTCCCGGGCTTCTATTTGCCTGAAGACCAAAACCCTTGGGAGGGAAACATACCTTCCCACAGCTTCACCAACTGCCCCAGCCTGTCACACGTTCTACCCTCCCTCTGCCCAGCTCGGAAATTGACAGGTGCTCCTTTGTTTAATTAAATCCCAAAAGAGGCTCCTGAATTAAGTTTCAAGCCTCCTCACATGCCAATTTACTATCCACCAGTCTTCCCCAGCCTTATCTCTCCGGCCACTGTCCTCAAATACCCCCTCTCTGTGCCCCAACCAAACGGGGACAGACACCCTCCAACTTGGGCTCTTGCCCACTGGAAGGCCCACTGCCCAGTGAGGCCTCAAGGCCCGGGCTTGCTCCAGGTCTGCTGAGAGTGGGCTCCTGTCTCCCAACTCCTGGGAGCCAACATCCATGGACTCAGTGGCTCCTCAGTCCTCTCTCTATGTGCCTCAGTCCCCGGGAATCACAAGAGTCTGTCATTCCAGACGGACCTGCTCTGAGGAGCAGACCCGCTCCCCACTCACTGCACCATCACCTCACTAGTGGCCTGCTCCCCACCTGGACCCTCAGCATTCTTTCAAATTTCCTCTCCACCTGGAACTTTCTGATTTATGAGTTTACTGCCCAAGTCCTAGAGTTTATCATTGGTTGGAACTGCTTATCTTAATCTACCTAACTCTTCCCTGTGGGCCACAGTGAGATCCCTCCCAGCTGCCTTTCCTGGTGGCTTGGGACAGAACCAATTCTTTATTAGCTATTTCCTGTGATGCAGAATTATCTGCCGGGGGTTGGTTTCCCCTTCTCTCTATGAGCTCCTGTCAGGGAAGGGAGTTTTCTCTGAGAGAGAATTTGCAAGGTGGCTACAATATAAAGGAAGGGCAGGATTTTGCATCCCGTGACTATTTTAGACACTTTCATCTATTCTCTTCCTCCCCTTCTCTTTTTTCCTTGCTCCCTCCCTTCCCCTTTCTCACTCCTACGCTAGCTTTGCTTTTATTTTTCTTCTTCCCATTGTCTTTTTTCATTTTCATCTTCCCCTTTCCTTGCAACTTACTACAAACCAACTTTGTCGGACAACTTTTGTTAACGGCGCCCAACATTTATCACATTTGTGTTCAATATTTTTCTTACATATAAAGAGCTGACAGCCTGCTCTTCTATGATAGATGTACTTATTTCTTCTAAACTATCACTAACCAAGCATATCATTTTTATACAGTAAGTGTATATTCAATTTTCTACAGTTTTGACTACTAAAAAGCCTTACCAGTGAGACAAATGACAAATATATTGCAATATTAGCAAAAGTTCCCTTAAACCCACGTAAGACTGTGGAGTCAATGTTCATTCCCATTTCACATCGCCAAGAATATAAGGCGAACAAAGGCTCACCTGGCTGGTGGGCTTCCAGCCTTGAGTCTGGCACAGGGGTTTTCCCAAGTGGTCTCTTCTAGTCCTTCCCATGTCCTGGGGCTGAAGTGTGGGACAGAGTGTTTTGCATAATAGTTTTTCATTTTGCAAAAGTGCCTCAACACCGTTGCTATTTTGGGTCCTGACCTCGTTCCAATAGTACCAGCTGCAAGGACAAGAACATCTTTCCTTTCTCTCAAGACCTGCCCGAGTTGTCATGAAGTGCCAGCCTGCAATGCTGTACGGAACAAGGAGCCACATACAGAGGACCACAGTTGAGATGCACCCACCCACTCCCTCCTTCCCTCCTCCCCCTCCCTTCATTCATTGATAAAGTGAGCTCCTACTATGAGACACATGCCTCAAGAACCATCAAGTCTAATACTAAGTCCTAGAGCAGGACAGTTTGAAGGGTGAGCCACAGGGTGGCCGGCTCCCTGGTCAGAGAGCTAAAACAGTCGCATAAAGGGGAGATCAGGAAGGAGGCAAACCTTGGAAACGGACTTGGCGTCAGTTCTGGGGCACTTCTGGGGTTGGAGCACCGATAATGGATCTGTTGCAATTCAGCCACGGAGATGATGTACGAGGCTTTTCCACTGACATTGAATCAGGTCACTGGGCCCATTGGATGTGATACAATGTCAATGGAACTGTTATGTGTTATTGATGTCAGTCACAGAATAGATAAAAACATTATAAAAATAGCTTTTGTCGCCATTTACATTTTTTTTTCATAAATGGTAAAAGGCATCCGTCCTCACCTGCCAGGGAGTAAAGCAACAGAAGATCCGTTTTCATACCAGTGACTGGGGAGCTCAGGAGGTCAGAGAAGGGCCACCCCACCACCCATGAAAAATGACAGCAGGCAGCAGCCAGGGGGCTGCACACTCTTGCAAGGAAGGGAAAAAGGAAGGAAGGAAGGAATTGGTAGGGAGTACATCAATAGGGTACAGGTTGAGGGAAGTCAGCATATTCTTATTTTCACTCAATAAACATGCACTGAGTCCCTACTGTATGCTAGAAATGGGATTTTGAAATCACCCTACCTGTCTTGATGAAGTTTAGAGCCTAATAACTCGTATGGTTCCCATCTGGAACCTGGTGTCATACCTGCCCCAGGGGGGCTGTTGAGAGGAATGAAGGAGATGTACGGCTGTCGCTCAGTCCACATCCTTGTCTCTTCAGGGCATCATTGTTTTACAGTTGTACATGGCAGGCCATGTCTGGGACAGGATCATACCTCAAGCCCAGGAAAGTGTTGTTTTAGGATCTCTTGTTTGGGATCTTGCGATCGGATCAGCTACCATGAGCTCCATTTTATGTATGAGTTCACTGAGGTGGCTTGGCCAGAGTTACAGAGTGAGTTAAGGGCATAGTCTGGCAGTGACCCAGGTCTGTTGGACTCTACGTGCCCATTTTCCTGCCCTTTGCAGCTTTCCCAAGTGGCAGGATGTGGGCTCTTCATTCCAGGAGCTCAATACTTGGCGAGTTCCAGGCTAGTACAGGGCCCGCTACACCTTGGATCTCCTGATCCCCAAAGCTGAGCTCCTCCTGCACTCACTGTCTTCCTCCCCGCCTGAGTTATAGTTCAGACGGAGCATGTCTTGCAAATGCTTTGTGTGCACACAGTCAGGGTTTGGGGAGGTGATTGAATTGTGGGGGCGATAGAGCTGCCTTGCTGTCAGGAGGAGGGGTCTGGTCAGAGAGGACAGGCCTGGCAGAGCATGTGACAGGGAAGGGCATGTCTCCCTCCCCGGCTCCTCCCTCAGTCTCTGCTTCACCACCATGACATGAACAGCATTCCTCTGCCAGGCCCTTCCACTGTGTTTATTAGTGTGGAGCCGGCCGGCCACGGTCTGGGTCGGGTATTGTGTGTCAGCAATGAGAAAGTAACCAGGATAATTTAATTTCCACACCTCACCACACAAAGTGCTGCTTTGTGGAGAGCCAGACAAGAAATTCTGGACAAGCCCAGACTTCCCAACATGTCCTTACGTGGCATCGAGGTGTCTGGCGGATGAGAAGACAGAGAGTTTGGATTCCTGTCTAGAGTGGACACAGCAGGGACACCGCAGCCTGTGAGAGTTGGAAACACCCCGTACCCCATCCACACACAAGGGCATCCTGATGGGCCTCCTGAACGGAGTGCGTGAGGCCAGGCAGCCTCAGGGAGAGGGGCAGCACCTGAGAGAGTCAGACACCTGCTAGCCCTGGAGAAAGGAATCACAGGCTGAGCATCCCTAATTTGAACACTGAGATGTGAAACATTCCAAAATCCAAAACTTTTTCAGCACTGACAAGGTAACACAAAAGGAAAATGCCAAATTGTGAAACTTTGTTTCATGAGCAAAGTTGCTTAAAATGTTGTATAAACCAATATGATGGCACACAACTATAATCCCAGCACTTTGGAAGTCTGAGGCAGCAGGATCTTGAGTTCAAACCCAGTTTGGGCAAATTAATAGTTTAATGAGATCTTGTCTCAAAAAATAAATAAATGATAAATAAAAAGGTCTGGGGGTGTAGCTTGGTATGAAGGCCCTTGGCTCAATCCTAAATGCTGAATGAATGAGTGAATGAATAAATGAATAAATAAGTAAAATATTGCATAAACTTTGTGCCCAGATTTGTGTCCCATCCCAAGGTAATGCAATCAATATCTACATATTATAAATATTATATTGCCTATATAAGTAGATGCATAATATATTATGCATAAATATTATATATCATACATATATACTATATATATTGCAAAATTTGAAAAAACTGAACAGGAATCTTCAACCATATTATCATGTTTTTGTATCTATTAGCTTATTGCTGCCAGCTGGACTCAGCCTGAATCCCTGCACTAAGGTGCCCAACTTTGTAAACTCCACAGCCAACCATAGGACATTGGCACCATTATCTCAGAGCTCAGGGAGGCCCCTTGATTCCAGAAAAAGTACATTAAAAATTGTGACAATTATCAGCTAAAAGGAACCTAAAGTAGTAGGCAATCCCACTATGCATACACACAAAGTGGACAAAGAAGGGAAGCAAATGGGAAATTAAGAGAAGAATGCAAATAAAAAATAGTGTCTTTTGTAAGGGTAAAAATTATCCAAGCCCTGACACTCTTTAAAAATAAAATATTGAATCTGCTTTGACACATTAATCTACAGATGGAAGAAATATTGCAGAAGCGATTCTGAGTGAAGGCATGAATTGTTATTAGAAAGTATGGTTAAGCTGGGAGTAGTCGTGCAAGCCTGTTACCCCAGCAGTCCAGGAGGATGAAGTAGTAGGATGTCAAATCCTGGGCAATTTAGCAACTTGGGGAGACCCTGCCTCAAAATTTTAAAATGACAATAAAAAGAGCTATGGCTGTAGCTCAGGGCAAAGGCCCCCAGTTCAATCCCTTAGTACCACAAAGGAAAAAAAAAGTATGATTAAAATCTGTAGCAGCTTTGAAGAGTTCCACATTCTTATTAGCAGTTGCTAAGCAGAAATTTGTGCTCAGTCTCTGTGATGGAATCGGCTGCCACCCCACCGCATTTCTGTTATGGCTTTTGCTGATGGACATTGTTGCATCAAATTTGGTGCTGGGGTTTAGTGTTCCGCAGCTATACTTTTACCTCCATCGCACACCCCTAGAGCTTTCTGTTCACCACTGACTCTTCCTGAGCTCCTGGTTTTGGGCTGTCAATTGACCCAAAGCTTGGCCTCTCCCAGATCCCCATCTGTATTCTGTCTTCTATTTCTAAGTCAGCTGTGCGCTTTTCCACTCTGTTCAGATCCACCAATGCAAAAGGAAACTAAACTGCAGTTAGTTAACTGCTGGCTAAGAGTGTGGGCTCTGGGGAGGGATCTGAATGTACGTCTTGTGTCTAACTGTAAACAACTGGGCCAAGCCAGATAACTTTCAGTAAGATGCATAAGCGCCATGTGCCTCAGTGTCTTCATCTGTAAAATGCAAATATTAACACAGTCTGTCTCATAGTATTGTGATGAAGACTAACTGGACTGGTAAATGTCAAGTTCTAGAACAGTGATAAGCACACAATTAGTGTTCAGTAAATGTCATCGGCTGCTGCTGCTGCTGCCCAAGGAGGGAGAATTAGAATGTGTGGGAATGAAGAAATCCCCGGGGCCTGTGATGCTGGCTGCTCCTGGATGACTTCTGCCTTGGCAGAAAGTGGTAGGTGCCTTATTACTGCCCAACCCTAAATTTCAGAAAAGCCTCCTGGAATGGCCATAAAATTTCTGCTTCCTTTATTTCAAGCTCATCATTCAGGGAGCCAGCTGTCCAGTTCCATATCACGGACTAAAAAGGAGTTCACAGCTAGTGCTCTTCTGCAGAGTCAGTCTCCAGAGGAAACACAAGCAGAAAACGTCATTGGCTTTGACCATGACATGAGTCCTTATTGGAGGTTTGGTTTGGTTTGGTTTGGTTTGGGCTCTATCACTTGAGACAATGAGATTTCATTCTCCCAAGTGGCCCAAAGTTAAAATTTCAGCTTTTCTCTTTTCGGATAAAATCTAGTCCTGAAGTCCAGGAAATCTACTTATATCTGTATGCTTTTGAGAAATTAATCAATGTCATTGAAAATCAGTTTCCTTATTTGAAAAATGTGTATAATGCAACTTATATAACAAATATAGTCATGAATATTTTTCAGTATTGCTCCTATTCTAGGGAAGAAAGAAAAGATTATGTTCTTTTACCTGGAGAAACAATATGAAAGAAAACTAGTTGACACAGGAGAGTAGATATCCATAGAGGCTCCAAATAATGAAAACATCAGATATAGCCTTTAAATTAATTATGCTGAATAGTTGTACTTTCTATGCTCAAAGACAAGAAAAAGATTTAAATTTTTATGAGTTGAGATTTTTCAAAAATTATGTGGAACATTTAAAAAGAACATCTTAGAACATCAAAACAAATAAAATTAAAAACTGAACATAGGAGTTCAACAGCAAATTGCATATAAAGCTTAAAAGAAAATTAGTAGAAAAGAAAATATATCAAAACAAACAAAGAATGTAGAAAAAATTATAGAAGTGATAGGAGAAAAGAAGAGTAAATAAAAAAATGAAAAGAAGAAAGAGGCAAGATGCAATGGAAAATTCATATACTTTTATTTAGAGTTACAAAAGGAGAAGAGAGAGAGAGAGAGAATGGAGCAAAACAGTTGAAAAACTTGGCTGAAAATTTTGAAGAAATCATGAAAGACACCCAAGTGGAGCTTGAAGAATACCAAGAAATACCAAAAAGGCTAAATAAAGTATCAAACCATATTTATGCATATAATAATAAAATTTAAGAATCAACAAAAATAATTTAAAGGCCAGGTAAAACAAGATTGTCTCTAAGGAGCAGCAATAAGACTGACAACTGACTTCTAAACAAGAAAAATAAATGGAAGCTGGAAAAAATATTTATATATGAAATAAAATAACTCCCAAACAAGAATTATACACCTTCAAAACTATCTTCAAAAACAAAAGTGTGTGGCATTGAAAGTAATTCATCTTTTTCTCTTTCCAGGAGAATTCTGCTTATGGTAATGATGCAGTTGCTCCGATTATACCAGTTTTCTCATAAATAATATAAATATTCTGGAGAAAAAATATTCATAGGGTGTGAAGAACAGTATGTTAGTAAAACCAATGAAAGAGTCATTCAATTGGAACTTCAAACAATAGTAATGATCTAATATAAAGGAGGAAAAGTCCTCAAAAAAACAACAGAGTCCCAGCAACCTGTGGGGTGCTAGGAAGTCCAGCATACATGTAATTGAATTCTAGAATGCAAAGAGACAGAAAATAAGACAGAAAACATATTCAAAGAAATAATGTTCCAAGTTTTTTCTGGATTTGGTAAAAGACATAGACTTGGAGATTCTAGAAGTTCAGCAAGCTCCAGGTAAAAGCAGGACCAAGAAACCTCCAGTTTGACACAGCATATTCAAACTCCTGACAGTGTAAGTAAAGGACATCTCGAATGCAGCTAGAGAAAACAGAGAACAATAATGTTCACGGTAGCTGACTTCTTATCAGAAGTGCTGGAATTCACAAAGCAATGGAAAGACATTTCTAAATTACGCCAGATAAAAACATCAATATGCAATTCTATATACACCAAAAATATTCCTCAAGCATGAAGGTGAAATAAAGACATTCCCAGATAAATTGAAACTAAGAGAATTGATTGCAAGTAGATAAATAATTGTCCAAGGAAGGTCCCCATGTTGTGGGTAAATAATATCAAATTGAAAACCAATTTTGAGGAAGAAATGAATACACCCAAAATTGACAAATAGGTAGAAAATGTAAAAGAGATTTTTCTTTTAATTAAAAAAAGAATCTAACAAAGCTATATGAAGGGAAAAATATAATGTCATATTTTAGGATTTGTAATTTATGTAACTGTGGTATGTGAGAAGAATGGAGAAAAAGAAGAAGATGGATCAAAGTACATGGTAAAAGCTGTAGGATCTAGATCTTAATCCCCAGAGCAACTAGTTAAAAAAAAAAAATCAGAGTTAACCCAAGGAGAAACTAGTTTGAAAAAAATCAGGGTGACAACTAAAAACCATTTAATAAATTAATATAAAACCCAGGCTGTATTAATTTAAAACAAAAGGAGATAGGAAAAGAATACCAACAGAACAACAACAGCAACAACCAGAAAGAAAAGAAAAACGGAAAAGAAATAATAAAATAGAAGATCAAAATATTACCATTTGTAGGGCTGGGGATTTAGCTCAGTGATTAGAGCACTTGCCTTGCAAGCACAAGGCCCTGAGTTCGATCCCTGGCACCACCAAAAAAAAAAAAAAAAAAAGACAGCAAAATATTACCATTTGTCTAAATGAACTTAAATAATTATGGTAAGTACAAAGGACTAAATCCAATTAAAAGGCCAAAATTATCAGAAAGGACTAAATAAAGTAAAATTGATGTAACACAGATATACAAAGGTATAGATAAATTGAAAGTAAAATGATAGAAAATTATAAAACATGAAAATCATTGAAAAGGATTGAAGTACTCAAAGAAGGATCAGTATTTGTCAAATCACCAAAACTAGCTTAAAGTAGCTCATATCTCATCAAGTGGAACTTATTTAATGAACTCAAGGGTGCTCATTGATAAGATACCCACTTGCATATGTCATCACATTAATAGATCTCAAGATTAACTCACAGATGCTGAAGAGACCTTGACAAATGTTGATATTTATTATTGATAAAAACATTCAACACATTCACAATTTATGGATACTTTCTTAATGACACAAAATCCATTCAACACATTCAAAATTTATGGATATTTTCTTAATGACACAAAACCCATTCTTCAGTCTAGAATGTACTATCTATCTATCTATCTATCTATCTATCTATCCATCTCTCTATCTATTTATTTATTTTTTTTTGGTTGCTGGGGATCAAACGTGGGGCCTTGCACTGGCTAGGCAAATGCTCTACCACTGAGCTAAATCTCCAGTGTCTGTGCTATTTTATTTAATAGATAGCTATTATAATATTGCCAAGTTCTTGAAAATACAGTAATTCTTACCATCTCTGCTTCTGCTGCTGTTATGTACTTTTTCTCTTGTCTGTTTTGATTGGCTAGTAGTTTCAGAACAGTAATAGGTATATCAATTGGAAGCAAAGTAAAACTTTATTTTCTCATGTCAGTGTACCTGGAAAATCAAAAAATCACAGCTGAACTAGTTTTCACATAGGGACACACAAATGGAGAATTCAGTAATGTTGAAGAATATAAAATTAGTACAAAAGTAGTAGCCTTTAATTATGTAAATAATAATCACTTAGAAAATGTAGTGAAAAAGAAAACCTCACTTAAAATAACAAAATACAAATTCTTATATAATAAGAAATGTGCAAAACATATGTGAAGAAAACTTAAAACCTACAAAATAATCTTGACCTTTGTTTAGGAATCTTATTAACGAAAATGGTGTGAATGCAATTCTGAAACTATTTTGTACGTCACAGAACAAGGCAAATGTGTAAATAACATTATAAGCTTGGGTTCTTGGTGTGGGAAAGGAAATGAAAATTTTAAATTAATGTTCTGTTGAATTAGACGTTATGAATACGAACTCAGGATTTTAAGGGGAAACTATACATTTCCTAATTCCTTCTCCAAAGGGGATTAAATTCAGTAGAAACCAGGTAGTGATGGGTACACCTATAACCAAGGTCTTGGTTTCTAAATAGCATTCTATGCACACACACACACACACACACACAAACACACACACACACATATAAAAAGTAGGGCTCCTAAGAAAGTGGCTGATTACAGATGTGGGATAGGAAAAAACATAAAATAATTTCTGAAATGTGTTGATTATCCAAACAGCAAGTTTGAGCTCAAAACTCTTTTTTCAATAGCACACCAACCACTAATCAACATAGATGGGATTATACAAGTAGAAAACTATTATTTTGCAATCCCAACCTACTATAGAGTCAGGCAAGAATCAACAAAGAATGTTAAGAACTAGGAGAATGATATGTCACAGTCTCCAGGTTTTTACACTGGAAAATCTCTATACTGAAGAGACCTGGTAGCAACCAAGTGACCATCACCAGAAGGACAAATCTGGCATTATGTGCTTCTTGCTATGTGGCAGTAATTACATACATCCCCCATACAATATTCTTGCCAAAGTTATTAAACCTAAAACAAATCACAAAGAAATAATAATAAACATTCAGCCAGGATAGAGTCTTCCAGTCAACCTTTCTGGTTCTTCAAAAAAGCACGTAAGTAACATTCCGTCTCCCTCCTCCTCCTTTGCTTTCCCAGTCTCTGCTAGCCACCATTCCACTCTGCACTCATATGACATCAAATTTTCTATATTTCATATGTGAGTGAGATCATGCGGTTCTCATTTTTCTGTGTCTGGCTTATTTCACTTACCATAATGATCTCCAGTTCCATCCAGGTTGTCACTAATGACAGGATTTCATTAGAGTGACAATAGACAAGCGTTATGTGCTGTGTATCTCAAAATGCTGGAAGAAGGGATGTTGAATGTTTTCCAGTGAAGAAATGATAGATAATTGAGGAGGCCGGTATTTTCAGTGTGATTTAAGCATCACACAATGTATACATATATCAAAATATTACATAGTATTAAGTTATTATATTCAATTTTTATGTTTTTGTATGTCAGTTAAAAGTAGAGTAGAATAATACATAAGTAATAAGAATAATAAAAAACAGACAGTAATCTAGATTAAAAAGACTAGAGATATTAAAACCAAGCGAATCCTTATAAGAGAATCCAGCAATAAAAATCATATTGGGGGCAAACTGGAAATTTGAATATTAACTATTTCTCTGTTTTAGAAATCATTAAATCAATGTTAATTCTCTGATGTGTGCTAATAGTATTGTGGTTGTGTAGAAGAACACTTCTATTATGAAGAGAGAAGTGTTTTCTACACGGAGGCATCAACAAATATACCAGAAATCAGAAAAACAAAAATGAAGTGCAATAAAGCCATTTTTACACCAACAAAAACCAAAAGCACTTCTTCCTAGCAGATCTGCACTCCAGGAAATAATAAAAGGAGTTCTCCAGGCAGAAGGAAAAGGGTTCCAGATGGAAGGTCAGAGAGGCAAGGAGGAATGAAGAGCTCAGAGAAAATCTAAATGAAGAACCGACCGCATCAAAACTAACAATGATATCTTGTAGGGTTGAAAATGCATGAAGAATACGCTGCACTGATAGCATATGTGTTGAAATTGGACAAAAAGAGTTAAAGTAGTCATTGCATTTTCTGCGAAACTTGTAAAGCTACCGTATTGGCATTAGGGTTTGATCAATCGAGGGCGAAAGCTGTCATCTCTCTGGCGAGATTTCTCAGCTCAGCATTGCTGTGGTTTGACTGGCCCCCCAAAGTTCGCGTGTTAGATACTGAATCCCCAGTGCAGAAATGCTCAAGAGGAGATTGAATTAAGGTCCTTGTCACAAGATTAGGTTAGTTATTTAAGGAGTGGGCTCCTGATAAAAAGAAGAATTCAGCCTTCTTCCCTTCTCTGTCTCACAGACACATTCTTTTGTTTCCAGCTTCCATTGTGAGATGATGTAGTAAGAAGACCCTTGTCGGACGCAGGCCCTCCGCCTTGGGGTTCCCAGACTCCCGAACAGCAAGAAATGAATCTCTGCTCTTCATAAAGCACTGTGCCTCAGATATTCTACTGTAGCAGGACAAAATGGACCAAGACAGCACTCTGGATATTTGGAGCCATCTTTTTTTGGGGGGAGGGGCGCTTTTCTGTATACTATGAGATGTTTAGCAACTTGTCTGGTCTCTACCCATCAGTCAGCACTAGCAGCTCCTTTCCCTGTTGAGAATCACTGCACCAGAGTAACCAGAAGAGAGTAAATGAGTGTATACTTCCAAACTACACAAGAAACACTGGGAGGATTAATAGAAGAACCCAAAGATAAGAAAGGAAGTTAGCGTGGGAAAGACTAATCAAAATCACATAGCAGGGTGGTAGATTTAAACTCAAATATAACATAATTAAATTAAACTATAAATAAATAAGATACTTGATTAATAAAGTATAAGGATTACTGTTATGGTTTAGATTTTAAATGTCTTTCAAAAATCTCACATTCAGAGGCAGGGGCTGGCCAGAAGGGTGGGTCGTGGGGCACATGACACAAATGGGCGCATTCTCTTCCCCAGCTCCTCTCTTCTCTCTTACTCTCTAGTCACCATGCAGTGAACAGCTTTCCTCTGGCATGTCCTTCCATCATGCCATTTCCACTTTGGAGTCACCTGGTTGTAGACTAATGCGTGAGCTGAAACAAATCCCTCTTCCTTTAAGCCTTGGGCATCAAACGCTTGGTCCTAGCAATGGGGAAGTTGATTCACAGTCACCAGACTGAAAGGTGACGAAGATCCCCCTGAGTTCCAGAATGTCCTTGGACTGGCAGCAGCCCCTTGCCATTGAGAAAGCCCCAAACCTGGAGTTAGAGTGCCAAAGTTCTCTGTCACTGCCTGGCTGTGTGGCCTTGGACTGGGCATTAACATTTTCTTTTCTCCATGATTATATGGAGAACTATTGGATTTGACTTAGGCCAGGTATTCTTGCCAGGCACCTGCAGCGCAATGTCCAGGGAGGATTTAAAAAATGCACACATCTGTGACGTTTCCCAGAATGCATGAATGGGATTTTGAGGATGGCAAGTGGTTGGTTGAGGCAGGCATTTGTGTTTTGAAAACTGAAGAAAAAGGATAAAGGGAAAAAGGAAGAGGGAGAGGGAAGGGGATGGGAAAAAAGAGGGAAAAGGATGAAGAGAGGAAAAAGAGAAATCTTTCTTTAGGGTTAGATGTGAGCAGCACAGTCTCAGAGATTGTCAGGAATGGAGGCTGAGTCCTCATGTCCCGTCTCGACTCTTCTTCTACTGATGCCTGTTTCTCTGATCCAGCTGGGAAAGGGACGGGATTACACGAGACGCCCTAGAAAACAAAGAGTCATCTCTCCGTCTCAAAGTCAATCCCAATCCAAAATCACTTTTCCACATTTGCTGACATATCCACTGGTTCTGCTGATTAGAACATAGATTTTTTTGTGGCCCAGTCAGTTATTCTGCCTATCAGTGTGTGTGACTGTTGGGTGTCCCAAGGGACATCACAAGGCACAACAACCTGGTTGACAATCTTGTTCAGACAGGACTCTGGACCCATGTTTTTCCTGTGTCATTACATTACTCTGCTAGAGTCTAAGTCCTGGGACAGTGATCTTGACTGGCTTAGTCCTGATTACCTGCTTGCTCTGGGCACCTTAACGGACAGCCCTAACAAGGCTGCATGCAATAGGGGCATGACATTTCCCCAAATGAACATCAAGATGCTGTTTTTCTCCCCAGGACTGGAGAGTGAGCCCAAGGCCTTGATGCTGAGATACATCCCAACCCTTTTTTTAATGCTTTGAGACAGGATCTTGCTAAATTGCCCAGAGTGGTCTTGCCTCAGCTTTCCAGAGTGGCAGGATTACAGGGCTGCACCACCATGCCTGGCCAGGGTGCTGTTTTGTGAAGAAGGAACGCGGGTGGAGAGATTATGAAAAACAAAACCAGCTGTCTCTAAAGCAGACACAGTGGCTGGCTACAAACCAGCAGGGGAGGAATACCCAATAATTAAGTCTAGTCAATGGACGAAAATAGATCACATGACCCTAAATGTTGGATTGGGCTAACTTGTGAACCTTTAGTTCTTTCTTGAAATAGAGCGAGAGTTGTGTGCATTCGTTACCTGTAAGTTATACTGAAATTTTAATTTTCAATGTACATAAATATGATGAAGTGTAACAAATTATGTATGGTACACAAAAGCGTATAGGATTCTGTTATCCTTAATTAATGGGTAAATGCATGTCTTTTATTCAATGAAACTGATTTATTGTCTTAATTTTCAGATGTTCTGCCTCGTGTGTCTACTGAAACCATCATGTGCCCATAGTAACCAGCAGACACCGGGCGTGTGTGATCTCCTTTATGAACTGTGCCTAATTAGTTTTTTATTGTCATCTTCCAACTCACGCTTAAACTGTTCAAACAGGGGCAGTGTGACTCCCAATACCGATTAATAAGCCGCCAGCCCTGGTCCGCAATAAACAGGCTGTATTTATGGCAGTGACATCAGCACCAAGGGCCTGTTTCAAGCCGCTGGATCTCTTGGGCGAGGGTGGAGTGCAGGCCTTGGAGGGGGCGTCAGATGAGGGATGAGGGATTAGGCCAGCCTCCTCCTTCCGTGTCATTGGGCACCTCACCTGCCTGTCCTTCACCGCCTCTATTAGGCTCGACTAGTTAAGCGAAAGAGAGAGAAGTGAGCTGAAAGCCTGTGGGTGTTGGAGCTTCGAAGTCCAGAGATCTCCAGCTAATTGCTGGTCCTAACAGGCACAATTAGCTGCTACAAACCCTTTGAGATGGGCCAAGGCCTTTCCCAGGTAGCAGCCATCACCAGGATAAAGGCTGAAATGTGCTCCACTTAGAGAGACACTAGCAGACAGGAGTGTCACAGCCTGCCAATTACACTCTGCCTGTACACAGTCACTTCCCAGGGAGATGAAGATCCCAGAGTAGGACCTAGCATTAAAGAATATGGTGTTGGCTGCTTTCAGGCCCTGGAAATGGAGCTGCAGGAATGGTGGGCTGGAAGGCAGGGGGAGGTGGGAGGGAGGGGTTGCAAATTAAAACTTCATCGTGGAGCATATTAGAAACTCCATCTTGTGGATATTTGCTGCTCTTCTTTGCCTTATCTGCAAACTTCCTGGCAAAACTACTCTCCTTTGCTCTACCTTCTTTGTCTCAGGGAGGGACAATCCCAGACAAAAACTAGGCATTTCAATAAAAGTAGCTTGGTCCTGGGGAAAAAGGGCTTCAGTAGGAACTAGGATTGCCCCCGTCCCACCCCACCTGCCCCCAGTTAACACATTAGGGTTGCATCTTTTACAGAGGGCTAGATTCCAAGACTCTGAGTTCAACAAAAATCACATTTCAAGGGTTATTTTGGCTGCACATACTATAAATCAGCCATAAAGCACAGAATACACAGTTTTGTGTAGATAACACCATTCAGTAATTTGTATCTATAAATGCCAACACAATGATGAAGTATAGAATAAAATGTACAAATACAAAATATAATTTTTATTTTGCCTCATCAAACATAAGGAAAGAATACCGTACAGAGTCGCATTTCTGTATGTTAAAGTGCATACTAGGTGGCTTAGTGGTGTGACATTGGGAACACAGAATGTCCTTGCTAGGATTCACTTTTCCCATTTGTATAACAGGGACCTGGACGCAATGGTCTGTGGTGTCACTGGGATGGTGGCCCAGATACTGTGACCAGGGACCGTACCATTCCCGTTGTGCCACTGAATCGCCGCATGCTGGGTGGTGCTTCAGTCTCAGCTTTATACTTGCTCCTCAGAGCCGGAAGTCATGTGATGGGAGCTGTGTGTACCTCACTGTGGCTGTGAGCACTCTACCTGGCACATATTGTCTGAGGGGCTTGGTGTCCATATACTACCGGCAACATGAGTGAGCAGGAGTCCAGGTGGGGGAAATCTGGATAACAAGGAAGTCCCAAGGCCTAAAATAGTAGTTTGGGAGCAATTAAAAAGCAACCGAGCAGTTTCAGATGGCCACCATGGAAAGAGGACCCGGCCAGAAACCTCCTGATTCTTTGCCCACTACAGCCAGGTCTATGTCACACTCCACTTGAGACCCCTCTTCTCCAGATGATTTCATAAAGTGGCATTACCCCAGGAGCCATTGTTCTTCAAGGAAGTCATTAGGAGGGAAGTCGCAGTGACGAAGGTGAGTGTTTTGCACCAGTGGGCTTTTGGGGGCTCTTCTCTCGTTTGCGCCATTTCCTTGCTGTGTGACGTTGGGCAAGTCATTTAATCTTACTTTCTTCCTTGGTTTTACAAATGAGGAATTTGTGCTTTATGTCATTGGTTCCTTCTTACTTTCATATTTTAAGATTCTGATGGCTTACCTGGTTTCTTGCAGAAATCTCTTCTTCAGAAGGAAAAAAAGAGAAAGAAAGAAAACGGGAGTAGAGGGGAGCACTAGTACCTCATAACAAATGAGATGCTGTGGAAAGCAGAATTTTTAGCAAGCAATACATTCTTGGCCATTCGTGACTTGAGACATGAGTCTTGGACACTCTGTCTCTATTTCAGAAGAAAGGTCCAGGGCCGGGGATTTAGCTCAGTGGTTAGAGTGCTTGCCTTGCAAGCACAAGGCCCTGAGTTTGATCCCCAGTACCAAAATAAGAAGAGGAAAGATCCTGTTGCATCTCCCCATGCACTTTTGTAATTACTTCAACCCAGTGTCAACCAAGGATAAGATATGAAGGCAAAGGTAATTGAAGGGGGGAAAGGATAATCTTTTCAATAAGTAGTGCTGGAATAACCAGATAACTATTTGAGAAATAGTGAACCTTCACCCTTTTTGCCTACCATATACAAAAAGTGATTCAAAATGGATCATAGACATAAATGTAAGACTTAAAACTATAGAGGTTTTAGGAAGACAATATAAAAGTTTTGTGAACTTAGGTTAGCCAAAAATTTCCTAGATAGTATAGAAAGTGTATAAACCATAAAAGAAAAAATATAAATTGGACTTCATCAAGATTAAAAATTTTTCTCATTGAAAAGCTGTTAAGAAAATAAGAAGAAAAGAATGTATACACTCTTACAACTTGTTAAAGAAAAGACCAATAACCATACTAAAAGACTCGCAAAACATTTCAACATGTACTTTAACTAAAATAATTTAAGAAAGTCAAATAAGCATACGGAAAGGCTGCATATCATTGGCATGCAGGAAGTAGAAAATCGAAACACAGTGAAATAATGTTGTATACCTACTGAATTAGCTAACATTACAAAACCTAGTAACACTAAGTGTTGGCAAGATGTGGAAAAACTGTAACTCTCAACTTAAGAGAAAATACACAAAATGGTATGGCTAGTTGGAAAGCAATTTGTCTGTTTCTTATAAGATAAGATGAGCTTGTATCTTATAAAACAGCAATCCTATTCCTGTGTATTTATTTATTCAAGAGAAATGAAAGTATGTGTTCCTGCAAAGACTTACACACAAATGTTTTTAGTAGTTTTATTCAAAATAACCAGACTCTGGAAACAACCCCCATGGCCACCAGCTTCTATGTCAATAAATCAACTGTGGTATGTCCATACAATAGACTAATGCTCAGCAACTATGGCAAGTGAAAGAAATCCGACAAAAAATTTGCTCCATCCCGTTGAAATTGGTTTATGGGCAATTCTATAGCCACAGAAAATAGATGGTGGTTGGAGAGGGATAAAGGCAGTAATATTGACTGCAAAAATATCCAAGAGAATTTGGGGGGTAATGGCAGCTCTAAGTGTTTTGTTTGTTATGACAATTGCATAACTGTAGACTCATACCAAAACTCTTAAAACTGTACATTTAAAACAGATAAAATATCAACCTACTCGGTGCCAGACACTGGGACCATCGTGGCAGGGTGCTGGGAGCCTCATTGGAGACACGCATTTTGTGCAGCCTTCAAGGGCAGAAGACCTGAGTTCCAGGTCTGAATGTGTCATGGCCAAGGTACTGCGGTGATGAGGGCCTGCTCATCTCTGCCTGAGAGGCCGCCCTCCTAAGGGCGACTGCCACTAGATTCAAAGTTCTCCTATAAAACTCAGTCTGGAAGGAAAGACTGAGGATGGAGAGGCTGGGAGACAAGGCAGCACGGATGGTAGCTGGATCGTCACCCTTTACATCATCAGGTTCTCCGGAGTGGCAGGGTAAGGAGATGGCAGGGAGGGAGGCTGTGTTTAATGACGTAGCCACATCTATTTTAGGGATCAGGGCTTTAAAATGGAATGTTTTGCCATTTATGCTGTCACGAGGCACATTCGCTTTAACTCTTCAAAATCATTTCAGGAAAGTTGTGCACAGAATGTCCTAAGTGAGAGATTTCTTGTAGAAATGGAAAAAGGGGTATGTGTTCAGCATCCGAGTCAGAGAGATGAAACACAGAGACAGAGGGCTGCCAGATGAAGCTGTCCGAGCTTAGAGGAGGTGACTCACTGGAGTCCATCACCTTAGGTCCCTATGGCTGTACGAGGTTCATTGTGCATACAGGTGGCCTTCAGGAGGATCCAGAACTGAAATGGCTCCACAGATCAAGACACTTAGAAGCAAAAGAGACCACAAGGACCGGAGCAAGCTCTCTGTCTCTCTATGGCTAACAAGGTTCCCTTCCTTTTGGCTTCCATCCAATCCCTCTGCTAATGAGTTTTGTCTTTTTTGACATCTATGTGATGGAAGAGAATCGGGCCACATTCCATGTGGTCTCACAGCTCCAGAGCCACTATCAGAGAGCTAGAGTATGCAGTTTTGATTTTAAACCCTCAAGATAAAAACTGGTAGGTGCACCAAGGTTTGATGCACGCCCCTTGTCCAAACTGTGGTGTATGGGATTAGATACCAGGCCTCAATTTTCCACCAGTCTCCAGTTTGGGGGGAAGGGAGTTTCCAAGGAACCCAAATAAGTGACAGCCCATCGCTCCTTGTCTCATACACAGCTTTTTTGTTTTTCTAGCGTGCTCTTAAAGCTCTGCAGCGATGAAGTTCTGTGACTCCATGCATCTACTCTGCTTCCCAGAGATGGCTGGTCTTCTCTGGTGATGATGGAAGAACCTCAGAGCGCACGCTTGACAGGAAGGAGCCGCCGCTGCAGAGGGTCTGGGGAGCCCGGCCATCCAGATCTAAAGATACGTTAAGAATCGATTTCTTTCCCAGAGTCCATGGAAGTCTGTGCCCGTGGAGATTCCTGGTAAGAGGCTGAGTCTGTTTTCTTGTCTTTCCCAGCATTCCTCCCTGCCCCCACCCCTTGCAGATTTCTGAAAATCAAGGGTGATCGCTTCCCAAGGTAGATGTGCTCACACAGAGCTCCACCTGAGAGTGGCACTGAAATGACAACCCTGACAATCTGTGGGTGGAATTTCCCATCCCTTTCCCTCAAGCTTCAGCCAAGCAAAGCACTGGGAAGTGAAAACAAGCACTTGTTCGCTGAGACTAAGTGCCCCACCATAAAATGCGCATAGCTGCTTTGTCTGCTGCCTCAGAGCAAAGAGAGATCTACATGTGAAAACATCAGGTGGAAAGTGATCAAAAACCTGAGCATGCTCCTTGGTGCTACATTTCAGTAGCCAGCCTGAGTCAGGCCCCCGGGGCTGGAGGCGGGATGGGGGCCTGAGGTGAATGGCTGACCCACTGTGACATTTTTTCCAAAAGAGCTGAAAGCAGGTCACCCCTTGAACTTTTCATGATAGCTGAAGACACACAAAGACAAAGCTCAGTGTGCTCTCGGTCAAGGTATGCACTGCAACAACGGACTCCTTAACTTCAATGTGTGTGTGTGTGTGTCTTTGTGGAGGGTGTGGGGCTCTTCCTGTGCATTCTGGGGCTGTGCAGCCACATGGCTTTTCCTCTGACCTCAAAGATTTGGGGTCGGGGCCTCTAGTGACCATCAAGTATTCACATCCAGAGCCAGGGAAGGCCCACGGCTTCAGGCAGTGGGAAAGAGGAGGAAGAACAGGATGCTGCTGGTGTTGGTAAGCCACATACATTTACAATCAAAATGTAGAAGCTTTGTTCAAAGATTCTGAAGAATTTCAAGAGGCAGCAGGAGGGCAATCGGTCAAATGTGGGGCCCTAGAGAGGAGTGGATCTGAGAGACTACATGGTGACGTGTATAAAGCTGGCCCTTATTGCATCACAAAACCCATGCAGGAACCTCACTCCCCACACTTTCTCCAGCCCCAGGACTACAGGGGTGCTGCTTTGTAGCCTCTCCATGGCCCCTTTCACCACTTTACCCTATTGGTGCCCAGCTCTGTGTCTTACAGTAGGGAGGCACATCATAACTGTCAGTTTAATTGGCCTGAGAAATCTAACATTTGATGTAATGCTGAGGTGATGCATCTTAGGAAATCTCCATATATATTTTTAATCTCATGATTTCTGAGCAAATGTAGCACTGTTGTTTAAGAGCTGACCCTGATTGGGAGGAGTTCACTCACATCAACTGAAGGGGCATACTTAGTTGGGGAAGGGGGTTCCAGAAGGTAGTGAAGGAGCTGATTCAGGACCCCAAGTGAGGAGAAGCCCTTGCAAATTAACACCAGGAGACCCTGGGACAATTCTTCACTGAGGACACTGATCTTTCCTGGAAGAAATTGTTCTCCACAGTAGCCCAGGAGGACCTGTTGCCTAAGCTTGTACTTCCAGAAGGACAGTGACCCTGCAGGATCCAGAGTTCACCTCAGTGCAGTCCAGGACCTGTGCCACAACAGTCAGGAGAGCAGAACCAGGGTCAGCTGCGACAGTCTCAAGAGGCAGCTGCGTCAAGCCAGATTGGGTACAATCTAACAGCCAGCCGTCCCCAGGGAAATGGAGAGGATGACACTTTGAGGACACCAAAGAAGGTCCTTCCAGACCAGGGAAAGGGACAGCTGAGTTGGATAGTGGCTTGACAAGGCTTCCTCATTCTGACCTTCTTCATGGTCAATGCTTATTGTTGGACCCTGATCTAAAATGTTCCAGAGTACGCCCACACTGTTGCTACAAGATCTGTAGGAGTCCTCCTCCCCCTTGTCTGAAGCTGCACTTTCTGTGGTTTCAGCTACCTGCAGTCAACTGAAGTCAAAAAAGACGAAATGGAAAATTGTAGAAATAAACAACTATAAAATTTAAGTTCTGAGTAATGTGATAAAATCTTCCACCACCTTGGTCTGTCATGCCCGGTGTATCCATACTATATATGCTACTTGCCTGCTATTCACTTAGTAGTTCTTTCATTTACTAGATATGCTGCCACAGAATCTCACTGTTTGCGTTCAAGTGGTCCTTAATTTACTTAATAATGGTCCCAAAGAAAAAGAGCAATGATCTTGGCAATGTGGGTATGGCAAAGAGAAGCCCTAAATGATCTCCTTTTAGTGAAAGGGTAAAAATATTATATATTTTGAGAAAGAGAAAAGAGAGAACATTCATATAATTTTATTACAGAATATTATAATTGATTTATTTTATTAGTAGTTATTATTATTAATCTCTTACTGTGCCTATATGTGTAGATTAAACTTTACCAAAAGTATGTGTGCACAGCAAAAACTAGATCTATCAATGGTTTCAGGTATCCACTGGAGATCTTGGAACATATTCCCCATTGATTACAGGGGACTACTGTATACTATTTTCCTCCCTTTTATTAAAAAAAAAAACAAACAAACCAGATACACAAAAGAGTAGTACAGTGTAGATTTGAATTCAGTGCTATAACACCAAGACTGCTTTATTATACTACTTCCCATCCACTGCCAATGCATAAAGCACTTTGAAAAATACACATGCCTGGGCTGCTTGATGAGACAAATCTGATAAATTTGGCCCCTCAAACATTTGCGTACTACAAGGACTCCTTAAGAGATTCTGAGCTCCCAATAGGAGGGTCAGTGTTGAGAGTCCGGGTCCAAGGGGCAGAGCCTCGAAGGTCTTTTTGAGCCCAACATTCTTCAGTGCTACGATTTCCACTTTCCTACAAAGGATAGCATGCTCCTGCTTCCAGGACAACAAAACATCCACTTTTCTTCCCCTGTCTCTGAGCTAGATCTAATCAGAAGACCATTTAGCCCTGTCTTCCATGGCTTACAAAAAATGAAATTAGCCAAATGGATGAAATGGATGAAAGCTTGTTGTAGGCATATGTAAAGCATTTCAAAATCTATTTGCCAAAACACCGACCACTGCATTTATACCACAGAAAACTCCAAGTGCATGATGACTCTGCCATTTAATTTTGAAGAGAAGAAAAATTAACAGAGAGATAAAATCACAGCTAGAAACTGGTGATGCTTTGGCTGAGCACAGTTTCTGTTTACAGAAGTAGCCAAGTTCGATGCCATCCGCCTTTGGGGTACAGAAGAGTTTGGCTGTGTTGGTTGTTGCCTTGTATCCAAACCTCAGTTCCCCAGTCTCACCAGCCTCAGTAATATGGCACAAACTCGAGAAATAACCCTCCCCACCAGAGGCCACTCCTCAATGGCCCCCACTGCGTTCCATCACTCCTCGGAGTCAGAGTCCAAATGCAGCAGTGATACAGAGATGCCAGGAGGCAGCAATCTGGTGCTACTGCAAACTTTCATCAGTCAACAGATGTTTCTTGAGCAGCCTACCTTCCCCAAAGTTCTCTAATTCTCTGTAAGTTCTCCCCCTCAAACCCTGTTTTATGCTAGTACTTTCAAAGGACCAGTTGCACATGGGACTCTACCAGCCCAGAGTGAATCTCCCATCTTCACCCACAGTGGCAGCACTGTGGCAATGTTCCTTTTCTATACCTCACTCGCAGCACCTGCATCCTGATAGATATTCCCTGGCTCATTTAGAAATGCAACCAATGTCACATAGCTCCATCTTGCACAAAGGTACTTCCTGACTGGTCCTCTGCAGGACATCATTGGTCCCCTCACTGCAACTTCCCTGGTGCCTTGGCACTTGGCTGGTCCCCTCATGACCAGAGAGATATTGGGGGCAGATATATTTCATAATGGAGTTGTTTGATGGGGATGCTGGGAGTGGCAGGTGTATATAAATCAGTTCATGTTCCTTCTTCATATCAAACATTCACATTTTCTAGGTATGAGAATTTAAATGCACATGAATGTACACATGCATGTGTGCATGCGTGTGCGCGTGCACACACACACACACACACACACTAGGCAAATATATACTCGTATAGTTACCTTTCCTCTCCCAAAGCTGATTCAATGATTCAACAAGTCGTCATGTTAAATCTGGAAATAGGACTGAATGTTGGCTGTGTGCCAAGACACGAAGCACATGCAAGGAACGTGTGAGACATGGTTTCTGCCTCGTGGCAGCCCATGAGCTACGCTATCAGACTCGAGAGACTGTTGTCCATGGCAGCCAGCACCACTTCCACCCCTGTCCCACAAGTTCTGGGAAATGACCCACCACAATCCAACAATGAACAGTCCTTCTTCTCTTGAAATTTCTTCAGTCTGTAGCCAAGAGGGATTGCCAAATGTTCCTGAAGACCGGTTAGGAAGTCTCCTCAGCTTCCAACATACCACCTAATAAACATTTGGCAGGAAGTCTCCATATTTCCTCCTTTTACTCTGTAAAATATACTCTCCTGTCTGACACTACTGAATCCTTGTCCACAAAAGTGGCAACACACAGGTTCCTTTGTTGCCCAGTTATGAATAAACAGACTATTAATTTATCTTAGAATTCATCTTCTCTTTGACAGGCTTAACCCACAATGACACAACTACAGAGCAGTAGCAGCCCATGTAGAGTCAATACAAATTTAGGTCCTGTCGAAGCTGGGTATAGGGCAGAAGGTGAACGGGAGTGATTAGAAAATTTCTGGGAAAATGTCAGAAAGAGGAGCAGCAGGGAAGACAGTAAGAAGAGAATGTACTGAAAAGAGTATCAGAGGACTTCCTTGAAGGGGAACCACAGACAGAATCTCTCCTCTGGGAGACACGCTTTTGAAACATAAACCTCAAATCAGGAGAACTCGAGAGCAATGAATGATTATGGGGGCAAGAGAATTCCAAGGCCAGCTGGGTAAGTGACATTGTGGCAGTGCTCATACTAAATATTTCTGGCGCTGTCTAAATAATATTATGGCCATCACACGTTGCTCATCTTCAGTCCGTGATGATAGGTGTTGAGCAACCTCTGTGTGCATCTTTTACTCCCTAGAATCTTTTCTGAATCCCGTCTTTGAATTACTAAGATGTCTACATGTGTATTTTACATCGCTTTCTTTTCTGTAAATAATGTACATTCAGCCAATCAATGTAATCAAAAAATTGCATATTGAGTGTTCATGATGTACTAAGCTCTGCTGTAGGCATGAGATATAGCAGTGATTAAAAAAAATAAAGGAGGATCCAGTTCAAATACAGCTGACATTCTAGTCAGGGAGAGAAGCACCTCCTTGTCCTTGCTTCTCTTTAGCTTTCTTGCTCCTACCATCTCTAGGCAGCACTTCTCCTTCCAATGCCTCTGGCAGGGTGTTTTACTCTAGCCGATTCACAGGCAAGTGCCTATGTGGTGTCTTATGCAAAAGCACCACAAAATGGCACATCACATATCTGTTTCTGCCACGGCAGAATCTAGGTCTGTAGAAGAAGCCTTAACTGCGATCTTCCGCAAAGGACTATAGGTACCAAAGTCTTCAGAATGAATTTGGCAAACCATTCAACTTAAGATTGCTTGGAGCTTTTAAATTTAAAGGAGAATCCAGACCCAGATTCAGGCACTGGAATCAAGTATCAATGTATTCATTCATTCACTCAGCAAATATTTAGTGGGAGCCACACGTGATAGATACTAGGCTGGGTTCTGTGCCTGGGGAAAACAAGAGTTAGGAAGACGGGGAGGTCTTTGAACACTTTGCATCTAACGGTAGAGACAATTTAGCAAGCGATCGTATTTAAGGATGACGAGTGCTCTAGAGATCTTCTGTAGGGGTGTCAGAGACTCTCCAGACAAAGAAGGAATCATTAGATTTGGATGTAAAGAACAATAGGAGTCAGCTAAGTGAAGCATGTATACAGAACATCACGCAAGTCTTGGATGTCAGAGCACCTGCAAGAAATCTCATATAAACATCAGAGTTCCTACAGTACATACTGACTCGAGTTAACTTCAGGGGAAAAGGAGTTTATTGGAAGATTAGTAAACAATCAGAGGACAAAAAGACTTTGGAATCAGGCCGAAGGAAAGGAAGCTGGAATGCCAAGAACTCAATCAAAACCATGAGAAAGGTTTGTTGCAACATTACCACTCACGCTGCCATCGCTGGGCACTTGACTGGTTGTGTCATTTGGTGCTAGGTGTCAATGTGTAGAGAGTGAGCATGTCTATGTCCCTTTAGGTGTATGTTAACACCCAGTGATTTCTCCAAATTAAAAGAAAGTGTTCAGATCCTGGGAAACCAGTATATGACAAAAGTCCACTAAAACCTGTACAGCTGGAGCACATAACCTAAAAGGAGAATCAGAGAATTCTCATTACTCCTGTTGGCAATTTTAGCAGTTGCTGTTAAGTCGAAATCTTTAGAAGCAGGTGGAGGAGTTTGCAGCTTATCCTCAGGGGAATGGGAAAATATCAGGGGCTTTCAATGGGCATGGGGACTTGATAGTTACAGAAACCCTGAGAGACGCTCCCCGATGGAACTGTGGGAGACAGATTGAAGGAGAGAATAGCTACAGGATGGAGAACACTTGGAAAGGAGTTGCAGTAATCCAGAGAACGAATAGAAGAGACTTGAGAGAGAAATGGATATAGAGCTGGAGAGATGCCAACAATGCGATAGGTATTTAGCAAATAAAATCAATGTGAAGGAAAGGGAAAGTTTAAGAATGACACCCCACCCCAAGACATTGCTTTGGGTCACAAGGTACAGGGCTGTAATCATGAATCCAGGAACTCCTGAAAAGGAACATCTCAAGGGATAAAGAGGATGGGTGGATTTGGGAGCTCAGGAGACATCCAGGTCCATTCTTAATGGGGAGTGGTCTAGATTAGGCAAATAGGGGTCAGAAGCAAGGGAATGGATTAAGTTAAACTCCTAAAGGAAATCCATATTTAAGGGTCAGCAGAGAAAGAGAGGCTAAGGAAGATCTTCTCTAGGATAGAATATGAGAACTGATGGACTGGTACTGGAACAGAAGGAAAAAAATGTCCCCAGGTCCAAGGTGACACAAGTGAAACTTGCCCTTTGGATTTAGGGATTGAAAGGATGTGATGCAAGCAGCTTTGAGAAAGAGAAATGGGATGCAGTTGAACACTATGGATTTAGAATTTAGAAGCAAGAATTTAGGGCAAGAGAAAAAAGTATTCATGGCTCTCCCATACAAGAAATGTGACAGCAAGGGTGAATTTAGAGGAAGGACGATAGTTGGGGCTTGTACTGATCAGCTTTCCCATTGCTGTACAAAATTCTTGACACCCATCACTGAAAGGAGGAGAAATTTAAATTGGCTCATGGTTTCAAAAGGTTAGATCCATGGTCTGCTAGCTCCAAGGCAGAAACATAATGGTGGAAGGGCGTGGTGGAACAAAGCTGCTTAGCTCATGGCAGCCAGGAAGTAGAGCAGGGGAACAGTTCCAGGAGAAAAGGGCAGGTAACAGATATAGTACCCAAGCTCACACTTCCTTGTCAGACTCAGATATACCCACAGTGTGATTTGCTACTCCCCTGGGGGCTCCTTAGCCAATCAAGCTGTCACTTAATCTTAACCATCACAAAGCTGGACATGATGGCTATGGTTTCAGTGTGGTTTTGCTGTCCCACGACTCAGGTCATGGGAGTGGGAACCCTCAAGAATGGACTGATGCCATCTTATAGGAATGAGTGAGTTCTTGCTCTGACAGGTTGGCAGTATTCTCCCCAGGAGCAAGTTCTTACAAAACAAATTTCTCCCTTGTGTTCTGTCTCCTCCACATTTACCTTCTTGCTCTTTGATTTTCCACTACAAGTTGAAGTATCAGGAGACTCTGGCCAGATGCAGTTACCCGACGTTAGACTTTCTCACTTCCATACCTGTGAGCAAAAATTAATTACCCAGACTCAAGTATTCATCTTTAACAACAGGCGATGGACTCAGACTGTGAGGTTGATAAAGAAGCCCTCCTCAAAAATGAAAGATTTAAGCACACCTAAACGTTGCCAAAAAGGAAGCAGTAATAATAAGTTAACCTACATTTACTTCATACTTACAATGTGCCAGCAATTTTGCTAAGTAATTTTTTTTACTATTAACTCTTTATTTTTAAAACAAGTCTATTAGGTGGAGTCTATTGCTTATCTCCATTTCACAGATGGGGACGCTGGTCATGGGGAGGCCACCCCATAGTTTTAAGGCCAGGTGTTCGCTCCTGAGATAGTGTTTAACACCATGCTGGAAAACCCTAATATGGCAGTAAACAGTCTAAGGTGGAACGAAGAATGGGTCCAGAGGACAGAGTAGGTAAAAGGGAGAGGAGCTAGCACCCCACTGGGAGGTGCATTTTGGACAGAAGAGCTGCCACTCTCTTCTGATACAAGAGGGGATGGATTTTGATGCGAGAGAGCAGCAGGTGTGATTACAATGAGGACAACTGGTGGCTTTTGTTCTTTTGCTTAAAGTAAGAAGCATGGTCATCTGCAGAAGAGGAGGGGCAAGGGGACAAGGTGACTCGGGGGCTGGAGGAGGATGGAGTCTAGGAGTGCTTGTCTACCAGGAAAGATTTTGAGCAATTTAGAGGCTCCAGTCTGGCTGGCTGAATACACGTTGAGGGTGACATTTCAGATTTCCCTTCCCATCGCCCATCACTTCTGTCAACAGATCGCTTCATCCTTGATCCTTTAGCAGGGCTCGCTGGGGCGCCGGGGAACAGCTTTGGTTTAGAGGAGCCTTCCTGGGAGACAGCTCAAAGTGACCAAGATTTCAAAGACCTGTGGATGGAAGACTGTGGGAAAGAGAAAGGACGATTTTACCAGGGGAAGAACAGGCTCAGAATTGTGTTTGATGGATAAACTGTTTTTCCTATAAAATGAGGTCACATCCAACAGTTGACAGAAATGAACTTCACTTTGGTTTATTTTTCCGTTTCAATTTCATGAGGTTCTTGGTCAGCGGATGGACCCAGCTTACCTGTCACAGATACGTCTGCACTCTTTTCATTCTGGTACTTTCTGGGTACTTCTATCCTGGGGAGGTATCCTTTCAGCTCACACCACCAGAGTATCTGGTGACCAAGTTTCAGCCACCAATGGAAACCTTCTAAGGACCCTGTCCTGGGTGGTCCACCCCAGAGAAAACCTACACCTAATTTGTGCTGCCCTAATTTATTCCACACATCCTTCAGCTCAATGTGCTATTTTTGAAAACCAAAAAAGGAGACCATGGGAGTTGGGAATCTGTGCAGAGCTGGGCAAACCCAGCTGTATTTTGGATTTTTTGCCTGCTTAAAAAATATTTTTCATTGTTTTGAGTTTGATGAGAATGTGTTTTCCCATTAATTTTTAAACCAAAATTGGATCCATATGTTTTCTGATTCATGTCTGCTTAACTCATCTTGCTGCTTTAACAGAGAATTTGATGTCCAAGAAGGCTCACTGTACACTCCCCTTTCCCCAAGTTACAGGGAAGAGGGACGAGGCAAGGAGATGCTGCGGTCATTGTATCTGGGAGTCCATTTGGAAAGGTAACCAGGAGTTTAATGAGTAGGCTTCAGTTTCTCCAGGAAATAGCTCTCTTTCCAGGACAAAGGTATTTGGGGACCTTTTTTTTTTTGCCATGGGAGGCGAGGGGTTCTGGGAAGGTTTTATTTATGTGTCCTCCTTTCCTGATCCCCCTTCAGGTCAGACATCAAAATGGGGGGTGGGGGGTGGAGGGTGTCAGGTAGCCTCTGTGTTTTCTGAATGAGCTAGACTAGAGGGAATGAGAAGTCTGTTTCCCTGCAAAACTCAGTTCTGTGCAGCAGCCGCAGCACTGTGGACCTATCAGGATAGGAAAGAAAATCACAGAGAGGCCTTCCTGCCTTTTCCCCAGATCTCTGCCATATCTGTGTGGAGCTATTGCTCTGGGTCCTGAAAGAGAAGCATGTACTACTCAAGACCAGAAAGGGGAAGCCTTGCTCTGTGTGAACCTCTCCAGCCCCAGGGATACATTGGCCTGGCAAGTCAGAAGACAGAATGGTACCCCCCTGCCCAGGCTGGCCAGAAACCTGCCCAGTGTCCTTACAGGCATGTGAACTTCATATATTGTTTCCTTCATTGTATTCTCAGGGCAGCCCAGTTACAAGGAAACAAGTGTACTCCTTAAATACTTCCAAACTACAGAGTGGACTTAGAAGTAGTTCCGAATCTCCTACAGCTGCTGTGGTTTTGTGCATCTCTGTATGTATGAGTGTTAAGCTTTAATCTTCTGAGGATCTCAACTCCTTGATTTGCAGAGTTTGGATGGTAATATTTAGCTCAGTATTGTTGGGGAGATTGATTTTTGCTAAACACTTTTCTTAAGCTGTAAAATGCTGGGGGCCATTTTATAATAATCTTTTCAGGCCCCAACACCTCCTCGGGAGGATTCACCACCGGAGAAATGGACTCGTTCCCACCCCGATTAGCCCCCTACACACACACACACACACACACACACACACACACACACACGCTCACTAGCAAGGAGAAGCCAGGAGGAGAATATGAGCTTTTCCAGGATCCCGAAGTGACAGCAAGGTTTCCAAGTGGGATGAGTTAGTGCCAGGATTTCCCTCAGCACCCTCTTTTCCCCTCTCCATGGGCGTCAGCCTCTCCAGTTGGTTGTTTGAATTTGGTATCTGTCCAGGCAGAGATGTCTAATTCTCAAGACTGTCTGAAACTCCCATTGGTGTGATATGTACATGCCCTGATGATCCCTCCTTTGCAGACTCTGGGATGAAAGCATTTGGTTTTAAAGGACAAAGGGCCTCAAAGTTTCACATAACCTGTGCCGGAGTCCAAATGTCAGCAGCCACGAAGCCAGATCAAGAATTCAAGGTGTAGAAAAAGTCCCGGAGAAGAAGCGATCCAGCCTCACATATGGTTGGTCTCTCTTTCCCTCTCTCTCTGCTTTTGCCAGGAAGAAGTGTAGGACCAATTTATGCACAAATTGGTCACATTTTCACACATAGCTCCAATTATCTAAAAGGGGTTTAACATTATATTTATATTGATAAGCTTAACAATGTTGAACTGCGACTCTCAGCTGATCTGTTACAATTCACATCCAAAGAGACCAGAAGGAATAATTGGAAGCTCTCCAGCATCAAGAAAGAGAGGCAGCCTTGAAAAAGATGAAAACTGCTGCACAAGGTCTTGGTTTTACTGAAATTACCACATAAATTCCAAATGAAGGATGGCCAAGAATATTCCGACAATTACCAATTCTCTCCTAAAGACAGAGCAAAGCTACCAGGTCAGAGAGAGAGAGTGAAGATGTGGACCCTCGTCAATGTCCCCAAAGAAAAAAAAAATTAATATATTGTAATAGTGAAAGACTTAGCACCCGGGGTGACACTTGATTGAAAAAGAATTGGGCTTTCTGCAGTTCCATAGCAAAATGATAGAGTTCTAGGTTGGGAATGTAGCAACGTGCAGTTCTTAAAATTCTGTTACAACTGTCATTTCAAGAACCTTAAACACTGTACTAGGGTTAATTGCATCCAGCTCTTTTACCCTCCCTCAAATTATCCTTGGTCATCTGAAGCGATGCACGTGCTCTGGCCATTATCCATATGCCTTAGCTGAGTCCTGGCTTGAGGAACAGAATGAGGACAGAGTTCAAGGCAGTCCCGGGACCCAGATATATGCCTCTGAATCTGGCAGCATCTCCATTGTGAAAAAACTCGAAAGAGCTGGCAGGTTCTGGGTCAAATGAACAGGCAGTGCAGACTCGCACGACTGCAAAGCTAATTCAGTTCACTACAAACCCACAGAGGGCGACCACAGACAGGACACATCAGGGCCAGGCTGGCGGAGGCAGAACAGCACGTTGGCATCCCAGGAAGATGGGCTGAGGATCTGCTGTGAACAGAAACTTCCCGCTGCCACTGCGGTTGGCACATGGACCAGGCCCAGGTGCTGCCACTCCACAGGCCCCTGGTGGCTCTGAGTGGGTGAAAGAGGTCAGCCTGTGCACAGGGGCTCCTGAGGGAGCCAGGCCCACACGCTCACAGGGGGAAAGGTGGCCGAGGGGACTCACATAACCCTTTCAAAAAACAGAGACACATCTGTTGTCTACATTATATATAGAAATACTACATTATTATATAGAACTACTATATTCAGCCGTAAAATCTAACAAAATCTTGTCCTTCACAACATGAATGAAACTGGACATTGTTATATTAAGTGAAATAAGCCAGAGGCAGAATGACGAGGGCCACATGACCACACTCATATGTGGAATATAAAATAGTGATCTCATGGTAACTGAGAGTAGGATGATGGTGACAAAGCCTGGGCGAGTCGGGTAGGGAAAGCTTGATGGAAAGGAACTAAGTTACAGTTAGAGAGGAGTAAGAATGGAGCTGTATCTGTAATCCCAGCACTCTGGGATCCTAAGGCAGAAGCACTGTAAGACCCTGTCTCATAACAAAAAATATAAAGGGCCGGGGATGTAGCTCAGTGCAAAGACCCTGGGTTCAATTCCGGTACTAAAAAAAAAAAAAAAAAAAAAAGTAAACTGGTGTGCTGTTTCACAGTAGGGCAAAAATGGGTACTGTATATCTCAAAACACCAGAAGACACAACTTTGAATGCTTTCAACAAATGACAGATTTTTGAGGCTACAGATATATTTAACTTGAGTTAAACAATATACAATGCAAACATGTATCAAAACATCACGCAATACCCTATTAATATGTATAATTTTAATGATCTTTGTGTTAGTCAAAAAAGGTCTTTTAAAGAAATTTAGTAAAAGGGGGGACCTTTGGGTTTGGCGCATGTTAATTTTCTTTTCTCGTGTTTAATTCTTCAACTTGAGTTTCCCCGGTGGTCACAGGGTGACATATCTATTGAGGCTGGTACCAGGGCTTCCGTGGAGAAAGTTTCCCCCTCATCTCCTGCCTCGGGGAGTTGCCCACCTGGTTCCTAGGGGCAGTCACACAGCTGTGGAGGAGAAGAGAAGGTGCCTCGTATCCTAATGTGGCAGCCTGTGCAGGGGCCTCCAGGGACCCTGCACTCAGAGATGTGTATAAAGGAGGGAGCAGAAGGCAGCAGGAGTGCTCTTTCTCCCCACACTAGCACTCAGAGAAGAGGTGGGGAAGGCGAAGGTAGTGGTGCCCCTCTGAGTGTTGCCCACACTGCTGCCCCCAAGCTATGATCCAGCTTCTTGTGGGTCAGCAGCCACAGCCCCAAGAGAGCACGCTAGATGCGGACAGGGCTTCGGAGCCATCTAGTTATCCCTGGTGTTACTCTCTGACATGAGTCTTCAAATGACCCAGCGCAAATCTCTTTAAATAATTGCGTGATTTTCCGTTAAATGGCTGTGTCCTCTACAGTCGTCCCTGTCTGTAAAGACCGAAGCTGCACTTGTACTGCTTGTGGCCTGATTGCAGACCTGCCACAGTTCCTGAGGCATGAAAGGCAGAGACTGAACATTTACCCGCCAGGAGAAACCCTTCATATTCCTTAAAGAAGCCTGTAATGCCAGAGGCAAACGGCAAAACCAGTGGGCAGAGAGAGCCCTGATCAGACTAGATGTTCATCCTTGCAGTCCGCAGTCTCCCCTACTCCTGTTGTAGGTGTCTAGATGTGAAGATAGGAGTGCTGGGTGAGCAGCCAGGTCTCTGCATTCGTGGATAGTCAAACAAGCAGAACATGAACAAATAAATAAATGCACGAGTGAATGAATGAATGAATGAATCAGGCAATTTCTTTTTTTTTTTTTTCAGGCAATTTCTGAGAGGAGTTAAATTCTACAAATGAGAGTAAAGTATAAAGTGACTCTGGCTAGGAGTCATAATACAAAATACACTTGTGCCGAGAGTCAGATTAATGGAAAGGAGCCTGGAAAAGGCAGATCAAAGACATGTGGGTCCTGAGACTTTTGCAATTTGGAATCCTCTTTTAGAAAAAAATTCCTCTGCAAATGTATATTTATTAAGAATGAAGAAAGATCACAATAATATTTTTGGCACTAGGAGAGCAGATCCTTCTTTTTGGAGAACAGAAATACTGGAGATTGAACCAGGACCTGTACACAACTACATCCCTACTTCTTTTTTATTTTTTTTTTATTTTGAGAGAGTGTCTCAATAAATTTCTAAGTTACCTAGGCTGGACTCAAACTTGTGATCTTCCTGCCTCATCCTCCCAGGAATGTAGGCAGGTGCCACCATTCTTGGTTAGATTTAGGCCCTTCTGGTAGCTCTAAAATGTTCCCCAAAATTCAAACCTAGAGAGGCTTTGTGATTCTAAGCTGGCCTTTGTGCCTCACCAGAAGACTCTCCTTATCCTGGCACTCACAAAGCTCCCAAAGCCTTCGGTGCTTTGTCCTCTGGACACCCCTGTCACGTGACAGTCCGATGGGCGAGCATTCCAGCAGTGACATCTGCATGTTCAGAGCTCAACTCGGGTGACCAGAGCACTTGAGCCGGGTGACAGGCCAGGACGCAAGATGGTGAAGAGGTCAGGGGGCAGGCCTCGAGTCCCACAAGGCTGTGGGCTAGCCGTGTGCTTCAGCAGTGTGATCTTGTGGCTTCAGAGACGCAGGGCCCAGGGGCACACTGGGCAGAGTTGTCACCACTCGACTCCTGCTGTACCTCGGGAAGTGAGGCAAGCCACCCAGCCTGTGCTTCCTCACTCAAAACGCGGTGCCGCTCTCACACCGGCCCTTCATTCTATTCCTCCTCTTATTTTCTTCTCGGAAGTATGTTTTATGTGGCATTATCCATCACCCGGGTGCCGTCAGTGAGATGTGTCACTCCTTTGTGTGTGCATTCTGATCAAATGGCCTTAATGCATATGCAAATCTGTCTTTTCAAGAAGGAAGTGTGTGGAAACACTCGCATTTGGCTGGGAGTCTGATACTGTGAAAATACTGGAGAAGCATATGCGTTAATTTTACCTTAAATTGCAGACAGAAGCCACCCACCCTGTTCCTGCCACACAGGAAAGATGGTTCAGATCGGAGCTATCATATTTTCCGTGAGATGAGACTTAAGTTAGGAGGAAGAAAGTGAGTAGATAGAAGATTCTTTCCTAGCTAGCATGCAGGGCCACAGGTGAGCAGGTAGGTCTCAGCTTTCTCCCTCCTTCCCGCCTCCCTCCCTCCTTCTCTACTTTCCATCCTTCTCTCCTTTACTTCCTTCCTTCTTTCCTTCTTTTTCTTTCCTTTTCTTTAATCGCTTCTTCCTTTCCTCTTCCTCCTCCTTCACTTCCTTCTGCTTCCTTTTCTTCATTTTTTTTCTCTTCTTCTAGGCAATGCCTCTTAATCAAGGATGATATTGTAGAGAACTATCCTTTTCTCTGCTTTGCACTTTTCCAGACAAAAGAAACATGTGAACAGGACCAGGAAAGTGCTTAAAACAATTGTACTGTCACACACCAGGTTACCAGAAGAAAACCAATGATGACATAATAGTGTGACATAGTAGTGATTTTAAAGGCCAGATGTTACAATTGCAATTACAATCACAAGCACCAGTGTGGCTTCCTGCCTCTCTGCTTCTGGAGGCGCTGCTGGGAGCCACAATCACACGGGAAGCTCAAGGTGGACCCCTGGACGGGGCGAGATTTTGCAGCAGGTTTGGTCCATTTCTTTGGCTGCTTTGTGTCTTCTCTCCCACCAGCCCATCACGTGTCCTGTGACTAGGCATCTACCTGACTTCACGGAGGAACTGGAGATGCTTTAAAGAAGTGTGGACAGTGTGAGGAAGTTGCTATGGAAGTGGCCACTGTGTGTGTATCCCACAAGCCTGAGGGCAAATGTGGTAGGTGTTTGGTGTGACAGTCAGTCCTTGGCCAAAAGTTCACTGTACACCCAACCTAGGTCATGAGGTGAGGCTAGGACGAGGTTCCCTCTTCCCAGATCTGACCAGTTGACAGGGACAAGACAGGAATAATTAGAGGCCATGACCAATGGTGAATAATGTCATGGGTCAGGAGTGGTGTTTGCTGTGGGGTGGCGGTGGGAAGGGCCCCTGGTAAGGATGGCAGTTGAGCCCAGACCTTCCAGGGTTCATGTAATCCAGTAGAGAGAGAAGCTGCAGGAGTCTAATCTTCAAAATGTGCTTTATGAGCCTTCCCAAGACACATACCACAGAAACAAAATCACCCAAAGTCCCCACTCTATTTTCCTATTTTAATTAATTAATTGTCATTAAAATTCTATGAGACAGTCACTCCATATTGTTGTTAGAGAAAGTAAGGTTCAGGGGTTTGGGATCTGGCTCAGTGGTAGAGCACTTGCCCAGCAAGCACAAGGCCCTGAGTTTGATCCCCAGCATCTCCCCCCCCACAAAAAAGAAAGAAGAAGTAAGGATCAGCAACTTGCTCAAAGTCACACAGCTTCTCCAGGATGACTTTGGACCCAAAGAGCCTGCCTCTCGTCCTCTGGAATCACTCAGCATTCTGCAAAGGCAGAAGTGGAAGAGGAGACCTATTCCAGGAGCTTCAGGAGTGTCCCTCTGATTGAAGCATGAAGAGAAAGGGTAAGTGTTATGGTTTATGTCTAGCTGTCCCCCCCAAAGCCTCATGTGGTAAGAGGTAGCTGGATCTAGAGTGTGTGATTACTAAATTAGTCCACTGATTGGTCTGGCATGGTCCTGCAGGGAGAAGGGGTGTGACGCTAGGATTAAGAGTATTAGGATTAAGGGTGAGAATACTGCCCACTTTAAAGACAGGTAGCCTGAATAAAATATAAAATACAGGAAGAAGCTGGTTCCCACCCACTTGCTTGCATCCCTTGCCTACCTTTGCTGCCTTCTGCCTGTCTGCCGTGCCACCCTGCCTTGGACCCAGCTGACTGCGGACTGAAACCTCTACAAACTGTGAGCCAAATAAACCTTTCTTCCCTAACTTTGGGTGTCGGGTATTTTGTCCCAGCAATGAGAGAAAAGTAACTAACACAGTAAGCTAATAGAGGTGAGGTTGGAAAGATTAAAAAATGGCACCAAGAGTCTTGAACTTGAGCCTGGAGTGATGAGGGATCAACCAGGGCTGCAGCCAAGATGCTAGAGTCAGAGTGTAAGGTTTGTTCTAAGGTGACGCAAGACAGGTGCAGTTAGACAGGGGCCTGGGTCAAGGTCTCATTGAATGCAGCAGCTGGAGAGGTGGAAACAGAATAGACATTCTACCGTAAATAAATTAGGGCCATAGTCGTTTTGTTTCGTTTGTTTTGCGATGCTGGAGATAGAATTCAGGCCCTTACACATGCTTTGATACTGAGCCACACCACCCGCCCAGGGCCACGCTGTTCCTCATTGCTATTGCAGTCAGTATTTCCTTCTCCATGCAGTTTTCAAAACCTCTTTTGATGTGACTGGCTGCTTTTGAGGCCAGAGAAGCTACCCAACAGAATTCAAGTCCCTTTTCCCAACAGGTTCAGGTTCAACCAAAAAACTCCCAGAGTCTACCAGAGAGTTCCCCAGAAGCCCTGGAGGGGACCCGCTTGCATGACGGAGACCACGACCAGAGGCCTCCCCAATTTTCCCGAGCCCCAGAGGACACTGCCTTAGCCTGACATTGTCATGCTGCATGTTTAAGGAACTTTTCCAGGACCAAGCCTTCTGGAATTTCTGAATCATACATCACAATCGCAGTTTAAACATTTTAAATACTTTGACCTATTTAATCCTCCCAATAACACTCCAACTAAATCTTCTTCTCTTCCCCATTTTGTGGAGAAAGAAGCCGTGGCTCAGAGAGGTTAGGTCACTCCTCTCAGGTCACACAGCTAGTGAGTGGCTGAAATAGGAATGCGCTGTCCTTCCCGCACCTCCACCCCCAGGAATAAGAGCGTCTAAGCTGAACTGTCCCCCTCAGTCCACAGCCCATGAAGCAGCTGCCAAAGAGAACCCCAGCAAGCCAGGCTTTTAAGAAACTCCTTACAGAGCAATCATCCCTTCCAAATATTGGAAGATACAGGGATCAGTGTGGGCTAGGGCATCACACTGATTTGCTCATAATAGATATCATAGGTAGTAAGTGCAGTTTATCCTGAGTGTAATTAGTGGATGCTTTTCAAATGTGATGATAATTGCAGCTCATTGTTTCTACAGTAATTTAGAGCTGTAAGGAACTCTACCGCCGCTCACCTCCCGGAAGGGAAGGGGAGAGTCGCTGTTCGGGAATTGGCCGATGTCAGCAGCCCAACAATTCTACAGTCGCCACCGCTGCAAGCTGAGGGTCCCTTCATCTGCACAAAGGGCTCTTCGCACTAATGTTCTCCGGAGAAACTAAGACACGTTTTCATCTACTTCTTTGGGAGACGCGCCCGCACGCTCGAAAATCTGCTGTCTCTTTGGCTACAAGGTGTTTATTATTTGAAAATCTCTGTGGATTGCCACCTCTGCTCGCTCCCCTAGAATCTGGCAGTGCTTTTTCAGAGGTGTTGAACTGGTGATGTTTGTGGGACAATCCAGCAGTCACTGACCTGGTACGAGTCTGGCCCGCGGTCACGTCCACACACCCCTCTTCTGAGGGGTGACAATTCCTAGGCCCACGACGAGCGGAGGTCTCTCCCGGGGCAACACGGCTGCAGGGTGTCTGATGTCACTCTGAGAACTGCAAACATCTCTGAATGTTAGAAGCGTGGAGCTGGTCTTCCGCTACCCATATCCCCCAAGCTAAGCACTTGGCCCACTCAGGAGTGGACTGACACAGTCTTGGGGCCTAGATTTCATTTTCAGTCCATACCTGGGGATGTAGGTATAGGAGATTTGCTCCCACAGTGAGTTTTGTTTATTTTAAAACATCTTACTATTTACTTCTCGTAGCTTTTTATCTCCAATCACCCTCATGAGTAATTACATTTCTTAAGGCAGAACTGTCTTTTGACATCTATCAAAACAAAGAAGGAAGAGGAACAAGTCTGCTAATAGAAATCCTTTTGTCAAAGCTGATTTCCACAGGGACAGGAGAGCTTCTCCACAGAACTCCCGCTGTCCGAGAGCGTGTCTTGAGGTGTCAGGAACTTGCCATCAGTGGCCAAAGACCAGCTTAGCAATCTGAGCAAAAGGTGAGATTTCAAATTGGCAGCATTCGCAACCATGTTATAATGGACAAATGGAGACTTACACAGTCCGGTTCATGTTAGGTGGAGAAATTTGAAAATGTTTTATAGGAAGGAGGCCACCTATGTTTCAGATGGTCTAATCTGAAACGTCCCTTCCTCAGGATACCGTTGGGTAGCCACCCAAGGCCAGACTTCCCTGGCTTCATCTAGGATGGGACTTGCACACTGTGCTCTGCGGTGGCTACTGCTATGCATAGACCAGCTGACTCTCCACTCCTATTCCTGTCCACAGGGCCCAGG
This sequence comes from Hystrix cristata, assembly GCA_004026905.1. NCBI lineage: Eukaryota > Metazoa > Chordata > Mammalia > Rodentia > Hystricidae > Hystrix > Hystrix cristata. The sequence goes on from PVJO010000913.1 coordinate 141,908, forward strand.
AAATTGAGCTTCCGTAAATCTGCCCATACACATCCACTGTTTTCCCACCCCCATCCCAGCAACACTGGGTGCATTTCAAAAGACACTAAATTTCATAACTAACACTTATTACTCATTGCCCTCTCCACAATATTCTTGGCAGGGGTTAGACACTGACATTTCCAGCTCAAAGTAATGCATTGTCAAATAGGAAAACTGCAGGCTATAATTTTTAACACTTGTATCTGTTATTTTAAACATGAAATATCGCATCAGTTTGACATTAATTTATATAATGGGGACCGAAAAGGATAATGCAATCTTAGTGACCACCTCCATTTAATTAACTGACAGGGAGAGCCACTAACCAAAAATATGGAATTACCATACACAAAAACAAAGGCTGTTTGTATACTTTCCATCATGCATTATTAAAATGCACCATGTCATTAGGGAGAATAATCAGGATGCTAGTGTAAAACCAGCCACTGATAAATGCAGACGCGAAACTTTTATGAAAGTTTGTAAATACAGTATTGTATGGAAATTCCGATGCATATTGGCTTTCCTGAGCACTGTAAAATGTTTTATTATGAAAAAAGTGGATAAGATACTTATCTTTTAAATTGGAGTTTAATATTTTATTAGTGCCAGGCACATAATTCTCATCAAATGGCAGGAAACTCTTTTTTGTATGGATATAAATGTCTAGAGTTTAATATTTCAAAGATAAGTACCTACCACTGCATCTATCACATAGCAGCTTAATGGAATTTACTTTTTCTTAAATATTTATACTGTATATGTGTTTGCTAGGCAAGTGATTACAGAGCTTTAAGGTGGAGGGCGAGGCCGGCCAGTTGTTAAGAAGATGAGCCACACAACCATTTGGCATTTTCAGTCCTTACATCATTAACCCGGACAAGGAGAGAATAATTAAATAACTCAAACCCAAGGGCTTTGCGGAGGGACAATGAGAAAGGTCCACTTCTCAAAAACAAACAGCCAGAAAGTTTCTCTGATTTAACCTGAGTTTCCAGACAAGTTTTCAGAAGAAATTACCTTTAGTGAATTAGAACAAAGAGAGGGGGGAGAGGGGGTGCTTGACTCTCAAAGGGAAATTTCATTGTGTTGAAAATCCTCCCTCCCTTTCCCAGCCAGTGTGGGCTTTTTCCCAAGGACTGAGCATAGAGCTGGTCTTCAGTTCCTCAGCCCTGTAAACTCTTTCATCGGGCCTGAGAAACGCTTTCTGATCCATGCTGATACAATTACCTAGCCTTTATTGGCAATTTAGACCTGCTTTTAGGGACATTTTAGAGCAAATGATGTTTTCTTGATTTTTTTTTTAAAAAGCAGTGCTATTCTCTATACCTTTGGGATAAGATAGAAACCGAGTTAGAGGCTCATTAGTGGGCTGATTGCTACAATGCGGTTTTCTGTTGTTGTGTTGAAGTTGCCAGAAACCAAGCTACCCAAACTGCAGGTATGGGCCACACTGGCAGTGCTCCTGTCGCAAGCAAAGGGATATTTACTCTGTATATTTGGGTGAAATATGAAAGGGGATTTACTACGACTATACTTAGAAAGGCCTTAAAATCTTCCCATTAGTCGAAGGATATTAAAATGGGCTCAATAAATTTTTTAATATGCACATATGCCAAGGAGAGGAGGGAACTTCCTTTGTTCTGCCGCAGAGTAACGTCCAGTTTATGAGCCTGGGTGCGTCCTGTCTCCATCAAGTTTAGGGTACCCTTTACCAAAGGAGCCCTGGCATTGACAGTAAATAACACTGGCTTTCCTTAAGGGCTTTCTGGGGATTTAAACAGAGTGACACTGAAAGCCGCACAATGGAATTAGCCAGAGTACAGAAGCCCACAATATTTCCTGTTCTCCATCAGTGAACTCTCTGGACCAGAGACCCCCTGGGTAGGGCTGCATGAGTGATTTCACTTGGGCGCTGCTCTGGCAGACCACAGCCAAAAAAAGGTGATTGTCCCTCGCTCTGCCCCCTACATCAGGGAAGAGAAGAAGAGGAGGCTGTGTGTGGCTTCTGCTGGGGAGGTTCTGGGACAGAGTGGTCCCCTCTGAGACCTGAGATCAGGCCTGCAGGGGACCAGGGAGACCTAGGCGGAGCTTTCCCTTTCTCCTCCTCCCTGCTCACTCTGGTCTCACATGGAGAACACCAGGCAAGTGCCCCTACCAGGGAGACTTCCCTGTGACAAATAAAAGCTGATAATTTAAAACGCTCTTAATCAAGGCTGTGTGAATGAGAGTGAACTTGGCTGCGGTAAATAAAACCCGTTAATTAAAAATGTATTCTTTTGAGAAAACAATGTTCTCCTGATCCCTGCAGGTCCAGCCCTGTGTTAAATGTGTTTCCCACACTGCGATGGATTCACATAGGTGGAGGGCAATGAGGACCACTCAGCCCTTGGAGCTTCTCCTGAAGAGGCCGGTGAAACCCACCCCTGCTTGGCTGTGCTCTGGCCCCTGCCTGCCTCTCCGCCCCCAGGCTCCTTCTTGCTCTTCTGCCCCAGCCACACTAGCTGCATCCTGCCCCACCTCCTAGCCTCGGTCCCTCCAGCTCCTCTGCCTGCCGTGCCCTCCATACCTCCTCGTGTGGGGCTTTTTGGAGACATCCCTCAACTAAAGCATCTGGCATTGACACCCCAGGTCCTCTCACCCTGTCTGTTTCATCCACAGCCCTTCTTACTATTTACAACCATCTTACAGTTTACATCCAACTTTCTCACCATTTACAACCATTTGCTGTTTCTGGGTGGTCCCTCAGTTCTCCTGGGCTGTGCTCTCCAAGAGGCCAGAGACGTTGCCTTCTCTGTTGTGTCCCCATTGCTTAGCCCGGGGAAAGTGCACAGAAGTTTCTCAATTCATCCTTGCTGAGAGATTGGGAAGACTGCAAAAGGAGATAGGGCCAGAGACATGGTCCCTCCCAAGGGGCAGCCCTGTGCTTGAGTGATGACTGGGCAGGTCTGAGGATGGAGGTCTTTATAGTTCAAAGCAACATGTACTGTGCAAACGGGGCAGCAGGGGGCACTCGGGAGGCCGGTGGGAGGAAGAAACACCCACACTGAGGCAGGGGGTGGAACTGGCCTTGTGTCTAATGGAGCACATTCTTGTCCTTCCTCATATCTAGTACCTGGACATCTCAATGCCTGCTGGGTTTCAAGGTCAAGGCCACACCCCAAGGAAGGCTATAAGGTAACAAGTAAGCTTTCTTCTAGCAGTGAGACAGGACCACTGGAGGAAGTCCTGCCTATTGGCCAGAACATGACCACAGCCTCTGGGCCATGCTGTGCTGTCCCTGCCTGGATTGCACCTGTCTGGGACCCTGCAAAGGGTGTGAGCCCCAGTAGAATTTCCCTGTCGTACTGTCTAGGGGGTCTTTGGCTCACAGTGGATAGTTTTTTGATAGTCAGTTGAGAAAAGTGCCTCCAAGTCACAAAACTTTGGGGAAATGGGATCCTGCAACCCTCTTATAGCCTTTGGCCCATGTATACTGGCCCCAGGCCAGCGTGCACAGCCAGCCAATGCCAGCAGGGAGACTCCAGAATGCTTGCCTCCCCTCCCTGGGCACAGGACTGTGCCACTGTGGGCCTCTTATACCAAAAGGGAGTCTGTGGAGAGATCCCTCCAGCGGCTTTGCAGGCAAGTGAAAGGGACATGTTTTAAATGAGGTTTCTTTCCCCAGCGTCTGCGGTGGTGGAAGAGTGCACAGCCCACTCTGTGTGCAGGACATGGGGAGGGTCAGGCAAACCTGTGGGAGCAGGGAGACAGAGGCTGCCCAGGAGAAAACACCATTGCTTTTCAAAGAAGCTTTTACACATCCAGCTCCATGAAGCACATCTTTCCTTGCTGCCACACCACAGTTTGAAAACAAAAAAATCCAATTTGTGTAAGTGTGGGGTATAGCGTGTGGGGGATACAGTCTCCTCTTCTGTGTCTAAATCTCACAGTCCACATATGGTTTCTTCTGCTTGATAATTCCCTGTCATCAGTGCGGCTCCCTGCATTTCTGTAAAAAAGCATAAGTAAGTACAATTTTTAAAAAGTCTAAAGATGGTGCAACAAGACCTCTGTGTCAGGCGAAGCCTGCAAAGTTCGAACTGGTTAAGGGACAAATTCAAGGGAGTGATTATTGCTGGGCCACCCTGCATCCCACTTAGCATCAGGGAATCATTTGGGAAAAGAGATTCAATTTCATAAAAATGATTTTCAAGAGCTGCTTTGTGAGTAGTAGAATGTTGGGGATTTTTTTCCCTTTCACCCAAAATGAATAAAAACTTTATGTTCAGTGCGGTACTTAGGTATTGGTTTTGTTAATTTCTTAAAACAAATTGGCTTCCCAGTAAATCCCAAACTTGGACAGGCACATTAAGCTAGCAGTAGGGAGGCAATCTGAGCATGATTATCCTGTAAGAGAATTCCCAGAATTTCATCCAAACTGTGATTTGTTCTGTTATAAAAGGCCTATAAAAGCCAGTATAGAAATTCCTGCAGGAAACTCGAGTGTTTAAATATCTGCAATTACTCTCTCATGATTAAAGAAAGATATGAGGGACAGAACATTAGCGTGCAAGAGCCAGCGCAAGGTGCGGTGTGAGCGATAAATCATGCGGGCTTGTGACACAAGTGGACCTTGAGGCACGTTCACAAATCAGCTCGTGGCTCCGACTCTCTTAACCGGCTGGGTGGTGTGAGGCCTGAGGAGGGGCAGAAGGAATCAGCAGTGGAGACTCTGGCAAAGGCTGGTTCTGGTGGCCCTCCCGTGATGGGCTCCACATCTGCAGTATCATCCAACTCTTGGAAGAAGCCGTGTTGTGGCACCCGTGAACAAACGCTTTCACAGCCATCTGATGCATCATTCACAGAAACCCACTTGCACACTGTGCATCCTGGACGCATTTCCCAAGGCTCCAATCCCTGGTTGCCGTGTTGGCCTGATACAATGCCATCTATCAAAAGCCCTGTCTTTAAGTGGTGGGTCCTGTAACATGACATCTAAGGATAGTCCTTTTGAGCCGGCCCACCTGCCCCGTGGTACAGGTGAGGGTGCTGAAGCCCACCTGGACAGACGGACCAGCCCTTTTATCAGGTGAGCTATTAGCAGCCCTGGCAGGAAAGCCCACCCTCGGGATTCTTTGCCATTGTGGCACTTGCAAGGCCACCCACCTTCCTGAGGAGTATCCTGCAAGGAGGATTCCCCTATCTCATAGCAAAAGTCACAGACCTGGGATCCTGAAATGACACCTCTTCCCACTGCCTCTCCAGCTATAGGTGGCCTGTGATTGCAGATACCTGACTTTCCAGGCTGACCCCTTTTTATTCTTCCAATATCTTTGTAAGTAGTTTCCTGATGTAAGCCAGAGTGTAGGCTGATGATGGGGCTGTCAGAGCTCCTTAATCCAGGACCTGTGTGTCGCAGTCCCTAACTCCTCCCAGGCATACCCAAGGTACTTTAAGAATATATTTTGAATGGACAAATGAGCGGCCTTCAAGGACACACTGGTGAGCATTCAATTCTCCCTGGAGACCATGTGCTGAATATCTATATCTTGGTTAATTCACCCACGTCCTTCCTCCTCAGTGGCTTCGTAGGAAGTAGAATGGGGTTGCATTTAGGGAACGCTTGCAGACCAATTGCCTGGGAGCCAAAGAAGGGTCCCAGCCACCAGGCTGCGCTCAGAGGGAGCAGGATGCTGCCAGCCCTGCTACATGAGCCCAATCAGCGGGCACCAGTGCTCTGGATGTGCTCTGACTCTATGAGTTCTGTGGTGCCCCCACCCTGGTACCCAGCTTCCTGGAACTTGAAGCAATATTTTGACGAGTCACAGTGGAGAATAAGAGAGATAGTGGAAACCCTCTTAGCATAGGATAGTATGAGCCCTCAGAATGCCTGTGTAGGTCAGAGATGACAAATGGCAGAGCCCTGAAGGTGTGCGATCCATTTATTGATTTCAAGCCCTCCCTCCTCTTGCTCTGTGGGCCTCTAGGGAGAGAAAGTCACAGATTCTTAGGGCTGAAATTGTGCAGGAAGGACGAGAGTTTCCCATTGGCCAGACATCTGAGGCGGCTTGGCCAAAATATGGAGCCCATTACAGGGAAATCTGGTTCATGTTTCTGATGGAGACAAATGGCCTCACTTGGGCTGACGGCTTGGGTCTCTGGGTCACTGGTACACCCCATAACAGTAGGTGCCCCTTCTCCCCCTGGCTGCCTGGTGCATGAGAGCCAGGGTCGAGGAATAACAAAACAAGGAGACTGGAGAATAGATAAATTTAACAAAGACTGAGGATTTTCTGTGTGCTAGAAACTTTTCTTTCTTTCTTTCCTTCCTTCTTTCTTTCTTTCTTTCTTTCTTTCTTTCTTTCTTTCTTTCTTCTTTTTTCAGTACTGGAGATGGAACCCAAGGCCTTCACATTGAGCTATACATTCAGCTCTTTTTAAATTTCCTTCTTGCTGTCAGGGTCTTGCTAAGTCACCAAGTTGTTATGACTGGGCTCAAACTTGTAATCCTTCTGCCTCAGCCTCCCACTAGGATTAGACACATACACAACCAATCCGGCTTGCTGGGAACACTTTTTAACATGTGTTTACTAGTTTAACTGATCACTAGAAAAAGCAAAATGGAGTCTGTCCTTCTGTTTCTAGCTCTGTGACCTGTAACAAGTCACTCAACCCCTCTAAGCCTCAGTGTTTTTATCTGTAAAATAGGAATGATTTCACATCACCACCTCCCTTTTGGCCAAAGTAAACAAATGAAACCTCTTCTCAAGTGCATAACTTCTCAAAGCATTCAGTCTTTCCAGGAACAGCCCCACTAAGTCTTACAGAAATTAGTCCCACAAACAAAGTGGGGAAAAAACAAAAATTTAATATTCTAAATCAAAGTATGAAAGACTTATTCTGTAAAGGGCCAGACATTCAAAAATTTTGGGCTTCACGGGCCCCGAAGTCTCTGATGTGACTATTCAGTTCCACATACTGCAAACTGTGATATGTAAACGAATGTGTGTGGTTCCGTCCCAGGAATACTTCATTCCGGAGACCAGTCTGGCTGGCAGAGCACTGGATAATACAGACCCAGCCCATAGTTCGCTTATCCCACCTAATCCACCAATCATATTTCCCATTCCCTGCCCAGGCATACAAATAGGGGTTATTTGAAAGTGGTTCTAAGATGTAGAAATCAAATATTGTCGTCTCTCCTCCATGGGCTTTTCATTTCAGGGTTGTCTAAACAAAATAAGGTGACGTTAACCAAGCTGTTTGAACTACAAATAACAGAAGATCTCTAATTCACATAAGTGGATGAGCCTGGGGTTTTAATCTTAAACATAGGGAGTTCATGAATGCAAGTCTCTGGCATGGTTTACCGAATTATAATTGACAAAAGAAACAGTAAAAATAGATTAATGTTAACATGAGTGATCAATTTCCCCCTGAAGTACCATGCAGGATTTCTTTGCACAGTTACTTCATTTCTAAGGCTTCCTTCTGACAGGCTCAAACCCTTGACAGTAGGCGCTGAATTCCTCATATCACACTGGGGTGACGGTACCATGTTTCAAAGTTACTCAGAACCTGATTGGCCATGTTCCTGCAATACATTTTCCTAACCTCAAGATAAAGATCCATGCATCTCTTTACCCTTTAAACAAAAAAGCTATTGTAATAGCATGTAGCGTGAGGCATGGTCTGAATACCAAAACCTGTACATGCGCTGCTAAACTGTTTAAGTATGGAAGAAGTAGTGTCTAATAGCATCAGGAAATTGAAATTTAAAAATTTTTCTCACTCACTTATTTGATGAGAACTGGGTATGCTGACAGGTGAAGCAGAAAGCCATTTTTCAAGTTAAATGCCAAGTGGTTATATAGCATAATATTCAGTCAAAATTAACCAGCTCACTGCTGTACTGACACCCAGCGTATTTAATGCCAACCGTTCCTGCAAAGAAAACGGCAGACCTTTGGGAATGCCCGCAGAAGGGGAAAGAAACTGTTACTAATACTTAAATTATTTAGTAGACGCCCCGACTCTCTGAGTGGGAAAAATGGACTGGCAGTCAGGCTGAGTCTTACAAGCCCTGCAGAGGAGCTGAAGTTGCTATGAGCCACATGGCGCCCCTCTGGATCTTTTAAGCCAAACCCTAGTTGTTGCTGGATTTACATGGGCTTCACGCAGACTCCCCATAGGCCAGGTGGACACCTGCTTGCAGGCTCACGGGCCTGGGAGGTAAAGGGACCATCGTCCTGAGCCTGCTCCCTTTAGATCGTAGGGCAAAACTCCAGAGCCACAGAGAGCAAATAATGTGTGTGCCTCGGGATGGCATGTGGAGGGCCCCTGAGCAGGCAGAAAGGAGTCGTCATGTGGTAGGACTCGGGAACCCCCATCTAGGAGATGGACAGAAGGGCAAGCACAGCTCCTAGTTGGCCATTCTAGCAAGTCTCTTCCTCGACTGACTGTATTAGTGAGCGTCTCCAGTGCTCTGGCTAATGCCCCAGGAAGTATCGTCTTCAGATTCCAGCCACAAACAACAGCGGACTGTGGAGTCTACTCTAGCTTTAAATCCTGGGTGACAAAGTGGCCAGAGGGGCATCACTTTCCCTGCTATAAAGGTAGCGACCTTTATCTCTGAAGTGCAGTGTCCTATAGTGGTTCTCGGGTGCCTTGGCACCTACCAGAAATCAGGGGACAGTCATGTTAGGTCCAGGATCATTAAGCCTTTATTGAATTCTTCTTGGCAGAAGGACAATCTTGAAACATTTCATGTGTTCAGCTTTTCATTTCCCTATGGATGTTTCATTGGTTTTTCACGACCACTCTGAAAGGCAAGAAGGCCGAGTCCACAGAGAGGAGAATATGGGTGACCCCAAGTCGTGGCATCTATTGCTGGCTGAGCCCAGTCCAGGATCCTGCTCTCTGGGCTCCTAGGCTCATGTGCCTTCTGTAAAATAATCAACACTAAGAACAATCTTTAAAAAGAAAAATAAACTATTAAAAGTTTTTCTGTTAATGTTTATTTTTGAGAATTTAAATAACACAGAAAAGTTAAAATAAACTTTGAAAAGATACGGTTCCAGTTCAAACTTCTACCAACTAGTGATAACCTATAAGTCAATTCTGTCTATCTTTTGTGTGTGTGTGTGTGTGTGTGTGTGTGTGTGTGTATGAAAGAGGGAGAGAGACAGAGAGACAAAGACAGAGAGACAGAGTATAGGGAATTCTTATTTTACTGAATTTTAAATTAATATACATATAACAAATATACATTTGACAAAGTCACTTGAATTAATATACATATAACAAAGTCACTTGAAGACATCTTTAAAATCCATCGTACATTATAGGGCGTGTAGTTAATCTGTTAGTATTGGTGCTGGCTATCTAGGTTGTTTTTTATTTTATTGTGGTCACTCTTGGTGTCCCTGCAGCTTTGGGCCTCTCTGTGCGTAATTTCACATAAGCAATGCTGACCCCAAATCTTGAGGGGTAGATTTCTACATGTGAAATTACCGGGTCAAAGAGAAGGTCTTGTGCCCATTTCAGGACCCCAGAGTCTCTCTCGGCTGAATCTAGTCTGCTCCTTCATGTATCTCAAGCTAGTCTCACTGGCCTCATTCAGAATGACAGCACCCACCCAGGACCCTTTGGAGTGGTTCTCCATATTAACACTACTGGTGAGCGGGGCCAGATACCTACTTATAGCAAGCTTCCTGGCCATTCTAGAGTGTTTAGCAGCACTTCAGGCCTCTACCCACTAAATGCCAATATCACCCTCTCACTCATGACGACCAAAAATGGTTTCAGAGATTACCAGATGTCCCTAGGGGATATTTTCTTCTGGGGAAAAGCCACTGACTAGGTTGTAGTTTGAGCAACCCTACTGGAAAGATGAGTTAGCAACCTCGTGATGGTAGAAAAGTTTTATCCCAGGAAAACCCACAGGAGTCTTTCCAAATTCATTATCATTTAAAGTATGTAGGGCTATATGTACATCAGAGAGCCAGTAAAAATTTAGCTCCTCCCTGCTTCTAGAGCACTGAATATGTACCTCTGCGTTGCCTAATGTTTATTTATGTATGAGATATGATCACAGTATATGGCAAATGTTTAAATGACATTAATCCACCTTAAAGCACTCTCCCTTGCTTCAAACACATTTATCCTATCATTCTTGCCACTTTCTGAAGTAGTTCTGGAAGTCCTCTTTTGTGAGTATCTTTACGACGTAAGATGAAAAGAATACAGTGAATGCTACCGCTGAGTGTTCTCCAGTGGGAAGGCAGGCTTGTAGAACATTAAAGTGTGTCTTCATTCACTTTATTCACTGGATCTGGCACCATGTGATCTCAGGCTCTTCCCTAGACTATTGGGGCAGCCATGACAGTGCAACTAAACACACTCATCCCGTCATTATTTTGTTACTTATTTTTCTTCTTCCATTAGAACCTGTGAATCTCTCAGGACAGAGTCTTTCTTATCTACTTCATTGCCTTTGATACCAAGCATAGTATTAACAGAATAAATTAAATCAAATGACTCTAAACTGAGACTAAGACTTCTATTCCTGGATGCAGACACACAGACACAAAATATACACGTTCACACCTGTGTGTGCACACATGACCACCAACAGTAGTCAACTACCAACTACGAGGCCATCAAGTACTTTCTACTAGATGGTAATGTCTGAGGGAAAAGTTTCTCTGGGGCTAAGCACTAAAATGTTCCTAAATCTGCATGGAACAGCATTTGCAGAATCATGAGCGATGCATTTTTCAGTGAGGTAGAACCCTTACTTTAAATAATGGTACTCGGGGTTGTCAAAGGAGAAGGGAACTTTCTCCACTATTTTAAGAGACCATTTACTGCATCGTTTACACAAGTCCTTTAATGGAAAGTCCTGTTATTTTTGGAGAAAGAAATGAATATTCCACACTAAATATAATAACAACATAAACCCTTAATAAATAATTGTAACAGTTTGTAAATGTTTAAATAGTAAATCTAAAAGGTCTGAGGGACTGGAGAATGAAAGGAGGGAAGATCTGATTTGTAAGGTCCTAAAAATAGCTCCTGACACATGAGCTTTTAGTCTTCTTTTGCAGGCAGGGGAATTTATATTGGGGTCTTTCTGCAAAGATAATGCTTAAAACAGAGTGACCACCCCAGGATTGTTAGTAAAGGCGTTCTCAAGGGTGAGATTGATCAAAGGGCTCGACAAAAGAGAAAGAATTCCCCAAACCTTCCATTTTCTGACCTTCTCTTTGTCTGCAGACACCTAAAAGTTCCACATTGAATTCTAGCTATGCAGAGGCAATCTATACAGGGCATTCACAGCCACTCAACTTTCTGGACGTGCCAGGGAAGTCAACAAGTCATTTTTGAGAATACAGTGTAAGAGCTGATGTTCAGTACATTGGGGAGATCACTCCGCTGATATCTATAGGCTTGTATGATTCAAGATCTGTTATTATGTCTTTGATTACAGAGGACAAAACAGACGTGAAGAGCCTAAGAAACACTATCTAATGTTATCTGCTACCAAGTGTGGTTGGGCTCTGGATCCAGGCAATGTCAGGGGGGAAATGTGCTCTGTCTAAGAAGGAAACTAAAAGATAGTTTCTCTTTGTTCTTCTGGATGGTCATGTGTCAGGTTGCAATAACCACCTAGAAAATATAACAGGAGGCAGCCTCGGGGTGTGTAGGGGGAAGCAGACTCTGAGGACAGCAGAGAAGAGAAGTGGGGACACCTGGGCTGTTGGTGACTGTGGAGCGTCTTACCAGGCCATCTCCAGAGGACACCTACCTCTGGATGTGTGATGATATGTTTTCTGGTTATTTAAGAAAGCTAGAGTCAGGAAGTACACGCAGAAAGAACCAGATATTGTGTCGTATGTGTGAGTGATGCTTCAAAACTGATGGCTGATCAGCAAGTATTCCACACGGGGTCCAACTCTTGGCAATGAATGCTCCTGATGGCCTCCCCAAAACCAACTTCTAATATTTTTTAATAAAATTTTCCTCTTTTTCCCCTCTAGTATTCTCCCGCCCTCATTCTGTATCAGGTATGTACCTGGAAGTGTACATATGGACCACCATGCCAGGCGGGAGGTGCCAATTGGTTGCGCAACCAGCAAAGCGCTTTCCCCGGGCTACAATGGCTCAAAAATAGCTTTGGCTTTCATTTTGGCTCAATGAGGTACCAAAGAGGTGTTTTAGAGCTTTTGTTAACAAGAAAAGAAAAAAAAATAATAAATTTTCTCACGCTTCTAAGACAGAAGTTCTCCCCCACCCCCAGGTTTGGATATGAGAACGTATTACCCCAGAACTTTTTGGTCACCATCTTTCAAAGGAAGGAGATAGCCATATGCTGAAGTTGAGGCCATAAGAGGCAGAACAGAGAAGAAGAAAGGAAAGCCCCACAGTGATGTTCAACTCCCTCTTACATTTAGACAGACATCCCAGTTACGTGAGTCAACAAATCCCTGTTTTGTTCTTACCAGTTCCTGTCACTTGGAAAGAAAGCCACTGGAGCTGCTACATACACTATCCATACATGCCCATGCATGCGCTATCCACCCAGTATTGTAAGGGAACCTCTAAGAGTGTTCTGGGATCTGTGCAGGGAGACACACATCAGATGTTTCTATTGCTAATCGTTACCTTGTGAATGGAGCAGGCTGCACCACCACACAGGCGTGAGGGCCTTCAGCAGTCCGGTGCCCAGCCGGAGAAAAGGTGACTATGTTGAAGTTTTGAGTTTCGAGTTTAGCACATAGCAAAAAAGGTGGGGAAAACCCAAGAGGGTGTCTAAGGAAGTCTTTTCCAGGGTCACTGCTCCATCCAGTGAAGCTTCACACAGTGCAGAACAGCCTCTCCACCCAGGGAGTATGCCTGTGGCTGTCTGGACTCCTGCGTCAACAGAACCATGGTCAGAAGACAGGAGAAGTTACCTCTAATGAGCGAGACGGGACTCTCTGATTCTAGGACCTTTCCATGTTACAGCATCCTCACTAAGACAAAATATCAAGAAACATGGCCTTTAATCATTGCTTAAATGTTTACTGTAGCTGCTTACTCTGTCTTCCATTTCATGAGAATGAAAGAAATCAGCCAACTACCTCCTACGGTCTGCCATAGGACAGAAGTTTGGCCTCCCTCATCTAAGCCTCTCCTCCTCCTTCCATGCCCCGCTGTGCAAAGCAGGAGAGACCCCATTACTATTCACTATCACCAAAGTTCGACATTACACAGGGCAATATATAATCTCTATTAGAACCAGAGCTTGGTCGGCTGCCTAGAATTGGCAGAAAGAGTTTATTTGTTTTACGGTAAAATGTAGATGGTTCTTTCTCCTTCTTCCATTTCTTCTGCCCCCGAGATAGTCTTGTCCCCCCTTCCCTGCACCTGAGTCTCAAGGAGCTGGAATGCCCCTCCATGAGCTCCTGCTCATTTCTGGTGTCCTGGCTCCATCTTCATATGCTCTTGTTTGGGAAAAATTGAGTCGGGTCAGATCCACAGGCTAAGAAGCAAGAGCTAAAACTCATCCAGGGCTCCACGTCTGGTGCCATGTGTGAATCTCATGGATGGTGACTGCTCTGTCATCAGGCTCCCATCACGGCTCAAGATCCATTTCCTGGGAAAAATGTCATTGTTAATGTTTCCCGGTCGCTTGCATGACCCCGGAGCCCGATCACATTAGCATTCAAAAGCTCCTGCTGTCTGTCTGCAGCACTTAGTTTTGCGTGACTTCCTGTTTTCTGCCTACTCATGCTAGTGGAGAGACTCACCAAAGCCCAGCACACACTGTGCAGCTCTGTCTTGCACACAGTTTTCCTTTTTATCTAGGTCTCTAAATTCCACAAACTTCCAGGCCTTTCTGGAGTCCCCCTTCCCCTGCAGAGTCTCCATGATACCCAGCCCTCCAGGAAGTCCTCTCTAGATCTCTCTAAACACTGGCCCCACCAACACATTGCCACATGTGGTCATTTGTGTCTGTGCATGGAACTGGCTCTTTCCCCATCCAGACTTGTGCTTCTAAATTAGCGAGGTCAGGTCTCCTGTTTGCTCCCATAACACTCACTGATGAGGTTTGCATGGAGGAGGTGGGGGGAAGGGAGAGAGAGAGAGGAGGGAGAGAGTTAGACTCTCATAGCCATCATCCTACACCAGGCCAGGAACATAGAGGCAGAAATCTGATCCAAATGCCCCTGGGAGTATTGCGGCTCACTTTATCTGGCATGGAGGAGATTCCAGAGTGCTGTGCAGACCCTGAAATGGCCAACTTGAGTATGACAGAGGATGAGCAAGCACACAGCCCACAAGCAGGTAAGTCTGGACTAATCAGAAAGATCACTGTGTATCAGGCCCAGAAGGTGACCTTAGGAATGATCTAATTATAGCCCCTTATTTTACGTGTAAGCAAATTAAGACTCGGAGGCATGTCATTTCCCCAAAGTTATACCGCAAATTTGTAGGAAGAGTCTAGACTAGAATCTGGGTCTTCTGACCCCTCAACAGATGATTCATTCCATTGTATATCACTTTCAGGGTAGCTCTGACCCACTAGGGATTCTTTGAAATGAGTTCTTGAAGTTTTTTGTAGGTATGATATAAAGACAGTATTTTGTGGTCAGATAAATTGGAAAAAAGGTAAATCGAAAAGTAACCTGATTTATTGATTCCCAATATCTCAAAACTTTTAGTATGTTACATCCACAAAGGCAGTATTGTAGGTAGCATTCTCCAACTTTAAATGATCATGAAATTCTTTCTTGGGACATTAGTGTGGTGAGGTACATGACGAGGGAAATGGGAAACAAATTTTTCAAGGAAAGTAGGCTCATCATTTCCCTATTCAAAGTCCAACATCCACATGGCTTTCCAACTTTGCACTCTGGGATACAGGCCCACCACAAGAAATGTGATCTTGTCTGCTTGGAGATTTATAGGCTTTTAGTCCATCAGAAAGTCTAGAATGAAACAAGGAAATAGGAAGTAAGGTGTCCTCTTGGTGCATTTAGGCTGCTAAAACAAAACACCACAGATTAGGTGGCTTCCAAACACAGGAAATCATTGCTCACAGTTCTGGAGACTAAGATGTCCGAGATCCGGCCACCAACAGATTTGTTGCCTGGTCCTCACATGGCAGAAATGGCAAGGAAGCTCTGTGAATCATCTCATGAGGGCACTAATCCCATTCCTGAGAGTCCACGCTCAAGGAATAATCACTCTCCTAAGGCCCCACTTCCTCAAATGGTTACAGGGGGCCGGATTAGACTTTCAATGTACGCATTTTGAGAGGACATGATCATTCCGCCTATAGCAGTTGTCTTTCTGTTTCATGAAATTTTAAATGAAAATTTAATTTTAAAAAGTTAATATTTAAATCTTAAAAAGCATCCATTCCTAATTACCTCTAATGTGCAGTGGCCTCAGAGAGTTGAACACATGGGGTGTACTTCCCAGTTCAAATATGTCCCCGTCTAAGACTCCTGACGGGTCCCTCTAGAGCCATCGGAGACAGAATGGCACAAAGGGGACCTCGGTCGTGCAATGGACCCATCTGATCAACTCCCAGGCTGGCTGTGGCACAAGTTATGTTAAGAAAAGGCATTACTTTATTGTGTCTTACCACATATTTGCAACTGAGTTATCACAAGGGTATTGCAAAAAAAAAAATCAGAGGAGTTGGCAGTAACTCAGTAAATAAAATCACCACTTTAATTGCTCCAGTGTAACAGGTCGATCATTATCAAGAAAGGTTTTGATATATTTTTTAATTAAATGGTGACTCTGTTGATCGATTTCACTGATAAGCAAGCGAGCCCTTTCTCATGCCCCGCCCTCCAAAATGGTTTGCGTCATGCATAGTTACTACATGGCAGAAATAGGGGGACCTAATCTTAGCTCTGCCACTAGCCAGCATGTGGCTTTAGGCAATTGGCGTCTGCTGTCTCACCACCTCAATTTCTTGCTCTGCAAGGGGCGAGAAGAAACATGTATTCTCCCTTGTGTGTGTGTGTTTGTGTGTGTGTGTGTGTGTGCGTGCGCGTGCCAGGGATTGAACTCAGGGCCTTGCACTTGCTAGGTAAGCACTCTAACCACTGAGCTAAATCCCCAGCTCAAAACACAGATTCTCCACGCCCCTTCCTATTCTAGAATGCTGCTACACAAATGCATGATATTATATTAGTGGGCAACAGTTTTATGCCAGCAAAAGCTTACGCTTTACTCATTCATGCAGAGACAGTGCTCTGCCTGGGCCAACAGATTCCCATAGAGGGCCCTGATGCCTGGCTGGCCTCTCCCCCATCACTAGTTACGGGATGCTCCCTACACCTGTTTACTCATCTGCAAAATGGGACACTGCTTTCTGGTATACTGGTGCAATCTTCCTGTCCCACTCATGGGTGTCATAACCTGAGGCCCAGGGGCCCCTCTGTCAGAGGGGTCTTCCTAGCATTGCTCTCTCCCACCCTGCTCTTGGAAGAAGAGAGCAGCCCAGGGGCTCAGTATTATCCCTGCTCCAACTCTACAGCTGTAGATACTGCTGTCAGTGCTGATTCCTAAAATAACATTCTTTTAAAGGAAGGAATTCAGGAAATAGTGACTATAAGCAAGTCCAGGTATTCCTGGGACCGTTGCTTTTTCATTTTCTCTCTCTCTCTCTCTCTCTCTTTATTATAGTGTTGGGGACTAAACCTACAGCCTTTGCACTGAGCTACATCCCCAGCCCTTTTTTAATTTTCTATTTTGAGACAAGCTGTCTCTGAGTTGCCCGGGTTGGGTAAGAATTTGTAATTCTCCTGCCTCAGCCTCCCAGAGTGCAGGGATTACCGGTCTCTGCCACCATCCCTTGCACTTTTGAGGTCTCACCAGCTCTCGCCTTCCAAAGCCCACAGCGCAGGTGGGCACGGCCCCTCCACAAGCAGTCTCCAGACAGCTCTCCAGACCTCCAGCCCACACCAGCTACTTGTCCCAGCTCAGTCCTCTCTGGCCCCTTTTTAGCATGAAAAAAAAAAACTCCCTTATGACTTTTGATTTTTCAAGGATGCTACGATGATAAAGTGACGCTCCAGTGACAAGTACACGCTAGTGATTTTCCTATGATGCTCGCTTGTGATCTATGAAGGCGACCATAGGAGGGACGCCTGCTCACCCCCATCTAAACGTTTCACCCTCTAGCATGTTGGTCAGAGGCTGGGAGCAGCAGCGGGGAATCCCTCACCAGCTCCTCCGTTGAGAGTTCCAGCCCACGTAGGTACTCGGGTCAGCTCCTGCCGCAGGTTGAGCAGGTGAAGGCCCCTCCTGAGGAAGGCGCAGGGTGATGCCCGCTGGTCCTGTTTGCTCTGCTAGACAGAGCTCAGGTCTGTCCCAGTCCTGAGCACCTAGAGAACCAGCGGCTGGGCGGGGGCCTCTCAGTGCCCAGTCCTGCCCTTGCTCCTGCTCGCCGCATGCCGCTCGGGGAGCCCTGTGAGAGACTGCTTCCCTGAGGTACTCCAGGATCCCTAGTGGGAGCGCGAGGGCTTTCTCAACCAGGGTTATCTCATGGGACTGGAAGAGAAACTGAGGCTCCTGCCTAGTAGGCATCCACTCTGCCTGCTCTTGCAGAGACCCAAGACTGCAGAAACAAAACTGCTCTCTACCTCCCTGGGCCTCCTGGTCCCCAGCAAGCTCTCCAAGTCTTGTAGCCACTGCGCGCCTGCCCCTCCCTTCCTGCCTTGTTCCTGCCCCCTTTACTACTAGGTCTCTCTCCCCTTCCGCCCTGCTTTCCCGGGAATGTAAAGAGCGCTTTGATCTTTCCCTGGGTCACTGGGGACAGGCTAAATTTAGAAGTAGGAGGGAGGAAATGGGAGAGTGAGGCAGTTCTAACGCTTAGGGTGGAGGACACGAGGAACACAGTTATTTCCCAGCTGTGTGAGGCAGTCACAGAGCCAGCCCTGGCTTGAACTCATCCGTTTTGTGACTAGCTTTATGGACATGATAAGGCGCTTTCTAGAAAACTGAAGAGTAAAGCAATCAAAATTCTAGTAGGGGAATGGAACTTTCTCCAACTGCAGAAAAATGACCTCAGCAAAGCAGCAAGGCAACCCGGGCATCGCCACGTGGCTCCCCGGAGCAAGCGGGCGCCGAAGCTCCTGGAGCAAGCCCTGCCTAAAGGAGACTCTTCTGCCCTTTTCATTCTGCCACACCCTCCTCTTCTTCCTTCAAGTGGAGGTGGGCAGATTAAATAAGAAGAGAGGAAAAGGCACCGATCTCTCTAGTTCAGGCACTATTGGCATCTGCGCTATATGGTTTGTGTTGGGGTGGGAGTGGCAGGAAGTTTAGCGGTAGCATGTCTGACATCTACCTGCTAGATACCAGTAGTGACCCCTCCAGTGGGGACATTCAAAATGTCAAGAGGGTCTCCATATGCTGCCATTTTCCCGGAAGGACAGACTACCCACCCCCATTAAGAACCATTGCTAGAGACAGAGCTGGGAGTGTGGGCACTGCGTGGAGAGGTAGGGACATTCTTTTGTATTTATCTAATAAATTATAATTTACGAAGCACTTCCCTGCACCCATGCTCACTTATTTCCTATTACTGTTTGTGTTGGGCTGCTTTATGCCTCCCCTTTCAATTTAAATGCTGCACTCTCAACCTGCAGTACCTCAGAAAGGGACTGTATTTGGGTCTTTAAAGAGGTAATTAAGCTGGGTGTTTTGGGAGATGCCTATAATTCCAGTACTCTGGGAGGCTGAGGCAGGAGAATCATAAATTCGAGCCCACCCCTGGGTAACATAGTGACTTAGCAAGACACTATCTCAAAATTTAAAAAAAAAAAAAAAAAAGCTGAGGATGTAGCTCAGTGCAAAGGCCTTGGGTTAAAAAAATAAAGGTAATTAAATTAAGATGCGGTCATATGGTAGACCCTAATCCAACAGAACCAAAATCCTTATAAGAAGAGGAAATTAGGACACAGACAGGTAGCGAGAGAGAAGACAGAGGGAGAAGGCAGCCATCAAAGCCAAAGACAGAAGACTTGGAAGAACCCAACAGCTGCCACCCTGAGATCGGACTTCTGGCCCCGGGAAACAATGTTTAAACCACCCAGTCGATGGCACAGTGTGCGGGCAGCGTGAACAGACAGATCCACTGCTGCAGGAGCCCGGTGGGTCCAATTCTCATTCGGGAGCATCCAGAGACTTGGTGCCATTCCTGGGAGAGAGCTGAGGTCCAGACAGAAAGCTGGCACAACGGGCACCTTTCAGGCAGCTGCATACTCTTTGTCGATGTGTGCTGAATGGGGGACAGACAAAAAGAGTTTTCTATGGAGAGAAATGCTTAGTTTCTTCCTTTATGGTCAGCGTAAAGGAAGTAGAACCTCCTTTGAACATAACTTTTTATTTACTACAATTGTCTCTTACCTCATTTTTTTTTTGTTAGTCACAAACCTGGACACCATTAACTACTCACTTGTACTTATTGATGATAGAAGAAATGTACATGGATGAAATTAAAGCACTTTTTAAAAAAATGTTCAATCATTTCTTTCCCTGGCTTTTATTTCAGGAAAAACATATTTCTCCACTGTCTACTTTTTCTTCAGTTTTTGTTTATTTCCATTTTCAGAGCTTGTGGAAAAAAATGCAGATTTGTACATTTCAATAAAGTCCAACTTTTGCCCTTGCCAAACTAAGACGGAGCCCATGAATTTGGCTGCGCCTTTCCTGGGCTGTAAGACTGACTTCCGGTGGCTGGCAGCCAGTGCGGACTTGAGGATCGAACTCAGGTAGTAGCACTTACGTACATGCATCATGAAAAAAGAAATGAGAATAAATCATCCAGGGTGGAGCCTTATGAGAAGTTCTGTTGCAAGGTGTCCCATACTTTGGGAAGAATGAAACAGAGCACTGCTGGGTCACTTATGTGAAAAGCCATGGCCCACAGTGACCAATTCCCTTCCAAAAGTGTCCCCAGACAGACTGAGAGGCTTTGGGGCAAGTGGCCCTGTTGGCTGCCTCTCTGGCTGTCCTTTAACCCTGCTTTGCTCCTGTGACTGGAAGTCAGTGACATTCTCCCTCTGGAAGTACTGAGCTCATTCAAACATGCACACAGCGGTCTGCAGGCCACTTGTCTCGCTTATCTTCCACCAATCTTCCAAGTTGGTGCAGGCCCGTAATCCCCAGCACTCAGGAGGCTGAGGCAGGAGGATCACAAGCTCCTGGAGCCCAACCCTGGTGACATAGTGAGACTCTGTTCCAAAATAAAAATAATATGAAATAAAATAAATAAAGAACACAGAATGTAGCTTGGTATGAAGGCCTTGGGCTTAACCACCAATACCAAAATAAAATACAATAAAATAAAAGGAATTCCAAAAACTCTTACAGAATCAAAATTCACTAAAAACTCACCTAACTCAGGTGTATCTGGCAATGTGATTTTTTTAATATGTAGTATATTTCAGGTTTTGTTGCTTGGACTTTAAAAAAAAAACACTAACAGTAATAGGCACATGAACTATCTTTAGGATTGATAGTGTATAGGAAAAAACAGAAAGTACCATAGATTTGTATAATTTTTTTCCCCAGGAAAGATGTATTGTGCTGGTAGTAGCAGTAGGATGAAGAAAAACCATGAAATTCTTCATGTTATTATATGAAAATTGTCAAACTGCTAGGATATCCTTATTGCCCATGAGCCTGGCTCAAACATAACATATTTATACTCAGATTTTTCAGTTCCTTTGGACAGTCGCTTTAGCCTTGTGCAGTTGTAAAGTCCCACAAAAGAGTATTTACTTTATCTTGTCAGAAAATGTAGTCATAAAAGAATCATAAATGCCCTGTGTTTATCAGGTTGTCTCTGCACACTGGTTGTCATCGGAGACACAGCCTCCTATTTTCTCTCTCTCCTTCTAAAGAAAATGAAATGTCTCACTGCTCTCTTCAACAAAAATCCTAAGAAACCTAAGTTATCAGAGAAAGCCTGTCTTCCTATTAGCACTATGTTAGTGATAAACAATGTTTTATGCCCCATAATTAAGGTACAGGTAATGAGCAATTATGCAGATCATGAATTAATTATATTTAAAACAGAGGCCATTACAATCAATATTTGCCACATTTCAACTGCATTCTGGAATTAATAAATCTAATTAAAACTTTCAATTGGCAGTGATCTGTTTATACCACCTTCGTGAAACATCACAATTAACAGCTGTCTATGAGCATCTACTTTCCATGTCACTACACATGCGCCATGGTTTTGGGGGTTTAGGAGGCTGTCACCTTTGTTTAGGTAGACAGCTAGGACTGAGTTGGCGTGATTCCTACTGCTCACAAGCTGGAGTTGTAAGCCTTAGAGTGATGGTTTGAAAGCAAGTTTGGACAGGACAGCCACTGCTTGGTGAAGTGCTGGTGTACCCTCCACCCAGCATCTGGTTTGTTTGTTTTGTTTCTGGAGGAGGACCCTTCTCCCACTCTCAGCCTGCGCTTCCAGAGTGTGGCTGACACTCCTCTTCCCGCCTCGGTGGGCTCATATCTCAGCCCTGACTGACAGATCACCATGCTGTGTGACCACAGAAACTGGCTCAGGGTGGGCCCTGACCTCATCAGTGCCTGAATTACAATAGGAACATTACTGTGGCTTTGGAGAATAGATGTCTCTTGTTTTCCAACATGCTCAAAACCAAGAAGATGGACCTTCGAATTTTCTGGCCACCACAAGGAAAGAACAGGGCTGAGTGGATGAGAGACCAATTTGCAACAAAACTATTTGTTTTCCTAAGTCTAGCTGGGCCTGAAGCCATCTAATTCTGGAGTTTTCACTCAGACAAGCCAATAAGAATATTCCTTTCATTACTTAGGCTTCACCATGAAGGGTCACTTGCCCAGTACCTGGTAAAACAACTCCTTTCTTAAATTCATTCATTATTTCAATAGTTATTTTTAGGAAGTCACCCTTAATAAATAAAAAAGCCAGACACAGTAAGGGACTGAGGGTCTGGCAGGGAAGAAAACTAGTTTCGCTTTAAAATGAAACCACATGGGTTGATATCTGCTTTTTATTTTTTTTTTATTTTTTTTTATTTTTTTGTGGTGCCGGGGATCGAACTCAGGCCCTTGTGCTTGCAAGGCAAGCACTCTAATCACTGAGCTAAATCCCCAGCCCAACTGCTTTTTATTAAGTATTCAAAAATGTGTTTTCAGGTCGTGGCAGGTACACCTCCAACGGTAGTGACCTGGTGAAAATCTAGGCTATTGTTTGAGGATTCCTCCCTCTTATTCTTCCTGCTGACGGAGGACTTGAATCAACTGAAGTCTTTGGACTTCCTTGGAAAAGGCACACCTCTTCCCCACTTGGTGCGTGAGCAGGATGTCTCCTGAAAATACAAGCGGTTGTTTTCAGTCAGTGGCATAGGGATCATCCCAAGCAAAATGGACCCTTTTGTTAGACATATTTTTGGTAGAGGAGTTTTCTATGTACAAAACACTTTTCTACCCATTATCCTGCTTAATGCTCCAGCCCTTCTCTGTTAGGCTATCATCAGCTCTCTGGACAGATATTTGCAGGAGGCCTTCTAGGTGGCAGACCTGGGGCCTAGGTCAGACACGGTATTATATTGAGACCCAAGGGACATAGCACTTCTCTTCCATTACTTAGCAAACTGTACTTTGAAAAAATTGGGCTAAGATCCAAGACTGTTAGACTCCAAAGCCTGGTTCTCAACTCCATTGAGAAGAAAATTGAAAGGTGTAACCTATTACAACCCATTGAATACGAATAATTATCTTTCCCTTCTATTATAGCCAAGAGCACCCACACTCTGGAAGAGACAATTTTACCTTGAAGCTGGTGCACTTGATTTTCAGGCCTCTTACCTGCACAAGCTACTTCCAAAGTCTTCAGTCAGATGGACCCTGGGAATACGATCATGTGGCCGTACATTTTTGTAGATTGGAGAGGCTTCAAACCACAAATGATTGAGAATCTTGTTTCTTTCCATGCTAATTTCCCTGACCTGTGTCTTGTGTATGTTGGGGTTGGAGAGATCATGAGGGTTTGGGGATTCTAGGAGGCTGAGTGTGGCTACATTCATTTTGGTTTTGGAGGGATGCATTTCTGTATCTATAGTCACTTCTGTGGGTAGCCGTCTATTCACCATATTGGTGGCTTTCAGAATGACAAGAAGAGTATTTCTCCTGCCTTGTGTTCCGGTCTACCCGATATGTGCAGCAGAGACAGAAATCCATGCAGGACCTGAGTTTCTACTGAGAAATGCGCTTATCTAATGGAACCTACACAGGATTGTGTAGGATTAAAAAGTTTAAAAAAATATGAAGCCTGATGCTAACCTGGAAAAATTCTTCCAGTCATCAAAACTGTAAAATTATTAGAGTAGAATAAAGTCTTATTGATGCCTAGTCCAGATGAAAGTCATCTCCTATACGGAACATAGTTACCATAAAGCATACAATTATGAACACGACATACTTCTTTTTCCTTTTTGATGAGGAATAAGAAAACAGAATGTATGAGAATTCATATGTTTGTAAGGCAAAAATCTGTAGCAGTACGTCACCCTCCGAATTCATCTGAGTGTGAATGTGCATGTTTTATGCATGCTAGAGGAAGGATCGTTCTATTCCCACTATAGAAAATGGCATTATGAAATTGTTGATCAAACAATACAGACCCCCAAAAATGATAGAAAAAAGTGCTATCGGGATGTGTCAGAATGTTAATTAATAAGAAAATGATTCATGACATATGCTTTTTGTGATATTTCTCAGCTTTCTCAAATGTATACTTTTTAATTTCTTTTATTATTCTAAGTAAATTTTACTTCCAGTCCTAGTTTTGTATAAACAATATACTTTTTAAAATGGTCTTCCAAATCATAGGAGCTTGTGTAAAATCTGGGTCCATCTCCTATCAGAGCCTCACTCTACTCAGTTAGCTCTAGCAAAAGGGTCCAGGTCCGAAGTTACGCAGATATAAAAGACGAAGGAAAGGCAATGGCCCTTGCACCTCATAACATTTTAACCTAATTGAGAAGGTAAGATTTATAACAAAAAAAATCAGGAGATGACTCAAGAAGTAGCAGATAAAACATGTAGCTAGATGATGGTACCAGAAGTATTAGGAGAAATAGCCATGTGTCTGTGTCCATCTATACGTATGTACATCAAAGGCCATATATTAAAGATTAGCATAGGTGGTGGACAGTCCATCTAGGGACGGCCTGCTTTCCTTATTCCCTTTTCTGGAAACTCCTCTTCCCCTCGTTCCCTATAACTATATTGAGAATCCAGATTACTTAACCTGCTTTTATTAGAATTGCTCCCGAGTGGGAACTTGCTCCAACCCCTACCAGGCTGATTAGCTCCTTTCCTGGGCACTCAGAATTAGGACAAAGGGCTCTCAGTCTCGTGCTGATTGTTCTTGGGCAAAGAGATAGAACTTTAGGAGCCATGGGAGGCCAGGGTCTAACATTTGGAATTCAGAACAAAGAAAGTAAGCAAGCTGCTCAGAAGAGAGAAGGAAACAGATGAAGGATATGAAGAGATGCTCCTGAGAACATCTTGTCCCTGGTTGCCATCACTTTTTTAGCTACAATTCACATACCGTGAGATGTACCCTTTTAAATTCAGTGGTTTTTAGTGTATTCTGAGTTGTGCGACAATAACCACTAATTTTAGAATATTTCTACCAACCCAAAAAGAAAATTCAGACTCATAAGTCATCATTCCTCATTCTCCTCTCCTCCCAGCCCCTGACAACTGCTATTCTACTTTCTGTCTGCATGGATTTGCCTGCTCTGGACATTTCATATAAAGGGCATGATGTAGTGTATCCCTTTGTGACTGGCTTCTTTCACTTAATACGCTGTTTCCAAGGCCCATCCATAAGGACCACCAATCCTTTGTACCTTGTTATCCATTCACTCTCATACTCTATCTCTTTGGTTCCTGGAGTCCGTGTATCCTTCTCGTCCAGATTTAAACTCTCCTTTTTTTGCCAAGATTCATAGCCATCAACTTTGGTAGATTGATTTCTTCCATTAGTTCTAACAAATATAGGAGGACTTGCCTGACAAGATTCCTAAAGTTGGGCCAGGAAGGAGAGCAAGGTATTGATAGTTGGAAAGAAAGGAGTAGAAGGTGGAAAGGAAAGCCACCTAAGACAACAGAGATGGAACTAGCAAAAGCATGGGACATATCCTCAAGTGTGGGAGGAAAGTGGCTTGGCTTAAATTTGAGAATAGCAATACATGCAGAGAGGTGGGATGGTGCCCAGATAAATGGACAGACTGGTATTCAAATGGCAATTTCTGTCTGTCTAGAGATGGTATTTCTGTGGCTCCTCAAAATATGCCAGCATTGAGAATAACTATCCTCCTCTTCATTGGCAGGCTGGACCATAAAACTGGATCTAATTTGTCCAGTTACTACCTGATTTTCCAAATGATGGGCAAACCAGAGACAGAGTATATGTCCCCCCACTGCTAGTAAACATCCTCAAGCCACTGTCCTTTGAATGGGGCCAGAAGGGGGCACACTCACCAATTACTGAAGGACACAGAATATAGACATCTCAGTGGAGGGGTTGAGCCCTCTACCAACTGATAGCTGACTGGCCTTTAACAATCGATGAATCTCTTCGAACCTTTTCCTATTTCTTTGTTTTGGCTAGAACATATCCCATGGAGTGGGGGTGGGGATCAAATGAGATGCAGAGCTGTCTGTGAAAGGATGTCGCAGAATCTACTGCATTATTCCCACATACTTTCATTCATCTATTGACCACAGATACTCACTGAATACTTATGAGGAAGACATAGAGTTGTGATTCACTGGGAGGAAGGAAAAAAAAAACAGTTCAACTCTGCATTTATTGACCAAATGGCAAATTGTTCCTACAGATTTTTCCATGCAATGGCTTTATTCTACAGAAGAAAAATAATTTATAGAAAATGCACAGAACGCTCTCCTTACACAGTCCACACCACTTCACCAGCCAAGGGGCCCCGGCGACACCTTTGCAGAGTCACATATATTGATCTGTTCTTTCTTGGCTGGTCAGGTTTGCTTGGTGTGCTCTCAAACTCTAGAAGGTATATTGGGAGGTCAAGAGGCCTGACTTTCTACCCCAAGTCTGGCCCTGTGATTTCACTCTTGCTTTATATGTAAATGGAAAACAAAACAAAACAAAAAGCAGGTCAGGAATAACCCAAAGTAATCGAGTGGATTTGCACCATGACGTGCAGGGCGGCCAACAGATATACCTTGCAATCACCCGATTCATATTTTAGGTTCTGACACCAGAGTTTGCAGTAGGTTACAATTCTCTGTTCCATGTCAGCAGCTCACTGTACAGCTGAATATCAGTCCTATTTAAATCTGCAAGAAAATAGCTGCAGGTGACATAACCTTTCGTGTCGTACCACTGTGTACATACACAAATAATTGGGGCTCTTGACCCTGTCTGGGTCTATACAACTGTAAGTACAAACTTGACATTTTGATACTGCTGCTAGCCTTTCTCGTTGTTATTTTCTGTTTCAATAATCCATTGCAGGTAGAAAAATGAAAGAAGGAAGCATGAATGATTAATGCTGTCAAGCTAAAATAATGTATTTAGAAAAATCTATAAATCTGTTATTTGTGGCATTTTAAAACTGAACACGACACTCCTCGGTGCCATGCCGCCTGTTTCCCGGCAGATGAATGCAAGTGCTTTACAGCACGCGCGGCCAGCGGCCAGCAGGCCTTTGGAGTCTGCCGAGCCGGGCTGCGGTCGTCCTGGGATGGGGCAGTGGGAGCCGCGGTTTCTTCCTGTTATGGAGGTCAGGAGCAGGGACCCCCCGAGAGTCTTCTGCAGCATGCAGACTGTCAGTTTTATGTTTCACAGCAGGGTGAGGCTGGGTGGTGCCTCCCAAGGTTTCTGGTGTGCCGTTCCCAAGGTTCTGCACTGCACAGGGCCCAGACAGCCAGCTGTCTCTTTGCTCCAAGCCAATCTCTATTGGATTTAGTTCAAGCTTAGGCTGAAAGTTGATCGAGTTAGGCTCGTAGGAGGCTCCACGCAGCTCCAGGCAGTCTGCTGAATGCTGATCCTAGCTCATGACTCTGCTGTCCCCAAAGGCCCTGAGTTGGACTTTCCTGGCCTCCAAAGCAGGTAACAGTCCTGGTCTCCTCCCCAAGAAGTCTCCAGTTCACAGAGGATCACAACCATCCCCACCCATGGCATGAATTTCCCAACTCTGACCCCTCCGCTCTGTCCACAGGAATGCTGGTCCAGTTCTGGCAAACCTCTGGCATGTGCGCCGCAGTGATCTGTTTGCTATCACTGAAAGTTCTAAAAGGCTCACCATCACTGGTACAGCGCCTACCGAAGACATTAAAATGGCCTGAAATCAGCTGCCAATGACACGTTGATAGTCCCAGTTGACAGACACAACATAGTTTTTATTTTGGAGAGCAGCTCAAACTTTTGCACAGTAAAATTGACAATGTATGTCAAAGATACGATGATCCACAAATTTCACACTGTTGGGCCCTGGGCAGGGGGGTCACTTGTGTCACATTCAGTGCCACTGGGGACAGTGCAGGCAGACACCTGGGAGGGCTGCCACCCTGGAATGTGTGTGGGAAAGGAAAAGTAAAGGAGAGCAGGAGTTTTCTAGGGGAAACTTGGGGCACCCGGTGAGGAGCAGGTCCCCGTGGGAATGCAGATGTCCTAGCAGAGCAGCCATCCTCAGAGAACAGGGAGAGGTAGCATCACGACCTGCTGGCGGGTGACTTGAGCTTGCCAGTTCCTGGGGGCAGCCTTGGAAGGAGGGAAGGGAGCCGCCTGCCGTGTTCCTGCTGGCAGTACTGTTCTGCCAATTTCTGTCCGATGGTTGACAGTTGTGTCCAAAGCAACCTAGTAAGGGGAACTCGAGGCCACCCAGGGGTGGTAGGGAGGTTGTAGATGTTTTCGAAAATAAAAAGCATCATGCATCATCCACCTTTTAAAGCAGACTCCACAGATCCTGGAAGCTGGTGTCCGAAGCCGGTGGGCGAGGCTGATGGCCTGTAGGCAGACAGTTCATGGAGGGAAGGTGCATGCTGAGAAAGGGAAGAGTGGGCCACACCCGGCTCCTTTGTCCTTACTAGTGTCTCTGACACCAAGGACTCCCTGAGAATGCAGTCCCAGCACTGGACGCTGGGACAGGCAGAGAATAGAGGCTTAGTAATGCAATTGCTTCCACTCTATACTGGTAGCTGGCACCTGTAGATCCGACATATGCTCACTGCACACCAGAGCCTGGCCTCTTCCTGCCCCAAATCCACCCTGGCAAAATTAATGGCAATGACAAGCTTCTCTCTGGGTCTGTTGTATATATGCATCAGGCCGGCAGAGGAGAAATGGATTTTCATCCAGTTTGTGTTTCTGCATTAGTGCAGCCCAGAGATGCCCGATCTGTTTGAAGATGTTCGTTTCACTCAGGTGCTGGGCTTCAATAATTTAAAATTAACCCAACTCTCTCAGCATAAAAAGTAATAGCTCTGTCAGAGCCCAAGTGCAGAATACCTAATTTAGGGTTTTACATGCTAATTCTGAATAAATGGAGGTGTCATGAGAAGGAAGGTTCTCTTTTTAAGTGCATAAAGGCAGACCATGAATTAGTGGAGACCATTAAAGTTACATCTTCAGTGTCTGGGCTTCAGGAACGCGATTCCCACACCCAGGTCGGAATGCCTGGGCCTGGGCAGAGCCTCCAGAGTCCCTACTGCGGCTCACAGCACTGTGCTTGATATCGGCTGGAAGTCCGGAGTCCTGCCCAGGTAGGGTAGGTTCCTCTGGCCGAGATGCACAGAGAATCTCATACTCCCCAAGACCTCAGGCTGCAGATGTTCCTGAGAAGGGGAGAATCTGGGCCCTCTTTCCCGGCTGGCTCTCCCACAGTGAGGATGCAGGGGAGACACGGGGCCCAGGGACAGTCACTACTCTGGTCTGTGACTTCTCTGCATATCCCAGATGCCCCTAACACATGACATGCTCCCACTATGAACCCTACTTCGGGCCCATGCCTGCCACAGTGGTACCTGAAGACACTTGGTGATGTCCCAGGCTTTTCCCAAGAGAGCTGGGAATAAAGGCCTCATCCGCTCCCATCTTCTCTGTGGGAATCGCAGGGCCTACATCTATGCTCTGACTCCCCAGTGCATGGTCTTTCTCTTGAATGAAGCCTCAGGCGGCCAGGCCAACACGGGGTAGTGACAGTATCAGCCTGGGCCTGACCTCCAGCCTGACCCTGGCCTGGGCCAGGTCTTTCAGTCTACCATGGACTAGCTGGTAGTGTCCCTTCTGTATCTCTTGCTTTCGGGCTCCAATGGCAAGGATCCTGGCCCGAGGGACTCTGTTCGCAAAGCAGAATGAAAAACACGAATTCATTCCTGTGCCATGTCTCCCTCTGATAAGTCATGTGGTGGGCTCCCGCACCTTCCTGGGTCCACTCACTCTCCATGGTAGAGCAGAGGCCGCCATGCGGTTCCTGGAACAATCTGCGTCTAGCTTGTTCTTCTCTTCAGCTTAGATGTCGTATTGTCCGATGCAGCAGGAAAGTCCACAGACATCCTGACAGAACCTGGGAAGAGTCCTCTGCGTGCTGCTTCACTGCCCTGTGCATGCTGTGTCATTGTCTCTTCCCCAGAACGCAGGGCCCTGAAGAAATCTCAGCCCAGCATGAAGGTGCTGGTGGCTCTCTGTGTCCCTGCTGTTGTTTGGGGGTCTGCAGGAAGCAAAGGTCAGTAAGTGGCTCTGTCACGCCTCTTCACCTGACTTCTGAGGGTAAGACACAGAGCAGAAAGGAGTCTGGTGTCCCCACGTCCTGGCCGTTTCTCTGCGTTAGCTTTCAAACAAAGTAGTGCAGTCAGTGTTCAGAATCCTTCACACTCCCAACCAGATTTGGGATACTCCTGGCCTGTGTTTAGATGTGAGCAGGCCAGCTTGGGTGGCACTTCTTTCCCCTACAGTAGAAAGTCATAAATAAGAATGACGACAAACAGAGCTACCTGTTCGTGTCTGCCTCCCCTTTCCTTGTCATTTCCTTGGATCTGGTATTTGTCATGGCCACTCTTGGAGGGGGGTTCTTAGAGGACATGTCTGCATTCTGCTTGGCTCTGTGAGCTCCTCATGGCCTGGGACTGTGCCCTGTTCACCTCTGTAGCCCCAAGGGTCAAGCACAGTGTTAGACCCATGGCGACTGCTCAATGCCACTTGGAAATTGAATCCCTGGTGAAATCAACACAACCATCCCCTGGTTCCTGGGATGAGATTCCCACAGTTTGTTTTAACTTCACTGGGAAGAACAAACATTGAGGAAACTGCTCTTTCAATATTTCCTGAAGTTTTTTCTCTCCAAAGAAATGGAAACTTGAACATACCTTTGGAGACGACTACGTCTTCTTTCAGGCGAAACCACCCAAATGGCCCCGCAGGATGTGAACGCAAAGCATTGACTCCCCCAGTGTGCTGTGGAAAAGCAGAAGTCCCCCTTGCTAGGTATTCAGGAGCTCAGAGCTGGTTCAGGGGAAGTAAATTGGTGTTCAGGACGGATCCAGCACTGGCTCTCAAGTGGTCTTGTTGCCCTGGAGAGAGTGTAGCTTTTATACTTTTGGATTTAGGCAGGAAGGGACCTGTAAAGGGCTGAATATTCAGAAGAAGCAGTCGCTGGTGGGACATAGTTCAGTATCCTCCATGGCCAAAGAAGCTGTCCTCTGACCTGACTATGCAGAGTGAGGACTAACTCATTGGGGATTGTTGATGCCTCTGTGTGGGGAATGTCAGTCAAAAAATGCACAAAATGATTGCTCTCTTATGGCCATCACCCAAGGAGGTTGGAGGTAGGAAAGTTTCCCCTGGAAGAACTAGACTCCTACGCTGTCAACCGCTGTAGCACAGGAAATAGAAACTTGCAAGACTGGTTTGGCCTGAGGATGATCTTCTACTCCTCTTTTGGGGGATGGATACAACAACCTCCTTCTCTTTACAGGCTGCATCTGGACTCTAAGGAAATGGAGTCACATGTATGGATGTGCTATTGGCAGGGATAAGCCAGTCATTGGCATGCTGATAGGCAGTTGGTAGGCTGTGCCAGTCTCTTGAGACACCTTGCAAGATTGGGGCTGGATCTGTGCCTTAGAGGGTTAGCCACCTCCACTGGCCCGTGTAGGGCTTGATTTCCTGGTACTATCCTCAAGTCTCCAGTAAAGTCTTGCTAAACATTATAGTCTGGTCTCAGTGGTGTTGCAGATAACGAGTGAAGAGCCTGTCCCTCTTCTGCATGGGATGGAGCAGGGCTGACTGTGCAAGGTGAGGGGTCTCTGAGCTTCCAGGGCAGTCAACGGGCAGAGTGAGCATCCTCTAAATGGATCCAAGCAACAATGGCAGCAAGGATCGGCAGGTGCAGACCCCATGAGAAGAGCCAGCACCCTGAGAACTCACTGAGCTAGCCAGGGGACTGGAATCCCATCATGTGTTGATACAGGCACAAAAAAAGGAAGAATTAAAATCTGAACATAAACACGGCATCCATAAAACATCCAGGCAGACAATCGTAGGGCATAAAGGCTGCCTGAACGATGACTCCAATGTCTGCTTCGTTGAGGCTGGAATGCTCCTTCAACGTTGCTTTACACTTTGCAGATTTAGAGTGCCTGGGCCCACCCGACATAAGGTCTCCCCAACAATGTACCTTCTCACGTGCCTACTAGAAAGATCAATTGCACCACGCATTTTGCTGGCTATGACACCCGTAAACACCCAGCCACACTATCATGCCTCACTTTTGCACACTCACAAACACACCTCATCTCCTCACCTGCACATACCTCTCCATCCCAAGGCCTGACACTGCCACCAAGTCTCCACACACACGAATCTCCCAGCTCCCTCTTCCCAAAGGGAGTGAGGCTTTCATGTGTGGCTGCCCTCAGTACCGAGGACTAGATGTGTTCCGCTGGCTTGTGCCAGAAGAACGAAGTTATGAATGTTACCTTTTGGGATCAATGCGGCAAGTTCCAAATGATATATGCAGTAAAAAAAATCTCTGCCCTGTGCACAGAGGATACGAGCCATTATGTGCTGAGAGAGCTAACACTCGGCCGCCTATTTGTTGTTTGTTGACTGCTGTCAAATATAATAAAATGAAATAAATCTCTGGGAACAGAAAAATTAAGGCACCTAAATGTGCTATTGTTTTTGATTTTGTCCTGGACTCATAAAATGGTACTTTTCTTCCCTTCCCGAGTGGTCAGATAAATAAATTAACTATAAAGTCGGAAAGAAAAACACATCCATGGAAAAGCGCTCTGCGGGGGCCCAGACTTGTTCTCAGCCTGCGTCTACCTTCCCTCCCCTTCTGCCGCCCACCCCTTCTCTGCAGATCCCTGGGATCAGGTCCCTGGGAAGGGTGGCCAGAGGGTGCCCTCTGGCTCCAGGGCCTCTCCCTGGCCCTGGGTCCTCTCTCCTAGTTTTGTCTTCATTTTCCACAAAGGCCCCCATCACTGCTCAGTCCAGATCTGCCTAAGGATCACATTTCACCATCCGCTACATGCCTCCATCTTGATTTTACCTTCCCTTCCAAGCATGGACAACAGCTCATCCTGGAGGAACTTCCTGGGAAGCTGGAGCCCTGCTGTGTCCCTTTGGACTAGGAAACGCTGAGGAATGTTCCCACCTCCCCCACAGGGTGGAGGGGTGACACCCTTAACCCAGGAGCAACAGATGTGAGAACCACAGTCCCTTTGCCTGGGCTTGAAAGATTCCCAGGAGCTGTAACTAACACTGCACAGCTCCCTGTGGAATTGGATTATAGCTACCCTTCCCAGACTCTACCAAAAGCTCGCCCTTGCTCAGCTTCCTCCTCTTCCCTATTCTCCTCCTACCCCTTACCAGTTCCTGGACAGAAAGGGCTTCCTTAAGAGTTCCCTGGGTACATCCTGGACTCAGGACAAGCTTTTGGAGAACTCTCTGGGCAAGCTCCATGTGGGCAGCTGGAGGAGAGGCAGGGGGTACCCTGCCTTCCCTCTCTTCGCCCTGCCCAGACCTGCCTTGTTAAGCAGAGAAGCCTGAATGAAGTCTGTCTTATGTTATGGACTCACCTGGGAAAGTCTTTGTCTCTTTCTTTTAGGGTACTGGGGATAGAATCCAGGATTTGCACATGCTGCGCTGGTGCCTACCAATTGAGATTCAGCTGCAGGCCCAGAAGAAATTCTTTGTGTGTGTCTGTTACTGGGGATTGAACCCAGGACCTTCTCACTGAGCTGTATCTCCAGCCCCTCACCTTTTAATTTCTTCCTCTGAGACAGGGTCTTGCTGAATGGCCCAGGTTGAGCTTGAACTTGTAATCCTCCTGCCTCAGCCTCAAAGAATGCTGGGATTACAGGTGTGTGCCACCATGTCTGGCTCATTTCTAGACTATTTATAAAACCTAAGACAATGCCAATGCTGTTACTAGTTGTTAGATTGTATTGTTTAGGAAATAATGACAAAATATTCAGTACCAAAATATTTTCACTCTGCATTTGGTTGAAAGCACTGATGTAAAAAAGAACAGAAATTCAGTCGTTTAATAAAGTAAGTGCTATTGTTGTTCAGATTTTATAGATGAGAAAATTGGGCACAGAGAGGTTCAATGACTTGTCCAAGGTCACACGGCTAAGTGGCAGGGCCGAGAGTCAAACCCTAGCAGTCCAGGCCAGCGCCCGTGCTCCCGTGCCCTCCATACTCCTCACCCCACTGTGACAAAGGGATGTCTGTACCTGGCAGCTGTGTAGAAATCCGTGTTCTCCTAGACATGGAGTGCAGAAGACAGCTCTACACGCAGCCAAGCAGGGACTAACTTGTGGGAAGGGAAGCTGGGGACCAGGCTGCTGGGTCTATGCTGAGAGGAGCTTCATGCAGGGCAGTAGATCTGTGTACATAAAAGCAGGAGACGTGGAGGGAGGCACACAGGGCCCAAAGGGGACAATGTGGAGATGAGGAGATGAGAGATGTTACCCTCGGCTGAGAGTAGTGGGTCTGGGAGTTAGAGAAGCCAGGTCACCCAGAGTTTTACTGCTGAGTTAGGGAGTTTAAACTGGGCATAGTGATACACGCCTGTAATCCTAGCACTCCAGAAGGCTGAGGCAGGAGGATCACAAGTTCAAGTCTACCCTGGGGAATTTGGTGATTTAGCAACACCCTGTCTCAAGATTAAAAAGGGCTGGAATGTAGCTCAGCAGAAGGACCTAGATTCAATCTCCAGTACTGAAAAAAAGAAAAACAAAGTATGAACTTGTTGTAGGTTGCATTAGATATTCTAATGTAGGACCCCTTACCTGAGTATCAGCCTTCTTAATGCCCCACCCCCATGCCCCACTTGGTGCGGCAAGGTTGGGCTCTGTCTGCCAGGTATTGTGAAAGAACCCAAGGCCTCCCCACAACACTCCTTCCTGGGCTCGCCTGCTCACCCGTATGCTTGCAGCACATGGAGGAACGGGGATTGGACTCGGCAGGGGTTAGACACACCAGTCCAGCCGTGCAAAGATTTCTGGCCCCGGAAGTTGGGTGTTTGGGGCATTTTTTGGTGATGGGGCTCAGAAATGAGACCCCAAAGGATGACACTTGGGCGTACTGCGCTCTTGGAGCCCAGGGAGAATGAAGGTCTTTCTGGCCTCTTCCTGCCCCTCTGCCGTCTCTAG
The DNA here is from genome assembly GCA_004026905.1 of Hystrix cristata. NCBI lineage: Eukaryota > Metazoa > Chordata > Mammalia > Rodentia > Hystricidae > Hystrix > Hystrix cristata. The sequence goes on from PVJO010000913.1 coordinate 176,636, forward strand.
CTCTTCCCCTTCTGACACACAGACAAGGACTTTCTCTTTCTTTCCGCTATCTCTCTGTAGTGGGGTTCTCCAGACAACAAACTCACAGGTAGAGGCCAGAGCTGAGGCCACACCCAGAGGACAAGTGAACTCCGTCCCAGACTGTTGCCTGTTGCTCAGGGGCATCCATCTTCCTAAAAAGAATTTGCTCTTCCTCTATGCCTGCACTCCCCCTCTGTCTGCTCCCCATGAGGAGGGTACATGAGTGTGTAAGAGCATTGGGTTACTGGGTCCTCAACTTCCCGTGATGCCCTCAGGTTCCTAGTAAATTTTCATGCCTTTCTCCTGCTGATCGGTGTCCCCTGTCAATTCATCTCTCAGACTCAAATTTAAACTTCAACAAGGGCAAGAGAGAGGGAGAAGCAGAGGGAGAGGGAATGTTGTGTTGTTTTGTTTTGTTTTGTTTCTTCCAATTAAATTAGTCAGGCTTGGTGACACATGCCTGTAATCCCAGCACTCTGGAAGGCTGAGGCAAGAGGATCAAGAGTTTGAGCCCAACCTGGTCTACTCAGCAACTCAGTGAGAACCTGACCCAAATAAAAAAAAAAAAAAAAAAAAAAAATTAAAGGGCAGGGGATGTAGATCAGCGCAAAGGCCCTGGGTTCAATTGCCTTACCATGAAAACAAAATAAGGCTTACTCTCCAGTTGCCCAGTGGGCTAAAGCAGACGTGCACACACACACACACACACACACACACACACACACACCCCACACAGCTAGCCAATACCCACATCCTTTCTCAAGATAGTACTGTCTAAAATCTCAGGGAGAAAAGAAATATTTGCCTAACTGCTTGGTAATTTGCAGATAAATCATTAGAGTGAATTAATAACTCATAAGACATGAGTGGCAGGACCCTTCCTCCATCTTTCCACTATCACTTTGAGCTCCCCTCTGCTCTTCATGCCAGGCATAGGGAAAAGGGCAGCTGTGGGAGTCACACCTCTGCAGCAGGCACTATTGGTTGGCAAACCCTAAACCTTTCCTTGCCCTTTTTTATCCTCCCTATGGATTTCCAGCCTCATATGCACAAAGGAGTCTCCAGGAGGCCCCATTCTGATATAAAAGAGGTTTTCCTGGTAGGCATCTAAGATTTTTTTTTTCTTGATAAAAAGGACAGGTATACAGCGAAAGTATACCAGATGGGCACCTTCCTCCTTCTTCCAGCTTTGAATACAGATTTGATGCCTGGAGCTCCAAGGTCTGTCTTGCCACCGTGAGGCAAAAAATATACAGATGAGAACCTAACAAGCTACAGGTAAGAGCTTAGGAAGCTAGAAAAATCCTGAACCCTTGACTATATTGTAGAGCTGACTGCCAGCCTGGAGCCCTCTTAACGATAAATGTCCTCGATGTTTAAGACACAGTTAATTTGGTTCTCTGTTACTTAGAGCGAAAAGCTTTCTCAAATGACAGACATGCCTTAATGGCCATTCTCTCAGCTATGCAAAGGCCCAGTAGAAGCTTTGAAATTACCCTTCATAAATACTTCTTTACCTAGCCAAGGGCCATCCGCGTCTCTCTCTGGAGTAAGGGAAAGACAAAGACAGACACTTGAATGCATATCCAGCGTCCTTAACTAAGCTCTTTAACAGCAAGAATGCATTTTTATGTTCTTTCCTCTTCTAAATAGTACCTTAACTATACTTCTGCACATAGAAGGTGTTTAGGAAACTTCTCTGGAATTATGCTGAGCCAAGCGATTGTTAGCTACTCTACCGAACAATTGAACTTGATTTCCGTTGAGTTGCGGTTTCTTTTTTGCTTTGAACATGTCTCGCGTCCCAATTATCTGAAACTTTCTTAGGTCGGATCCCACATCCATTCATTTTATGCACCCTGGAGTGCCTCGCCCTGTACCAGGTGTGGAGAATGCGTTTTAACACAGGACAGCTGCATGACAGACAGTTGACATGGGAGCAGATATGGGCTGCAGCGCTGGTCTCTCCACCACCTAGTCCGGCTTGCTTCAGCAGATGTAAGCTAAGCGGGTGCATTTCATTCCACTTGGGTTCAAGAGGAAGCAGCTGACCCCAAACTGACACGAAGACGTGGGCTGCAGTCTGATGGGACCTCTAAGAAGACACATGGAGAGATGGCTCCCACTTTCTTCCTTAGGGTGCTATGTCTGACTGTGATAGATGGGCAGCTGCGGCCATTGTGTGATTAAGAGGTCCGGGCTTTGGGATTAAGCAGGTTCTAGGGTGGTAGACTGGGGAAATAGAAAGAACCAGTGTCCTGATGAGATTCATGCACTGCAAAGGGAGCCATACCACCCCATCTCCTCTCAGCAGGTCTGGACACCCACTAAAAGAATTAATTTCCATGTTTTAAAAACACCATAATTCACAGTTTTCTGTTACTTACAACAAAATGCATCTTGACTGATCTGGGTATGATTGAATTAGCTGGCAAGGAGGAGACATCACCATCCCATGCTAGGTATCTGGTGACCCTGGCACCTTCCTAGGTCTCCAATAGTCAGGCTGTTTCATTGAGAAAGCTAAATTTCATGCATTCAAGACGTAGATGATGTGGGAGGACATCCGGGTCCTCAGCTGGCCAGGCCCCTCTGCTGGTGCTCAGATTTACTCTGAGTCTGTTAGTCATTTGCAAAGAGTCTGTAATTGCTTGATTTGCATCTTGAAAACCTCTAATGATTTACAGCAGTGGCCAATCAACTAGTGAAACATGTTGGGTCTTCTTCCAAATCCCACCTACTTGTAATTATTGATGCTTCCACTTTAGGTGAGCTGCAGGGCAGAGAGAATAGAGCCTGAAAGCATGAGAATCCAGGTGGGCCTGGTGGTATGTACCTGTAATCCCAGCACTCTGAGATTGTAAGTTAGAACCCAGCCTGGGCAACTTGGTGAATGAGGAAGATCCTGGCTCAAAACAAAAATAAAAAGGGGGCTGGAAATGTAGGTCATTGCAAAGAACTTGAGGAAAAAAGAATAAGAATCCATTAAGGTGCCTGGAAAGTCAAGGAATGTCAAGATCTTGGCCCATAACCCTGCCTAGCATGGAAGCAGGCATTTGCGTCGGCAGGGTTTTGCCTGGGGCAGGGATATGGTGAGTCTCACAGGATGTCCTGTAATTTAAAAGTACCCAGGTGTGCTAGACAGAGCACTGGACATGCCATCGGAATATTAACTCTTTCCCAAACAGTCACTCTGTGATCTTGGCCCAAAAAGCTTCAAGCCTCAGTTTCCCCCTTGATAATGAGATGGCTGCTTCTCGTCATCTTCCAGGCCTTTCTAGGGGCTAAAATTCTACACACCAGTGAGCGTTTCTGGGTTGATTAGTCACCTTCCAATCACACATGGGCACCTTACCAGAAGTTGGACAATGGAACACAAGTTTACCTTTTCATATGGGAGAACTTTAATAGAAAGCTCACCCCAATGCCATCCTTCAAGAGTCACTCAAACATTCAAACAAGCCCAGTGCAGAGAGAGATGAAAAGTGTGGACACTGCTTCTCCACTGATTTCCAATCAAGACCACCCCCTTTGTCAGAGCTTGAGACCTGCATGTGCCGGACTGGTTAAAGAAACCTTTCTCTCCTACACAAAGCCGGTGCCTGGGCTCTATGTGCTGTTCCAAGGTAGGGACGGGAGATGACATTTTGGGTAAAAATGGTAGAAAAATTCTCAGCTATGAAAGACTTCTAAATTGACTCATATCTGGAAAGCAATGTTACTTCATATCCACTCTGAAGGGGTAATATCAAACGTATGAAATATTTACTAACTTGGCTACACAAACAACAAATCACCTCTTTTCCATTAAATATTTTTGTGAAAGATATTTTAGTAAAATACTGCAGCTTGCAATTTAATTACAATGAGTAATTAAAACTTAGAGCATAATCATTTTTGGCAAAAAGTCAGTTTTTGTTAAAATTTTAAGATAGAAAAAAGATGCATATTACGACCATAATACTGTTAGTAATTAAGATAAATGCATCAATTATTAAAGATGCAAACATGTCAAGCAAGCATAACTAATTATTTGAGCATGTTAACAGTTGTTTAATGTTAACAAGCAGTGAATTATTAAAGACCCCATGTGTCACATTCTGGACTGCATAAAATATAATGTGCTGGAACATTTTATGATTTTCAGGTTTTCTTTAGATCTCTTCCGTCGGATTAGCTACAAAGTTAAGATAACTTGCCTTTAAATGTATTTCTAAAATAATTAGCTGTAATCAGGCTAGGAAAGACCACATCTCTGAGTTTGTGCAGCAGAGAAAAAAGCAGCAGATCCCAGAGAGAAGCTGCAGACCAAGCGCCACGTCTGCAGGAAAGATTTATGTAATTTGGGGGAATGTTTCCCACTAAAGGTCCAGCATAGGGGCAGAAACCGGAAAATGTGGTGTTGGTGCAAAAAAAGCAGGGCGAAGGCATAGATTCCCACAAGCCTGACATATACTTCACAGCTGTATCTTTCTTCTTTTTTCTATTTAGAGATACACCTTCTTGAAAACAGCACTTCACGCAATCATATAATCAAGATGCCAATTAAGACACTTGTATAAATCACATGCAAAGCAATGCTTGGATTATTTTTGACTGTCAAACCGCAAATCAACGCCGGCAACATTCTCACTGGAATTCAACCAGTCCGGGGTGTTTCCTTCCCCGAGACACAGAGCAGGCCTCTCAGGGAACCCATCTGTTTATGGGCCTGGAAAGTCAGTTAAGAAACAGCTCTTTGAGGTCTTAGATCACTGACCCTCTGAGCCTGCTTTGCCCCCTGAACCTCCACTCTTGATCCTGGAAACTGGGAAAAACAGAGCATCCCCCAAGTCCAGAGGAGCCTTAAAGGACCTGAATGAGTTCTTTTTTTTTTTTTTTTTTTTTTTTTTTTTTTTTTTTTTTTTTTTTTTGTGGTACCAGGGATCGAACTCAGGCCCTTGTGCTTGCAAGGCAAGCACTCTAATCACTGAGCTAAATCCCCAGCAGGACCTGAATGAGTTCTTATAGAAATGGATCTGGATGGAGGGCAAGAAGGGCAAAGTACAGTGCGGGGTGGCGCTTCCCTGCCCCTGCCTGGTGTACACAGAGACGGCACACCACGGTCCTCTACAGATTCTCCTTCTCATGATGCCAAAACCTCCTCCTAATGCACCCGATGCAGCCCACCTTTTCCTTGTGCACAGAGGGTCTGTTGCCTTTCCACTGGCCACAGGGTCCCAGCAGGTCCGGCCGCCCGCCCTGCTCAGGTCCTTCTGGATGTTCAGCCCTCTGTCAGGCCCTAAGGTGTCAACAATAATGAGTCAAACGCTCAGCTTGCTCACAGGAGGCCTGCAACTGATCAGAATGAAGGACCCACCGGGAGGAAAAGCTGAACACAGGAGAAGCTCTGGTCTGCCCACTAAATAAGAACCTACTCCGGATTTCCATCTCTTCATCCATGCACATATCCAGCCTGCCTTCTTCCCAACATTCACTGCACCGAGGCGGGTCCTCCCACTGTTCCAGGGATTGGGACTGGGGTGCAGTCAGGAGACCCTGCAGGAAGACCACGCTTGCCCTTGAGAATCCACAGTCTGATGGAAGCCATGAGCCGGACCAGAAGCCAGATATTAATCTCTGGCTTGTGGTTCTAGGGGAAAGGGGCAAAGGATAGGGAATAGACAATCAGAGGAACATGACGGGAGAAGTAGAAACCCTCCTCTTTCCTTCCACAGGTACTAGTGCCTCAGCTCTTATGCAGTCCGGCATCGCCACAGACTTTCAGCCCCTCACTGGGCGCAAACGACCTCTTTTCTCCATCAGGGCACTAAGAAAGGCTTCCAGCTGCAAAGGTTCCTCTCCTCCTCCCTGTTACCAGCCACACTAACTGGCAGGTAGACTGCACACAGATTCCCAACTGATTCTTCCCCACCCCCACCTTCCAAGGATTCAGAATTCTAAGGAAGCTTGAGTCTCTTGGGAACCTTCTAGCCCTCCCACCAGGCTCAGCCTGGGGAGGAAGCTTAGAGATTTTGCATTCGTAATTTTGGACTCTTTTCTTACAGGGCTCCCAAGACTCTTTAAGTTTTAGACACCCCCACAAACTTTGATTTACTACCAAATCAGTCTCTGGCCAGCCTAAGCCAAGGGATTAGCAGCCCTGCTCCCACCCAGATGGCATAATGTGTCCTTGGCACAGCACAGTTATGACCTGGAAGGCCTCTCAAGGCAATATTGGTGTGGCTACCTCTTGCCTTTTGGCGTGGACTACCTCTTGAGAATCCACAGCTTGGAGGACAGCAGTGGGCATTCTCTATATTCTTTCCCTTCCCTTCCCATCTACAATATTGGTGTGGTCTACCTCTTGCCTTTTTCTCTTAAATCCTACCCAGGCACCTTAGGATCAGGCTTTGCAGAGATTAGAATTGCTGAGCTGTCTCCTTCCTGGGCCAAAGAGGACTAAAGGCAGGATATCTTTGGATATCTATCTATCCAAAGACTTATCCTGGGTGGAAGTATCATTCTCTTCCTCTCATATCCCTTGTATTTGCAAAACAAAGAGCATTTTCCAGTGCCGAGAGGGAAAATTCTTACAGGAACACATATAATTCAGGTTGAGCTTAAACCAAGTTTGGGTTTCTAATCATCAAGTGATTTCCATGGAGGTCAAGAGGCCTGGAAGGGTGTTTTGGGGTCAAGCTCTTGATGTCAAACCTGAGAAAGGATACACGTTGGGGGTTCCACTGGGTTTGGCAGCTAGGTCCCCCCAAATAGCAAGGAGGGGTCCATGGAAAGACGGGCCCTCTGATCAGAATTCAGGCAACTCTGGCTAATGATATGCAGCAGTGCAGGACCCCTCTGACCTTGGCAGATCCACAGGGACCATGATCCTCACTAGGGATGGAAGATCAGAAGACTCCACATCTTATGGGAGAGAACAGAGAGCATCCATGTTAGTCAGGCCTGAACAGGTGAGAAGTTCCCACAAAACCAGGCTGGGGAGGCCACAGAAACCACATGCCACACGTACTGCAGGTGCATCAGACTAGAATTCCACATCCTGAGCACATGAACAGAGCCTGGTCTCCCACATGGATACACAGAGGTGATCACCCCCAGCCTGGACACCCTAGACTAGGCTATATACATAACACATAAACTTCCACTGTATTCATGTTATTACGTTTTGGGATCTGTTTGTAACAACATTTAGCCTGCCCCAATACAGCAAGTCAGAAAATGTGCAGTACTGCCACTGAGGTTTGACGTGGAAATCCCATTAAGCTTTATTTGGAAAAATACAATGCCGAAGAAACTTTCCTTTGTGTGCCCCGTGTCATCCGTTCAACTGGGATGGCAGCTAGGGCTGGCCCCTGGCGTCCCTCCCCTCTGATGGAAGATCACTTTCATGGAGGCCTCTCTGTAGTAAAGATTTTCCCTTCTTTCAGCAGCCACTGGTGGCAGCTGTAGGTAAAAAGCAAATCCTAACTTAGAGAAAGGAAGCTCCAGCAAAGCTGGCAAGTCTCCACTATTGTTTTTATGAACCATTTATAAAAGCCAGAACAGGCTCTCGGCTGGAGCTCACGGTCACCTGCAACACTGAGAACACTGGCCTCTCCGGAGGGACAGAAAGAGCCCAGAAAACCTTCCAGAGAGTTCTAAATCCTGGAGCTCCTGGCGTTCCAGATCCTGAAATTGTGGGTCTCCCATCTCAAGCTTGAGCACTCACGGCTGAATTAGAGTGTACCGCTGGCGCCAGGCCAAAAGCATTCCTTCATGTGTCAGCCCTGAATCTCTTCATATGTTAGGGTGAGCTGCGTGTACACTGGTTTCTTCACTTCCAAGGAGGTTCCACCATCTGTTTCTATTATGGGAGTTTATGGCACAGAATACCTCAGACACCAGAGCCTCCATTTTTTTTTCTGGCGTGCCGTTAAAGCAGTTTATGAACAGAATGATTAAAAGGTAGGGGCCTCCTTAATTTTTCCCCATTTTTCTTGGCACATTATGGAATTCAGAAGGATTTTTACAGTTCATTTTATGAAGATGAAAGGTGATTTAAAAGAAAATTAAGAAATTATCGGGGAATGTAAATGTGGCTGCAACTCAGCTTTTAAGAATCCTTTAATCTCATCATGATTAAGTGGGTTTTTCATATTGTTTCCTAACTGCATACATTTAAGAAGGCAAAATCCAAGCATATTCTGAAATTTGCAAATAATTCTGGAATTTGATATCACAGAGGCTTCCGTGCCTCTGTATTATAAAACCAAATTAAGACAGCTACACTCTGAAGCTTTTAGTGAGACAGTTTTGGGTGCATTCAGTATCACACACACACAGATGATCAAACTATATAGCTTTTAAGGCAAGACATGAAAGTGTTGAAATCCCACATAAAATCCTCACATCTGAGGGTCTTCCTGGAGCATAAAATATGTCCATTTTGCACACACATGGACACACATATGAACACACATACATACACACACATTTTTTTATATCCAGTTTCTACATAGCACTTAAGAGAGACGGTGTTCAATCTAGCACTTTTTTTTCTGATTGTTTGTTCAATTCATGAAAACAGTCTTAGATGATATTAAAATGGTTAATGGTAACCTGTAACGCATTTGACAATGAACACGGTAGCAATGAAGGAGCCAGAAGACTTACCGTGATTTGCCTGTAGAATGGACCAGTGTGTCATGCAAAACCCCCAGGAAATCTCCTCTTTGGCTGTGGAAAAGTCTGTACATGGGGAGCAATGGACCTTGAATCATCAAAAACTCTACGTTAATACTCCAGAAAGGTCCCCCACTTTCACAATGTCCAGTAAATTCCTTTCCTGTTTGAAGTGGCCCAAGAAAATGATAGCAGTGAAGACAAAGGCTAGAAAATCCAGACATCCCAGGCTCCCCGGCTCCTGAGGATTCTCCTCCTCTACGACTTTCTTTATTACACATCTATCAGGTAAAATAAAACTTTGCTTCTGCTGCAACACAGTCAAGGTCAGTTTTAGTGTTCAAAGGGGGAGGTTGGGAAGGGGAATTTAGACGAGAACAGGCAGAAGGGATGATTCACTTCAGACTGTCCACGTGTCTAAGTTTCCGTTCTGTCACAGTCTGGCACCAAGACAGAGCACGCACTGGTCTTTGGAGTCAAAGCATCCAACTCTGCACGTGAATACCCTGGATGATCCATTCTCCCCCCGCACTTCCAGATGGTTCCTGGAAGAAGACCTGCCTCTAACTTCTGCCCTCCCTTCTCCTGCTCCAAAGATGTCCATTCCCAGACCTGCTCCACAATGCCGTGTTGTACCCGGTGGAGGCTAGTTCAGTATCCTGCATCCCCACAATGAGGCTTGGTCCTCAATGCTGCAGCATCGGGAGGTATCTGGGGCAAGGAGGTGGTGCCCTCGTGAACAGATTAGTGCATTTCTTGCAGGAATGGATTAGCCATCATAGGAGTCCACTCTGCTCTCTTCCACACATGCCTGCTCATTCTTATGCTTTCTGCCATGAACTGAAGTAGCAGAAACTCCTGCTGGCACCGTTCTCTTGGACTTCCCAGCTTCTAGAACCGTGAGACAAAATAAACATATTTTCTTTAAGAATTGCACGGTCTCTTGTAGGTATTCTGCTATGGCAAAATCAAATGAATAAGACACTTGCTCTCTGCCCAAACTGTTGGTGGGTGTGGGGTGAGTCCCAAAGATGGAGAGCCCATCTGGGGCCCTTCCCTTGTGGGAACAGAGTCTCCAGCCAAAGGGCACCATGTGAGGGAGACCCCAGAGACTGTGCTCAGGAGCAGTGAGCAGAGGAACACAAAGGCCTCCCTAGAAAGTCATCTATTATAAGGCTGTTTTATTTTTCTTTTCTCAGTAGGGACTTCTCTAAAAGCAGGTGAAGCTTTTTTTTTTTTTTTTTGAAGAAAAAAGAATGTCCTTGAGAACCAAGGAGCAAGCAAAAGCGCATGGTTCTTTATCGATCACTGATGAACACTTTAACCACGACTCCGAGCGAGAGGAAATGGAGAAAATGGTCACTTTATACTTCCTAAGCCACAAAATGATGTCCTTGGCAAAGCCGATAGTTTGGAACAAACAGATGTCATACAAGGTAGAGCTGGATATGTTGCTGCCCATAGAATCACTCCATCCTCTTCTCCAAAAGCCTGCCCTGAATCTTGTGGTCCTCTTCACAGGCCATGTCTTCTCTCCATTCTTTATAGCTGCCTGTCATTTCACCATGTATCAGTTTCTTTCTTCCTTCCTCTTTCTCTTTCTCTCTCTTTCTCTCTCTCTCTTTCTTTCTTTCTTTCTCCATCTCTTTATTTTCTCTCTTCTCTCTCTCTTTGCTCTCTCTGTCTCTCTGTCTCTGTCTCTCTCTGTCTCTCTCTCTACTGGGGATTGAACACTACTACATCTTTAGCCCTTTTTATTTTTAATTTTTTTTATTTTGAGACAAGGTCTCACTAAGTTGCTAAATTTCCCAGGCCGGGTTCAAGCTTGGGATCCTCCTACCTCAGCCTCCCAGAGGGCCAGGATGATGAATGTCTGTGACTACTCCTGGCTGGATTTGTCCTCTTGATTCAGGTAAATGGCGGGTTCTCAGGGTATCAAGTCTGTTAGCAGAGGCGAGCAGAACTGTATGATCAGACCTTTGGCTCATCCGAAGCACGGCAGAATGAAGCCACAAGCGTGTATTAAGGTAAAGAACAAAATGGCTTTAATTGAATTACAGTGTTCCTTGAAGCGCACAGTTGCCATCTCCAGTTACCTGATCTAGTGGTTGTAGTGGTTCTTCACCCTGTTTTTCCTTTTTAAATATTTTTTTTTGGGTGGGAGCAGGTGCTAGGATCAAATCCGCAGCCTTCTGCACACCAGGCAAGTACAATACCACTGAGATACGCTCGCAGCCCTGCCGTTCTTTTCAAAGCTACTTCCCTGAACCAGACTGATCATGAGCAACCATGAAGGGCTTACATGACATCAGCAGTTTGCTCCACTCACACCCACCTCATCTCCAGCCTGCAGCATCAGGAACAGAGATACTTAGTTGTCCTGAGAGGAAATAAAGGGCTTCACTCAGAGTCACCATGTGTTCCAATGAGCCATGTGTTCCATTCTAATTGATTCTGGCCAGGAGCACCGTGGGCGAGCTACCTTGTTTCTTACTAAGTACTCTCACCTCAAAAAGAATTCCAAAGCCAGGCACAGTGGCGTGCATCTATAATCCTATCACTCTGGGAAGCTGAGGCAGGAAAATCGAAAGTTTGAGCCCAGCCTGGGCAATTTAGTGACTTAGGGAGGCTCCGCCTCAAAATAAAAACAGCTAGGGAAGTAGCTCAGTGCAAAGGCCCTGGGTTCAACTTCCGGTACTGGAGGAGCGGGGAGGAAAATTCCAGGTTCTTCAATTTGTGGTTCTGCTGCGTCCTCGGAATGGAGCAAAAATTAAAGAAGTGGCTTCAGCTGGTGCCATGTCGCTGGGAAGCAGGTGTCCAGCAGGGAGAAACAGCAGGGCCCTCCTCCACATTCCTAACACACTCCATCGTTCCCTCCGTTCTAGGTTTGCCTCCCGAACTTGGACAAAACCCTGGAGGACAGAACCATGTTGCAGCAAACTCTTTATCCCCTAATTTAGGACAGTGCCTGACAAAATATATGTACTCAGTAGATGTGAGAGCAGCAAGGCACCTATCACAAAGCATACTTATTGTTAAAACATTTATGGGTGATGGATGAAGTGACATGTAGTCTGTAAACCCAGCTACCTGAGGCAGGAGGAATGCAAGTTCAGGACCAGCCTGAGCAATTAAGTGAGGCCCTTCTCAAGAAAAAAAAGATCAAAAACAAACAAACATCTAAAAAGGCCCAGGTAGCTCAGCGGTAGACCAATTGCTTAGTATGTGCAAGCCCCTGGATTCCATCCCAGTACTGAAAAGAAATTATGAAAAATTTTATCACACACATACACACAATAAAAAATAATATAATGAGCTCTAATCTATATACTTCCCTGCTCCAATAGTTATCTTCATGGTTGTCTTGTTTTATTTATTACCCAAACCCCCCACCACCACTATCACCAAGGTGAAGCATGGTGGAATACACAAATTCCAGATATCATGTACTTTTATCCACAAGTATTTTAATTTATCCTTTTAAAAAGGTCTCACACCTAAAAAAAATTGAGAATTACTTCTTAATAACATCAAATATCCAGTCAGTTTAAAAACATTTAATAGAAAATAGAAATTTTCATATAATATTTGTTTATAGTTGGTTTGTTCAACTTTCAATTCTGAATTCCTTTTCCCTATTTTCTCTCCCTATTTATGTTTGTTGAAGAAATTATGCCATTTGTCCTGGAGATTTTCTTTCATTCTGGGCTTTGTTGATTGCATTTCTATTGTCTCCTTTATCCTGTTGTCTCCTTTATCCAGCTCCTGTATTTTCTGTAAACTGGAAATATACGTAGCTGTTGGATACATTCAGGCTTAGAAGCACATGATGTCCTGTTAGCTCTTTTCTTAAGGTGTTAGTAGCCACTGATAATCATTGCCAGAATTTGTGTTTGCTCAGGGGCTGAAAACACCTTCATTCTTCTTTTACTAGCTATCGTAGTTCTATAAAGGCCAATTCTCTCTTATCAATTATTTTGTTCCTCTGAGGTAAAATTTTCACAGAAAAGTTAAATTCTGGATATCGGTTTTTATTTTTCAGTTTTCAGAATAAGTGGGCGACGTGGTCTCCAAATGTGACAGCTAGGGTGCTTAATTTTTTGTATTGTTAGGAAGTAATGAACTTTAGTAGGTATTTGTATTTCAACCCATTGCAGTCAGTATTTATATTGATATTGTACTGGAATTTGCCACATCTCTGGCCAGGTGAAGCCTCAAGTTGACTCTGCCGTTCCTTGGACATGATGCAGTCATCTTTGAGAGCTTAGCTGCTTTCTTATATGACAAGACATTCCACAGTTCTTGCCCTGGGATCCGACATTTCTTCACGGAACTCTGGTTGCTTTGGAAATGGTATTTAGGAACCACAATCTGGTGATCAGGATTCTCAGCACTGATGGATTCATCACCATTTCCATGCCTTGTTAATGAACAAACAAGAGATATCTATTTCCTCCAAAAGAAAATGCATGAAAAATTCAAATTGACATTTTCAATTCAAATTTAGGTTTTAATTTTGATTTTGTGTCTCTTTGTGTTGCTACTCTCCTAAGGACACTAGGTTAATTGTATTATTTCTTCCTTCTATGATTGCATACATGTGTGAGAGATTTTCAGAGTAACTATACCAATACAATCACTAATAATGCAATACTGAAACCTGTCTACAGTTCTTTTTTGCCCTTAGACTATAACCCACTTAGGAATCTAATTTGAATTCACATAAAGTTCTCTTCATAGGTTGTATAAACATATATTTAGTTTCATCTCTTTCATTTTAACCTTGACTTTCAGGAAACTATTTTTTTTTTAAATTTTGAATTAATTGTATTTGATAATTATCCAAAATATTCATCTGGTTCTAAAGCCATTTTTCAAACAAGGTACATTCAGACAAAGTATATTCAATCTGGCTTCTACCTGACTCCCTTCCCCTCCTTTGCTTTCCTCTCCTTAAAATCACACTTATGACATGACTTCACTGAGTATATAACATATATATTGGCCTCCCCACTTTCTTAAATAATAATTGCCCACTATACACATTTTCTCCATCTTGCTTCGTTTTACAAAACAATATATCATGGAGATCATTTCACCATGGGAGAGAGATACTATATTCTTTCATATAGCTGCACACCACTTCTCTTTACCCTTCTGCTATAGTTGGGATCTGGAATGTCCCCCAAAACCCACGTCTTCAAGTCTTGGTCCCCAGTTTGGCACTATTTGGAAGTGGTAGAAACATTTGGAGATGAGTCCTAGTGGGAGATCTTTAGAACACAGTGGGATGTGTCTGTACAGGGGATTGTAGCACACCAATCCCTTCCTCCTTACTTTTTCTCTTCTTCACAATGAAGGAACAGTTTAGCTCATTACACACTGCTGCTTCACCACAGGCCCAAAACAAGGCCGACTCTTCATGAACCTGAGACAAAATAAACCTTTTCATTTTGTAAGTTTACTTACCCGGGGTATTTGTTACAGTGTTAGAAAGCTAACTAATGTAACCCCTTGCTCATAAACACCAGGAGAGTCATCAAGAGTAAAATAGTACAAATAATGAAGAGTAGTGTTCAAGGCACAGCCTTACTGTTTGTGTAAGTCCTCAGTGAGTGTAAGGAAAGATAGCAGGGGCAAACTTGGATTTGAATTAAAGTAATGATTATAGGAGTACATACTCAGAGTAGAGACAGTAGTAAGGATAGAAATAATGAAGCAAATATTATTGCTGTAACACATCAATCACTTACTCTGTACCAGGAACTGAGGTGATCACTTCGCATCTATCCCCTCACTTTATTCAAATTTCTGCAACATTTTGCAGTGCATAAACGAGCCACAGAAGCCTATCTTCTCCCACACAGACATAGGAACCCTATAAACACTCCTCTGGGACTCAAACACAGATCTCCTTTTCCTCAGTGAAACCTATCACACCTAAACTTTCCCAGGCATTTCTGTGCACTTATCTAGTAAATTCTGAACCAGGATTTTATTGGAATTTAGAAATCCTCTAGAAATTCTGTATAAAGCTCTGAAAAAAAATCCTGGGACCATAAAAATTCCCAACTGAAAACATTTAACTCAAAATGGCTCTTGGTGAGTGATGAATTCTAGTGAGTATCACTGACAAACAGGTGCTGATAAGCTTGGGGAAGGTCAAGTTGCTCAAAGACCCTTCCCTCAGCACACTGATCCAGGAGCTGACGGGTTGCAGCCGCTGGTCTGAGCTGAACCCATGTGTGCTATTGACCTCCCACACACTCTCTCTGTTAAAAGTCCCTGCCTGGGATGAGGTCCATTGTGCATGAGAGCTGATTTGAGGTGAAACTTCAGGGTGGATATTTACTGCCTGCCTTTTTCTACTTTGAAATTGCTATATTTCCAGCCAACAAGTCAGGATACCAATGCAGGTGGGCGTTCTGCAGCTGATCTTCAGCCAAAGGACATCATATAGGGTGGAAGGGGTAGGATGCCACACCTTGGCACTAGAGGCAATTGACATCTTCCCAGTGGGCTCTCCAAAGCCAGGCTCATTAGGGAGAATAGAAGTGGCTCCAAACTACAAGGGCCCCACCACACATTCCCAGACAGAGACTTGCTGCTATCTTGAAAACTGCCACATATCCCTAAGGCTTTTGCAAAAGGCTTATAGAAACAATATTCTCAGAGGAGCCACCCCTCTCCTTTACCAGATTCAGCTCCAACTCACATTCTCAAACTTGGATTGGCACCGTGGTTAGTACAGCCAGCCCCTGAGATATCAGCCCTAAACCCTCTGTGGGAAAACCCTCCAACCTGTGAATCCTGGGAAGAAGGTCATTAAAGTTGATTTCTGGAGAAAGCCCTAAGGGAAAACCCTCCAACCTGTGAATCCTGGGAAGAAGGTCATTAAGGTTGATTTCTGGAGAAAGCCCTGGGCAAACACTTTAAACTCAGGGTTTCTTGTGCTTCAGAGGTGAACAGACTATTCACTAGTCACCATGTACCCAGAAGGGGCTTTGCAGACCCCGTGGCGATTTAGCTCTTTTTGGATTCCTTTCTTTGTCACCAAAGTACACATAATACATAACAAATTTAAATCGACATATTCAAATTTAAGGATTAATTTTGATTTTGTGTTTTTATCTCTTTTCTTATTTTAATAATCTTCTAATGACACTACTTTAATTGCATCATTGTTTCCTTCTACATGTATGACAGAGATTTTCAGAATAACAGTATCAATATTATTACTAATAATATGACCCTGAAAACCATATCTACAGTTCTTTTTTTCTCCTTAGCATGTAACTCCCTTATGTATCTCACTTAAATTTACCTAAAGTAAATTCTCTCTGTAGGTTATATAACCAACTATATACACATTTATTTCCATGCGTTTCATTTTAACATTGGTTTTCAGGAGGTTATATTTATTTTGAATTAGTTAATTTGGGGCAAACATACAAGTAGAGGCCTAAAGGCTTTCAGCAGCCATTCATGAGCTGGCTCCATCATGAACCGTGAACGAGATTGGTGTGGACATTCACAACAGTTGAATTGCATAGCACTGAGTGGGTTGCTTGCTTGTGAAGCAATGTTACACTAACCCAGGACCACAGTGCATCCCAAGAACACATCACAGGAGTGCCACCTGACCTGCACCTCATAGCAACCTTGCAAGTGGGAACAGGAGGGCAATGTGCTCCATGATTGGCTGAGGCTCAACTCCTACTCCACCACTTCCTGTCTGAAGTAGCACAGGACACTTGAGTTCCCTAAATCCTCCTTTCTTTCTGTAATACCAGAGATCACAGTAATAGTATCCTCCTCACCCAGCTGTAAGTGAGGAAATTTATGACACTGCTCAGTAGGGTGCCTTGCATGTAATTGCGATCCTTAAACATTGAAGATCAGTGCATCTGCATATAAGGGTCTTGCTCCTGTAAGGCACATGGCCATAAATGCTCCAGGAGTTTAGGATGGGAGTGGCTGTTGTGACTTACATATAGATATCCCCACAAAGCCTCATGCAGTCATAGGTGGGACACTTCAGAGGTGCCTGGATCTAGGGTGTGTGATGCTGGGATCTAGGATGTGATGCTGGGATTGCTTCACTGTGTGGTGCTAGAATTAAGGGTGTGAGTGCTACCTAAGGTCAGGTAACCTGGATAAAATGCAAGAGACAAAAAGAAGGCTGCTGTTGCCATCACTTGTTACTTGCTGCTTGCTGCTTTACTGCCTTGCTGCCTTCTGCCCATCATGAACTGTTTCTCTTCTGCAATGCCCTTTTGCCTTGCCACTCTGCTTTGGAGCCAGCCAACTATGAACTGAAACCTCTACAAAATTGTGAGCTAAATAAACATTTCCTCCTTTATCTTCAAGTGTTGGGTATTTTGTCTCAGCAATGAGAGAAGTAACTAAGATGATGGCCCAGAGTGCTTTTCCTTCCCATGAAGAGCTGATATGAAATTGTCCATACCCTTGCCTCTCCTAGTTCTAGGCCAATCTTGGTTTAATTTGTGTCCCATCCACATCTTTAAATTCCTGGCCCCCATGCAAATCAGTTTTGCTCTAGATAAATTTTTGGATGAAAGAATATATGCTCAACTTCTGTCAAAATACATCCCATTTCTTTTCTTTTTTGTGCCAGGGATCTAACTTGGGGCCTTGTGCTTGCTAGGCAAGAACTCTAACCACTGAGCTAAATCCCCAGCCTGACATCCCATTTCTTTTGGGGCTAAGAGGTCACCTTCACTTTTGAAAAGGAGTTATACTAAAATCAGGGCCTGAGATTTAAGCCAATACAGTCAATCACACCTCCTTTCTGATGATTTCCAAAATACATGTGATATCCTGGTCTCCATCTGAGGGGCTACTGCCCCCACCCCCACATCTCTCCTCAGTGAATGAAGCAAGCAGGATCCCAAAGGTAATTTATGGGGCGCTACATGTAACAGGCACATCTTATGTGCTTCTTCTCTATTTCTTGCTAAAGGACAGATGCATGATCCTCAAATTTCTTGCTAGCAAAACATGGCCAGGACAATGAAACCAAACACAGAGAAGGATGAGAGTCACAATGAAATCAAAGACAAACCTCAAGTTTAATTTATATCTCATATTTGGGAATGAATTCAAGGATTTTTATACATAAAGTAACCCGATTCCAGTAATGGAACTACAAAGTATTTTCCAATCAAGTTCAGATTGAAAATCTTCACCCAAACCTCACTTTAAGCAGACCTTCCAACCAGCTGATTTATGTGAGTGTCACACAAGACACAAACTGTCATTTCCAGCTTTCTGATGGGAATGGAAATGTGCTGGTCTTGAGTTTCGTTGTGGATGACAACCTTTCACAGTCTCCCAAACCCTCTCTCGATTTTGCATAATCTTGACACGAGGCTCCACTCCTCACCTCCCCAGATTGGATTTTATCCATTCAGTTTCTGTTTCCCATCCTGGGAGGCACAACTCAGATGCCAGGGTCCAAAGAGTTAAAATGCTCCCCCGACTCCCATCCTTACCTCCACCTCCAGACCAGCCCTGCTCCTCTCTTCTCCCTGGGCTGGCTTCCTGTGATTTATGGAGGGCTCCATCCCTGAAGGGAACTGACAGTCACTCTCATTTTCTCATGCTTCCCCCCTCACGGCCAAGGTCACGAGCGAGGGGCCCCTCCAAGTTCCCTCCACTCGTCCTCCTTCACCCTCACTCCAGTGCGGCCTCATGAATCATCCCGTCTTCACATTGAACTCCTGATGCTTCCCTAGCACCAAACTGCCCGACTTCCGCAATTTTTCTTCATTCTCACTAACAATTTGGTAATGAAATATTGATTTTTAGTTAGATTCAAATAGATGTTATTAAGTTTGCATTGATAAATCGTTCCCTTTCTCAGGCTGGAAGTACCTCAGTCAAATTCTAACTGCGCTTTCATACCTGGTGATGTATTAATCTGATGGGTCTGTCAGCCGGGCTGCCAGGCCAGAGCTGGGGGTGCGGGCCTAATTGCTGCTACCACACATGAAGGGTATAATTTGAGCTGGTGTGCTCTGAGGATTTTAGCCCTAAG
The DNA here is from genome assembly GCA_004026905.1 of Hystrix cristata. Lineage (NCBI taxonomy): Eukaryota > Metazoa > Chordata > Mammalia > Rodentia > Hystricidae > Hystrix > Hystrix cristata. The sequence continues at coordinate 195,381 of PVJO010000913.1, forward strand.
ACACAACTGGGTAAACATTTCCTCCGGGGTTCCTACTTTTTAAAAATGGTTCCATTTCTCCATGTATGTTGGCCTTGTATGGGATCAAGAGGTAGCTCGTTAAATTTGATTTTTCCCCATGCCCTTTGTAAATTGAATATGTAACACGCAGGCTATATCATTAACTACTGAACAGATTGACAAGAGGGTACCATCCTCCTCCTAGAACTTGGAAACCATTCTGAATGCTCATGGCCAACAGAAGCTATTCCAGGTCCTGCGAGGTCCCGGGAACCCTGCACAAGGTCCCAGGAGAGGGTATGCATGGAACTCAGGTCTCCAAGTTCAACCACAGGCTTCTGAGCGGCCTGGGTACGGTGTAGGAGGGTGACCAGGGATCCAGTGGCTCATCATTCACCTCTATTACCACTTCTCCTGCCTCTCCCCCATCTCCCCACCTTTCTCCCTCTCATCCTCCACAATCTCATCCGAGCCTCAGGTGCTTCCTTCTAGGTCAAGCCCAGGACTACAAGACACAAATCACCAGGGCTTCATGATTCAAGAGGATGTTTCCAGCAGCCACGCCTGGCATATCTGATGCTTCAGAGAGAGGTGTTTACTCCATTAAGGACTTCCCTCATCCCTGGTTGCTGTGTCCCAGCTAAAGGTACTCATTATACCCAAGTGAGCTAGCAAGCAAATCTCCATCGTGGTACCTGATGGTTCACACAGTAGATAGAAGAACTAAGATACACCATACAACATTTTCTAGAATGATTTCAAAGTGGGACAGTGGGGAAGAATCCTTTTCTCCCATGTGTTAAAACAAGGATGTGGGACCAGAAATCACGGGAAACATATTCTCCACCCACCATTCAGAGAAACAGACCGCCATTGGTCAAGGGTAATACTGACATGATGTAGGCTCTCTAGTCTAAGGATATGGGGCAATACAACTTCCTTCCTTGCTACTGTCCATGGAGTCTGGCTTCGGGTTTTCTTATTTGGTTTCAAGAATCCATCCTTCCTTCTTCCCAGTACATCTTTCTCCCCTGGTCAGATTAATTTTCCCAAAACAAATCTTACATTATGCTTCTGGTCACACTCTCTTGTGGCTTTCCAGCATGTGACATCATGTCACAACTCCGGAGACCAGCATTGAAGCTTCTCTAAGACTCCCTCCCCCTACACCCTTCCTCACCTAAGTGGTTCTTTGCTCAAGGCATCTACCCATTTCTTTCATTTCTGTAATTTGGGATATTTTCTCAGCCTTAGAAAAACTGCCCTTACTTCCGCATGATGGACCCTTCTCCACTATCATTCTCATCCTGTCCCGTAGGTCCCCAGCTGGAAGCCATCCTTCCACAAGCTCTACATTCCATTATAAGTGACTAGTGGGAAAGATTGGAAGCCTGGAGCAGAGATGGCCTGCACACAGCTTGATCTTTTATTCCCAAGGTCCTGCACTGAGCCCATGCACATAACAGGTAATACAAACACATGTAGCATTAAGTGACTTCGTTTATTCACTCATTCTCCTCTTATCAAAGTCCTACCCATTCTTCAATGTGAAGACTGAATACTACCTCCTCCTTGGAGTCTTCTTAGATTTCTTCAGTCAGAATTAATCCTTTGCTGGTTTTCCCACACCATATTGCATTCAACTTCTAATTAGCATGTATTGATTAATGTGTACATTTGTGTGTATTCCTTTAACGATACGTTTTGAGTACATACTTCCTTAGATTGGAGCACTAATGTATTAATGTACTTCCTTAGATTGGAGATTAATATATTCTCTGCTTCTCACTCTTCACTCTACGCTCCTAAGGATCAAAATCTGATTTGTTTTCTTAGTATCTAGAACAGGGTTTGAAAGGACCTGAATAAATGTTTGTTGAATTGAATTGAATGGAATGAATTTCATTGAAATGTATGGACGGGAATATGATGGGCCGCCTCTGAGCCCTGAGTATGTGTCCACATACCCGTTACAGATGACGAGAATACTTAAAATGGAACTGACAGAGAGAGAGATAGCATTTGTAAGCTCACATACCATGAGTACAGTACTAGATCCTCAGGCCCTGCTAGATTCCTGATCTCAAACAATATCTTTCAACCTCTCTCTCCATCGCTCCCTATTTCCCTTTGGATTGGCTCCATGTTCAGGCAGGCCTTCCCTCACAGTGCTAAGAGCGCTGACAGATGCTCCAGGTCTATGTCCAATCCTTCCAGGAATTGGAAGAGAGACCACACCTTCCTTTCTCCCCAGGAGATTTGTATGCTCTCCTTGGCTTAAGTCATGTGACTCCGTCTTAGGCTACCCTATTGAACCACACTTCTCTCACACACTGGCCCGATTCCCTAAGGTCACTAACCCTGGTCCTTTCTAATGTTTTCTTGCACAAGCACAGGAGACATTCGTAGAAGATAACAGCCTTTCAACCTAGCCGATGTGGGTCTGCGAGAAACTCTACAGAGCAGCCATTTGTAAGGAAGCTATAGTCTCCGTTCTACCTAAGGAGATTATAGCATGGAAAGAAACCAAGACTGTCATTCCCTAGCCACAAAAGGAAATAGGGTGCCTGCTGTCCCATGATCTTCTTCCTCTGAGTTGCAACCTTGTCCCAAACTGCAGAGCCACAGGGGAAAGGATGCATATCAGACGTGCGAATTCCAGGGCTGGCTAAGTGATACTGAAGACCGCGGCAGGGGTTTGCATGTGTTGACCCATGTTCCATTTATGCCATTCCTGAGCTGGAGGCCCGACATGATCCTAGAAAGGAATTGATGTCCCAGCTCTTTTCCTTGAAAGCCAAGGACAAGACACAGTGGGAGAAATGGACAAAGCCTGTGACTCAAAGGCCAAAAGCCTTTAGACAACTCAACAAGGCTGTTTCTGCCATTCAGCCATCCAACTGCTGTCACAGATTTCTCGCATTTGGTATCACGCAAGGAAAGCACAAGGAAGTGCACGTTTGTAATTGCTATTACTGTGCCCTCACGCTTGGCCAACACCGTCCACAAGACAAAGGCAATGAGTTTTGGCGTGACTGATGGCCTGGCCTCTTCTCTCGGTGCCAGCTGCAGCCTGGTCTTCCTTAGCTAAGCTCCTTGAGTCAGGGCTGTGCTGATTGCCCTGCAGATCCAACGGGCCGTTCCACTGCTGTAGCACCAGCCTGCAGGTAATAATGGCCCAGGGGCCCAAGGGCCTCTCTGCTCTCCGGCCAAGGTAGAGCCAGACCAGACGGGAACGGAGTGTCAGGCGTCCCATTTGGCCCCTGCTGTTTGGATTTCCCTCTCATGGCCACAGTGAGTATGGTTTAGATCTGATTGATTTTATCTGTGAAATGAGCTGAAAATCCCTCCCAGTGAGAAGTGCTCAACTCCCTTCCTCAGCACAGACATTCCAGATAAATCAGATTGCCCACCATCCAGAGCACAGGTAGGCGGGGCCAGAGAGGGCAGCGCGTGGTGGGCAGCAGGATGGTGGGAAGACTACCACCGGAGCCCTGTGCCTTCAGAGCAGCAGCATCCATGACAGGTCCCAAGGAAAAACTCCAGACACCAGCATCCTTAGCAAGCCACTCACCACTCCCCACCTTGGAACACCTTGCATTTGATATCTAAGCTTAGTTTAGGTTTCTCCAAAAATATATCCAAGGAGAAAGATCTGGGGACAAGTAGTGGATTTGGGAGGAACTGGAGAACTGATTTAGGGGACAGAAGAAATCCAAGTTTAAGAACCAGACTGTCACATTGGGCAGCCGGAGCCCATCCCATGGGGGCAGCCTCTGAGAGGCTACAAGGAGGCCTTAGGAGTGTCCCACTGTGGGGGAAAAGCAGGATAATTTGCCCACTATCTCCCGTCCTTGACTCTTGGGCCTTTCATTCCAGGCACTTCTGGACTCCTC
>PVJO010000914.1:0-199027 GCA_004026905.1 Hystrix cristata
CATTAAGAATCACTTGAGGGGCTGGGGATTTAGTGCAGTGATTAGAGCGCTTGCCTTGCAAGCTCAAGGCCCTGAATTCAATCCCCAGCACCAAAAAAAAAAAAAAAAAAAAAAAGAATCACTTGAAACTGGGCATGATGGTGCATATGTTTAATCCCAACACTTGAAGCCTGAGGCAGGAGGATTTTCGTGAATTCAAGGCCAACCTTGAACTACACAGTGAGTTCAAGACCAGCTGAAACTACACAATGAGACCCTGTCTCAAAACAAAACAAAACTAAACAAGAGACATACTCACACAAAAAAATCACTTGAGGGGCTGGGGATTTAGCGCAGTGGTTGGAGTGCTTGCCTTGCAAGCACAAGGACCCGAGTTCAATGCCCAACACCAAAAAAAAAAAAAAAAAAAAAAAAAAAAAAAAAAGATTAAAAAAATAAAACACTTGATATTTGTAGTGGGAAAAATTTATAAAAGCCATAATGCCCAACTTCTAGTGGGATTGTTAAATTATTTAAGTCTATGTTATATATTGAAGTCTATACTATAAAGTTTTAAAAACAGACTCTGAGTGGTATGAAGGGTAATTTGGCAATATTTATGCTTTCTCACCTAGAAATCACATTTCTAAGAATCTATTTTATGGAAATTAACAGAAATGTGGGAAAGGATTTATATACAGGACTGTTTTCTGAGTCAGATTTATAAAGATTGAAATTTGGAAAGAGATTAAAGAATAGTTGTGTCATTAAATACTGTGTAACCATAAAATCACGGTTTTGAAGAATAGATTTAGTAAAAATGCTCATAAAATAGTTTTGAATGAAAAGATTTCAGGATACAGAAATATACATATGACTTGATTCCCAGTTCCTTCTATTGTGTGTAAATTGATATTAACTTAGTATGCAACAACTACTTCCCATTTATTAGGTTTGTTTTGCTTAAAAATGAGAATTGCAGTATCATCGTACTTTTTTGGCTTTCATTTTTAGTATGATGATACAAATGGCATTTTTATAGTATTTATTAAAATTCAGAAAAGTATACAGGAAAGAAACGTTGTCTGTGCTATCCCGAAGTGCATGTAAAACCCCGACCAAGCACAGAGCAGGCCAACCCGGAGACAGCCAGGTGATTTGGCTCAGTGATTCGTTCCTGCTCAGAGGGCCTGGCTCGCTGGCTTCTTCTGCAGTTAACATTCCCTGGTAAGCGGGTGTGTGATCCCGGTGGAGATGGGAAGGCATTTCGTGGAAATGTGGTGTTCTTTTAAAAAGTTCTGTTCTGTAGACCCTTTCATTATGCAGCGCCTCAGAGAAGGGCGTGGACGGCTTACAGAGAGATTTAAAAGGCTTCTTACACTTAGTTTCTACCAAAGAGAATTTTCAATAGGGAAGCGGAAGAAACAGAAACAGATGGCTCAAATTTTCTTTGAAATGTAGACAGATTGAAGAGGAAGAAGTTTGGCAAAAATACATTTGGGGTTCGGCCAAACTGAAAACATTTGAGAAATGGGATGAAACACTGGAAAACCATCAAGGCGCCTGAAACACTCCCATTAAGTGTAACGTGATGGATACACACAAAGAAATGGACCTTGTAAGGATGAAGCCATGTTTCCGGTCAGGTGTCACAGCAAGAGTGGGAGCTGGCTCCACCTCTACAACTAAAACGCGTGTGCCTGCACTTACCTGAAAGAACCTGTGAGGCTGTGGCTACTCATGCCACTGAAGCTCATGAGACTGCAGTGGCCCGTGAGACCATATCGATCTATGTGGTTGAGGTGACCTGTGGGATTGTAACAATCTGTGAGACTGAAATGACCAACACAACTCTAACTTCCTGTATGGTTAGACTAGGGCAACCCGTGTAGCTCCAGCCGCCTCTGTAACCGAGATGGAGACTCCTGAGAGCCAGACAGCGCATGCCAGGGTGACAGCGCTGCGGCTGCACGGGCCCGTGTGCCCGTGTCTTCGTTACCTCCTTGTCCCTGGGGCGAGCTGCCTGACACCTACGACTTCACGGAGGAGGGAGGGCTTTATTGGGCTCACAGTGTTTGGCGGATTCAGTCCACAGCTGGCTGGCTCTGAGAGCTAAAAGTATGTATGATTTTGAAAATTAGAAAACAAGGTAGAAGAAATGGTTAATCAATCGAGACGGTAATAGAGAGGGGGATTCTGGGAAGATGGCCGAGTGGGAAGCAGCAGGAACCTGCCTCCTACTGAGACAGCCATGGCAGGCATGGAATCTCCCTGCCGTCCAGAAGCTTGCAACCTCCAGAGCAAGGCTGGTCCTCTTCAGTCCTCAGCCGCCACAGGCCCCAGGCCTGCGTTCTGGGGCAGCAGCATGGAGGTCTTGTGCCTATGATTTTCCTGACATTTTTCTTTCTTTATCTTAGTCATTTTCTCACCTCGCGATATATTTTGCTTTGCATGATTTCAGTGCTTAAACTTTCTATTGCCTACTGAGAGCATTCTTTCCCACAGCTCCAGCTTCCCACCTCACAGCCCCAGCCGGGGACTTTGCAGTCCTGAGATTCGGCGTCCTGGACTCCCAGCCACAGTGCTCTGTGGCACACGAGACTCACGCCAGCCTTTTCAGGGAGGTGTCTTGACTACTTCAAGGAACAGCGTGTTAAGAGTGCATTCCCTGTACACAGCTTCCCGACCGCACCGTTGCTCTGCTCCACCGGGCACCCAGCTGCCGTGCAGTCATACAGGGAGGTTCCTATAGCTGCTCTCTGACTCGCAACGCTTCGCCTTAACATTTTCATAACAACCTTTCTGCTTCCAACTTTCAGTAGAAGTAATTACATGAGATATTCAATGCTTTATTATAAAATAGACTGTTAGGTGATTTTGCCCAGCTGTAGGCTAAAGTAAGCATTCTGAGCGCAATCACTGTAGGCTGGGCCGAGCTGTGATGGGCAGTAGATTGGGTATACTCGGTGAGTTTTTGACACTATGATACTTTTGACTTTAAATGGTTTTGTGTAGATGATTCCGTCGTAGAGCAAGGACATCTGCCTATCAAACCATGTTCTCTTATCCTGATAAATTAAATTTTCCCCTTCACTGCTGTCTGCAAGAATGAGAAAACTCGCCAGCAGGAGGCATCAGGTGTCAGATGAGGAGCACACTTTGTCTTTCCCTTGGTGGTAGCCGCGCCCCATCCTCCTTGTACACGCTACGAGGAACGGAGGTCTACATTGGCTTCTGTCACGCAGGGAGGCTGACAACAGAGAAGCCAGCCTGTTCCTTGGCCACGAGCCACGTAACTTCTCCCTCTGGTCACTGTTCTCCATTTGTGGTGCTCAGCCATCATTTTTGCATCTCTGTTCTCCCACTGTCTTGGTGGCTATTTTGCACACTCCAGCCTCAGATGCACAGTTTCCTGAGTCTTGTGTGTTTATTTTGCTGGGTTACTAATGCTGCTTGGTGGAACACATCTCTATTACCTTCTTAAGAAAGTTCTGAAAAAAAAGTTTTACTTTTCCCACTCATTTGTTAGTTTGGCTGGGAATAGAATTCTAGGCTGAAATCATTTTCCCTCACAATTTCTAATGCATATTTTCTTTGCAACCTATCTTCCAGTGATCCTGTAGGAAAAAGGCAAAGCTAAAAATCTAATTTTTATCCTCCTTTTTGTGACCTGATGACATTGTCATTGCTACTGTTTGGTTTGCTTTCAAAAAGCTAGTAGGATCTTATGTTCTCATTGTTCTCAGTCTTCAAAATGACTTTGTGTGGAACAATTTTCATTAATTATTTTGGGCTCAGTAGCTGCATCCGTCTGTAAATTCAGGTACATCAGTTCTAGGAAACAGTTATGATTTTTACACTGATGTTTTCTCCCCTGTGTTTTCTCACTCTGCTTTTCAGAAACCAGGATAATTATTAAGAATGTGAAACAGGGATGGATGTGAGCAAAAAATACCCAATAAAATTCACTACAGTTACGTAGATCTTCAGGCATTGTTTTTTTGGAGGGTGCTGGGTTTTGAACTCAGGACCTTGCATTTGTTACGCAGGAGCTCTACCACTGAGCTAAATCCCCAACCCACTTCGGGCATTTTTTAAATGTACAGATTCATATTTTTTAAAAAATTTCTTAAAAAAATTCATTCTCAAGAGTATATGACAAATTTATTAGGAAACATTTTACATTTTACTTTTATTTATTTTGTAGTACTGGGGACTAAAATCAGATATTGGGAAATATTTTTAGCCTTTTGTTTAAAAATTGTTATTTCCACTAGGAAAATTGTATTATATTCTAACATATAGAATCATACAGTGAAAAATGTCCTCCTAAAGGCTGCCTTAGAGGCACCCTAAGTCAATACTATTTTTTCAATTAGAAGCCATGTGGACAAAACAAGCCAGATAAATTGTAATGAAATGAATGACATATATAAAATAATTTGTAAACAATCACCCAGCGCCTCAGGCATAAACATGCCCCAAGCTGAGTACTGAACAGTTCAATGTGGGGACAGTGATACACAGAAAGCTTATATTTTCATTTCTAATTGACATCACATGGAAGTAAGTATTGAAATTGGAAAACACAATAATACATATGGCATAGGTTCTGGAAAATAGAAAGCAAAAAGCAACATCTGATTTCCATTTAGGAAAGCATGTTCCAGAAATCACGCTCTCCGAAGTAGGAAGAAATCATGTGTTCCTGAGTCCAAATTGTGCTGTTTTTTCAAGTACTAAGTAAATGTTTGTTAAAATTTTTTAAAGGAATGTGTATGTGATGACTGCTATAACAAGTGCCATAGACTGGGCAGCTTAAACAACAAAAATTTAATTTCTCAGGATCCCGGAGGCTAGAATTCCACATCGAGGTGTGGGAGGATTGTTTTCCGCTGTCCTTGGCTTGCAGGTGGCTGTTTTCTCTCTGTGTTTACACACAGTCTTCCCTCTGCACATGTCTGTGTCCCGACCTGCTCTGCTTAGAAAGACACTGGCCAGTTGCTTTGGTCCTATTCCTTTCTATGCCTTTTGGAATGGAAATGTTTATTTTGTGTCACTGTGTGTTGGAAGTGTTTAACCTTCTTTTCATTTGTACAGGGGCTTGCAGCTAAGAGTTTGCCTTAAATCTCAGAGGAGACTTTGGATTTGGACTTTTCAGCAATGCCGAAACTCTTGGAGATGGACTAAACGCCTTTTGCATAAAGGGATGTGCATGAGTCTTTGGGGGTCCAGGGGCAGAATGTTATGGTTTGTGTCTAGATGTCCCCCCAAAGCCTCATGTGGTAAGAGGTAGCTGGATCTAGAGTGTGTGATGCTGGAATTAAGGGCGTGTGATTACTAAATCAATCCCTGATTGGTTTAGCGCCATCCTAGTGGTGTGCGTGGCTCCAAAGCCCAAAGTCTTCATGCGGTTTCTTCCCCCATCTTCAACGATTCGTTCAACCATTTAAAGTTTGCTGACTAGTATCTGGGTATCCTCGGTGGGAGGGAAATGGCAAGAAATTAAGGAAGTTTTAGATCTTAGGCTAATTGCTGAGAACCTTAACTATCCTGGAAGGTAGAAATCCAGATTTAGGCTCAGTTCTGAGGTATCTCATGTAGAAGAGCACCCATTTGTCCCTCAGAGTGGCCACCAAGAAGGTCTGAGTAAAATGAAGATCTTTCTCACTATTCACAGGAGTTTATTCTTTATGCAATATGCTTTTTTTTAAAGAAAGCATTTTCTCCTTAAACATGTCTGTCCCTACAGTTTTGCAAATGAAGAATAATTTCTTCCCTTTGAGTGAATATCTTAATTTGTCCACCCCCAGGGTCCCATAATGAACTTGGGAATAGACCTGTTTCTTCAAAAAACCTGCTATAACCTTCAAGTTCGTGATAGTCCCCTGTCTTTATTTACTTGATGCCATCGAGTGATTGTTTTCTTTTCCATGAGTAGTATTTATTAAGTAAATGGAAACATAGGAATGTTGTGCACAGAAAGGGGGTACTTGTGGCTGTGAGTGGAGGATGCAGAGTGGTTTAAATGGACAGGTCCTGCTATCTCCTCTCCAGGCTTTGGGCAAAGGTGGGATTGGGCAGCTTCTTGACAGGGGATGAATGAGTGACCCAGTCCATGGAGCCCTTTGAAGGTCTGAGGGTAGCCCAGAAGAGGCTGGAGTCACAAGCAGGAACAAGCACAGGAGAAGACAGGCACAGCAGGAAGAGTAGAGTGCAGCCTGGAGAAAAGCCTCAAGGCAGAAGACGACAGACATGATGTATGAGCCTGACTCAGACGTCAATGCAGCATGAAAATATCATGTCATAAAATGCAGTCATAAAATATAATGTGCCGGGCATGGTGGTGCACACCTATAATTCCAGTACTTGGGAGGCTGAGGCCTGAGGATTGCCGTGAGTTTGAGGCCAGCCTGGCTACACACAGCGAGACCTTGTCTCAAAAAACTATTATATTTATAATATTTATATTATATAATATAAATCTATTACATAACATATAACTATTATATACAACTATATAATATGTAACATATATATAATAGATATATTGCTCCCTAGTGTCACCCGGACCTCCAAACATGTCACTGTCGGGAGCAGGTGAAACACCGAACTCCAAGAGTAGCCACGAGGAACAGATGGCAGGGCGGGCTGAACTGGGGTTGATCTTGTTTTGCGTTTTGTGAGCTTTAAAAGCAAGATCAAAAGACACGAGGGCTCTCAGTTATTGCTCAGTTATTGCCAAGATTGTCATAAAGTTACGATCAGCAAAAGGTGAAGGACAGAATATAAGTAAATTATCAAAACCATATAATTAATTAGTAAACTATTAATTAGCTAATACAATACTACCCCAGAAATTTGTACCATAGACACATTAATTTAGTATTTTGGGAGGGTGACTATAGCAAATAATTTTGTCAAATTCAAATTACAAAATTCAATGAACTCACATAGGTCATTGGATTGTAGATTCACTGTGGGACTACATCACATTTTATTCACTTTTTATTTCACACATACCAACATGACGTCTGGCACTAATTGTGTAAGTTAAATTAAAAATGATCTTTTTGAGTGGAGAGTCAGATTAGCACTGGATTAAAGAAAGCACCTCACCTCATTGTCACTCATATCTGCAATGTGTGTTAAGTTGCTTTACATGATACAATGTGACAGAAACGTTGGGTGGGCCTAGAATCCCTGCCTGGGGCTGCTGCTTACATGAGATGGGATCAAACTACATTCACTTTGGGGGTAAGTATTTAAGGGATCAAGATTTAAATGAAAGATTCTTTGAGGAGATGCTTTGTTCTAATATTATAAGTTGGTAAAATTAAAAGACAACTCCATTGTAAATTTCCCTAATTACTCTATACATTTTAAAACATATTTCCATTTTAAAAACCTTTCTTCTCAGAATTTTGAAAAAGTATGATTGTTTCCCTGTGAATGGTTATTTTCATCCATCAAATACTCGAGCTGCTATGATCGACAGCAGGCAAAAGAGATAGAATTTAAATAAAAGATTAAAACCAAGTTAGATCTCCCAATTCTAGGCTTACTATAAAGCTACAGTGTTTAAGGTAGCATGATATTGGCAAAAGAACAGGCAATTATAAAAATAGAAGAGAGTCTAGAATTAGACCAACGCAATAGACGCGCCTGTGGTCGTTCAACTTGTAGTTTCTCTACTTTACAGTGACACCAAACAAAAACGATCACCTCCGTTAGAAACCATCCTTCATGTGAATGTTGGGTTTTGATCTTATCCAGGCTACCGATCTGCAGCACGATACTCCGTTCTGACGCCCGAACTCAGGCTGATGGAAATGTCCTCAGCACGTCTGAGGTGAGGTAGGGAAAGCCGTGCTGTTCAGCAGACCGGGTATATTAAATGCCTCTTTGTCTTAGGATATTTTCAGCTTGCAGTGGGTTTTTCGGTAAGTTAGGAGTCAACTGATCTTTGACAAAGAGTGAGGTACATTCAATCGCAGAGGATGGTCGGGCAGCAAATGGTACTGGAACGACTGGACATCTGCAGATATGCAAAGTAATGACCTAGACAGTGACCTCACTCCTCTTCCAAATATTAATTCAAATAGATTCTTTAGGAACAAAATGTCAAATGCAAAGTGTGAAAATCTTACGAGATAACAAAGGAGAAAATCTGGACGACCTATTTGGCAATTGGCGTTTAAGCACATCGCCCACAGCACCATCTGCGAAGGAAGAAAACTGAGAATAGGGCTTCATTAAAGTTAAAAACTGCTGTGCAAAGAGATGTGAAGAATGAGGAAATGCAAGATATTAAAAAACTCTTAGGGGCTGGGGATTTAGCTCAGTGGTTACAGTGCTTGCCTTGCAAGCAGAAGGTCCTGGGTTCAATCCCCAGCACCAAAAAAACCCCACAAAACTCTTAAAATGCAGCAATAGGAAAACAATCAAATAAAAAATTGGCCTAAAGATCCAAATAGCCACTTTGCCAATCAAAGATATAGACAGCAAATAAATATATGTAAAAGTTCGCTGATGTGATTAAAGAACTGCAGAACTGGCACACTGGGATTTCACTACAGAGTCATTAAAATCACTACAATCTAAAACACAAACCACACTAAATGCTGGGGCAGATGTGGCACGGCGAGAACCGTGGTGCACTGCGGGTGGGAAGGCTCCACAGCACGTGAAAGTCAGTCAATGATCTCACTGTATAACTCAGCGGGCCCTTCATCCGTACTTACCCAAATGAGCTGAAGACTTACGTCCACACAAAGCCTGCACGTGGATGTTGATGGCAGTTTTATTCATCAACGTCTAAACTTGGAAGCAATCAAAATGCCCTTTAACAAGTGACCGCATAATCCAGATGACGGGTTATAAGTGCTAGAAAGAAATGAGCTATCAAGCCACAGAAAACATGGAGGAACCTTAAATGCAAGTAATAAGTGAAAGAAGCCCATTTAAAAGGACTGCAAGAGTTCATCTATCTGACGTCCTAGAAACAGAAAAAAACCATGAGACAGTTCAAAAGATCAAGGATGTCAGTGGCTGGGAGTAGAGAGGGGCGAATAGGTGCAGTTAGGAGGGATCTTTAGGGGACCAAAATGATTCTGTAGGAGACGGTGAAGGTGATTGCTCGATAGCATGAACTGATCAGAACCTGTAGAACTGTGCGACACAGTGACTCTGATGTTGAGTATGGACTTCAGTTAGCGCTAATGCCCATGTCAGTCCACCTGTTATAACGAATGCACCACACTCAGGCAGGACATTAACAACGGCAGAGACTATGGAGATGGAGTCGCCAGACAGTGTGGGAGCCACTGGTATTTTCTCAATTTTCTGTAAATTTAAAACTGCTCTAACAGCAGTTTACTAATAAAGTTAGCGCAACTAATTTGCACTACTTTATGAAGTAGTTAAGATAAATACTAATTTCGCCTCTTATAGTACAACTAAAAATTTAAGTCGAACACTGTTCATTTGGGCTGTGAAATGGGAGTCAATTTTAAATCTAACTCTCCAGCAGGAATCATTTGCTTCTGTTTGGCCAGAGAGCTCAAGAAATCATATAACTACCTTTAGTTTATATCCCCAGTTTATTTTTATGTGTACACTAATTTTTCCGTAGTAATGTGTACACACATAAAAAGACATGCTGGATGTACACATTAGATCCCTCAAGGTTTGTCAGTTTGGTAAACGTCTACCAAAAAATTAAAACATTGCCAAATTGCCACTGTGATCACTACAGTCTTTGTCTCCAGTATTTCTTGTGTAGATGGAAAGACATCGTGCTGAACATCTACTTAGCTCGATGTCTGGGTTTCTGGGAGAAGTAAAGAGAAAACCAGGGGACAGTACACACAGTTCCACTAACTTACACACGGGCGTGGAAATGTCGGGCTGGGGGTCCCAGAGTCTGTGTTCCAGGTTCTTGTTCATCACGAGCAAAAATCTGAACGGACGAACTTAGGGCTGTAAGGGAATTTATTTAAGCAACAAAGGAAAAAGAAACTGGTTCTGCCGTGAATGAAATAGCCGCTGTTGCCTTGGGCAGTCCGGGATCCGGAAAAGGGAGGGGACTGGAGAGCTAGCTAAAGACAGAGCGGCGGGGCAGGACAGCGAGCGCCTGGTGTCTTCTTATTTATTTGGTCTCAGTTCTCGTGAGAGTTTCCTGATTCTGTGAGAAGAGGGCGTTTGGATTTCGCACCCCAGGCTGACCTCAGGTCAAGGTCACTCCCTTAGGTCACGCCCCTCTTCCCAGCCAGCCCAAGCCACGCCCTATGACCTCAGAAAGACATCCTACAGGCCCAAAGAGGACCTGCTGAAAACTCTTCCTCCTCCCTCTGTGCCCCTAGGAGGAGGGTCGGCAAGCGCTTCAGGCCTCGTTGCATTTTGCTTTAAATCGACAGGATACGTGCATCTTCCGCAGTCCCCATAATCCGCAGTCCCCATAATCTGCCAGGCACTCTTCAGGGATTAGCTCTGTTTCTTTTGTGGTCTATTTAAACATTCTCCTTTTCTGAAGTCTGCTTTGGTATTTCATATGTTCTTACAAAACCACTTATTTCAGATTTTTTTTCAAATTTATTTGCATAGAGTTGAATAGTCATATTTTATAATTCTCCAAAAGATGCTTTTAGAAAAAGTAATTATTAAAACATGTTATGCAATTTGACAGATACAAAGTGATCTATTGTGCAAAAGTAAGTCTCTTTCTAATGCTCTCTGCCAACCACGTGAATCCCCTGTAACCTTACAAAAATACTCACTAGAGTTGGTTTGCAATCTCTCCATAAGCACTATCTTAGGTCACTGGTTTGTATTCAGAATATGTTTTTGCTTCGTTGTTCACTGTTAACAAAATTGCTAATCCACAAACCAATTGCATGCTTTATCCTGCAAAATACTGCAGTGTTTTATTAATTCCTTCCACATTCTTTTCCCCAAAGTAACGGGCTTCGTGGAGGACTTCTAATTTAAAGATTGAATCTCAAAAGTCAGGGAAATTAAGAAAGTGGAGACATGAAGTTCCTAAACTCAGGCAATCATATTTAATATGCTCAAATGTATCTTGTATTGGAAATTTTAAAAAAACCAAAGCATTTTCATATCATGTGACATTTTGGAGCTGCAATCTGAATCCCTTAAATGGTTTTTCCCAGGCAGATGGCCAGCATGGAGTAAGTGACTGCCAGAAAAGGGTGGCCTGAAGGTGCACAGTTGAGGGGCAGTTGATCGCTGTTAGCATCTGCAGGGGCGTGAGCCAGAGGAGCAGGCTGCCTTGTTTCTCAGCATTTGTGAAAAATACACAAATGATATTTAGATGCATACGACTCTGATGAAAAGATTAAACAAAATCTTTAACTAGCAGCACTGCATATTATTAGTTTTTGTTAATCTTTTGGACAAAAAAATGTTTAACAGAAAATTTAATATTGAAAGAAGAAGAAAAAAGAAGCAGAGGTAAATGGTAGACTCAAGTTGCTCAGGCCCTGTGCAAGTTAGGCTGTAGTGTTCCCTGCTTGCACACACCGTTACCGACTCAATCCATCTGAACCAGAGATTCCAAACTGTTCATGTTCATATTTGAGAGTCAAAGGCTTGAACGGTTAATTAGTCAACATGGAACAAGCTTCAAGTAAATTCAAACTGAAAAAGAGAAATAGGATACTGGGGATCAAAGGCTGTCAAGAAAGACAGGAAGAGATCTCGTTGTTTTTGACTAATTCCTGGAGCCCACGAATTCTTTTGTTTCCTTGGAGTTTTAATGGAGTTACTGGGTAATTCAAGCAATTCAAAGAGTGACTTTCACATTCTAAAAGACTTCTTTGGTTTTTCTTTAATTGTTTTATAACTTGCTAGATCTCTTACTGGATGTATCTTGTGACAAAATGACAAATATATCTCATTGATTTTTCTCTTTGAGTCTTAAAAAATGTTTTTAAAGGGGTAGAATTCTGGGGATTCCAGGCAGAAACATTGCCATTGTGTACCCAGTTTTGTCAGACGTCCTCTTGGTGCCATTTCTAATTCTTTCCTAGGAAGGTCTTTTTGGTCCTTTAGCTTCTCGGTGTCTAGAAGCCTCAGTGGAAGTGAACACGTTCCGAGGGGCCGTAGGTGTAGCTTAGTGGTAGAGAGTACTTAGGGTGGGCAGAGCCCTGGTGTGAAGGCCTGGTATCAACCCCCAGCACACAGAGAAAGGAAGGGGGGGAGGGAGAAAAGGAGGGAGGGGAAAACAAAAGACTGAACATGCCGTGTACTCTTCCTGAAGCATCAGACTGTCCTGCTTTTTATACAAAAGGTGCGTCGAGTTTTCCCCATGCTCACATCACCTAGGAGCCCAAGTTTGCAACATTCTTCAAAATCCCTTGATCATCCTGAATGTGAAGAGCCGCAGCTCTGCAAATGACAAATCTTACAATTTCCAATGTTCTCTCTAGTTTTTTTATTTTTTTTACTAAACCAAATTCTCCAGAGCTCCGCGTGTAAGACACCTGTCGTTAAATGCTAACTGTGTTTTTATTGTAGTCAGGTAAGTTTAAAAGGCAGCGAAGGAGGAGGCAATGGAGACTCTCCTTCCACCCACCCCTCCCTCAGCCTGGTCTCCTGGAGTCCAGTCTCACGTTGCCTCTCAATCCTACCCGAGTCTCACAGAAGGAGTGACTTCTGTCTCATCTGACCCAGTCTCGCCCCGCCCGGAAGGTCAAACTCCAGATGTGCACTCCGTGTCCACAGCTGCCCTGCTCCATATAAAGGGGTACATGCTTTAGAAGGCGCAGTGGAGTCAAATAAAGGAGCTTGAAGGCCAAGAGGGGACCACACTAATAAAGACGACAGGAATTAGGAGCTTCCAGTCAAGGTCACAAAATGAGTAGTCCCAAGGCAGCCAGATCCAGCCTGGTGAAATCAGCAGCATTCGAGGGGCACAGTTTGCTGTAGAATCGAGTTGGCGCCGAGGACGAGATGAGCTCCCTGCAGTCAGACTTGCTGTGTGACCACGAAGAACCAAGTTCAGTTTAACTTTGGAGAGAAGTCATGCTGGACGGGGCATGGAGGCCTTGGTAGCCAACAAAGTTCATTTAAATCCTCCTCCAAAGATGACTTCAAGCCTGACTTGTTCTGTCTCAATTTTCTCATCTGGGATATCAAGGAAAAAATCCAAAGAGGGGAAGTTTCATTTTTAGGGTAAAATAAAGTTGCAGAAATTGAGCACTTGGCCTTGCTGAGTGTTAGGGGATGCAACCGCCTTTGCTTCCTGTTTCATAGAACACCCTCCACCCTCGTGTGTGAGGTTTCTTATTTCCCCATTCAATCAACAACTGTAGGTGGGAAACGTTCTTTAAAATCATGCAACTTTGCCGAACACGTACAGACGTTTTTCTTGTCATTTCTGACACAACACAGTATAACAATTGCTTATCATTTGCATTATATTAGGTATTATAAGTAGTCTGGGAATTATAAGTAATCTAAAGTGATTAAAGTACACGGGAGAGCCAGCCGTGTGGTGCACACTTCTGATCCAAGCACCCCAGGAGGCTGAGACAGGAGGATGGCAAGTTCAAGCCCAGCTTAAGAAACGTAGCAATTTAGCCAGACTTTCTCAAAATAAAAAACAAAAGTGAACTGGGGATGTAGCTCAATGTGAAGGCCTCAAGCCCAGTCCCCAGAATCGGAAAATAGAAGTATTTGGGAGAATGAGAATAAGCTCTATGTAAATATGATGTTATTTCATTTAAGGGACTTGAAAGTCTGTGGATTTTGATGGGTGAGGGGATCCTGGAAGCAATGTGCGGGATGTGGAGGGAAGACGGCAGTGTGCAGTATTTCTCCAGGTCTCTCTCTCTCTCTCTTTCTCCTGGCTGAGAGAAAATGAGACTTTTGGCCAAAAATAAATTTTAAAAAGAATATAATGAAAAACTGAAGGTGAAATTTTTAAAAAGCACTTTGGAAGGAGAAGACCTCGTGCTGATTGATGAAAACCCAAACCCACCGCGGAGGCCCAGCTGGCTGGAGGAGGAAGCAGCCGGCCCTGGACTCCCCCCCCTCGCTCTGCTCCTGTGCTCCGTGACCAGCGACCAGCGCAGGGAGTCGGGACTTCTGATGCCCCTTCCTGTCTTGATTTCCCTGTCGACGACTTTCCCCGGCTCTTAGCGTGCTACAGTCTCTCTAGTAACTTGATTTAACTCAACATTTTGGTGTTTTCTAAACACACAGAACATGTTCTAACAGTTCAGACACATGACTCAGCCTCTCGGGTGACTGTCGAGACCCGCAAGCTCTGCAGGCCCAGCCTGGAAGCCGGGCGGGGCGGGAGGCGGCTTCTAACTGGGGCTCTTTATCGCATGGTGATGGCAGCCATCTATCCAGCTCCCGGAGAAAGTGCTTCGTAGACACTGACAGACCTGAGCCATCTCACAGTCTGGACGGGGGTGCAGTCCCTACTGGGAGCCGCCTTCAGGAAAGACTTCGTGCCCCTGCTCTCCTTCACCTGCCTCCCTGTTCGGTTCCGATCCAGCGCCCAGGTGTGTCTCGGCAGCCGCCTTCCTGCGTTCTGAATGTCTGTATTCAAGGGCGGCCCATCAGCGCTTCCTAGGGTTTTGATGGCTCTACTTTGTGGAGTGCCCAGTAAACTCCAGCCGTTGTCCTTTAGAAGTTAACACTGCCCTCCCACCTAGTGTCCCGTGTCTGCTCGCCCTGGAGTGTTAGAAAGGGTGGCGCGATCTGCAGACAGGATTCTTCATTTCTTTGTGAAAACACAAAAGCACACAGCTTGCTGCCCAACGGGAGGTAGGTGCTGGACGTCTGAGCACTGAAGGAATTGAATTCAAACCTCTGTCAACCTCTCTATCCCCTGCTAATCGGCTACACTGGTTTTCCCCAAAGGCTTTACTCAGCTGTACAATTTTAACTGGCTCTCCCTTGGTAAGAGCCAGGGAAACTCATCCAAATGGCCTGTGTGGACACTTGCACACAGCAGCCCGACCTCGGGCGAAACCGGGCTGCATCTTCACCCAGCAGCAGCAGGTAGAGAGCCCTGAGGTAGGTCTGGGAGTCCAGCCTGCTGCCATGTGCATCCACTTCCCATCACGTAACCAGTGCCGGATGACCAGCGTCAGAGGCCGTGGCTGCTTTTGGGTCTGTGGCAGGGCCACGTGTCACCGTGGGTGTGAGTGGACACGAAACCACTCACCTCAGGGCTGGACAGTGGGGAGAGAAGAGGAAGACCCTGGCTCCCACGGTCTCCCGGGAGAGCACACGCTCGGTGGCCTGAGGACCCCCCTTCATCGTTACCTCTTTTCTTTCTTTCTTACACAGTGCCGGAGAGTGAACCCAGGGCCTCACGCTGAGCTATATCTCTGGCCCTTTTTGATTTTTTTATTTAGAGACAAGGTCTCGCTAAGCCACTAAGTTGTCCAGGCTGGAGTCCAAATTGCAATCCTCATGCCTCAGCCTCCCAGAATGCTGAGAGAACAGGTGTGCACCACCACTCCTACCTCAGGCCTCATCTCTTAGAGGGTCCACCATCTCCCAACAGACAAACTGGGCCCCAAGCCTCTAACACATGAAGCTTCAGGGGACACAAAAGAGAAGGGTCAGCTGTCCTGGGAGCTCCCCACTGTCCCTTTCCTGAGACTATGTGGCACCATTCTCTGGAGTATCTTTAATATCTTCACGGCTGTCTGTCCCCCGACACCTTTCTTTCTGACTACACACATTCTCAATCCTCTTCCATCCGAAGAGAAATCGTAAACCGTCTCTCTTCTCACGGCCTCGCATGGTGGCCCTTCTTCCCACAACCTCACTCTTTGTGTTGTCATTACACAGCATTATTGGAACACGAGGAAGAGGACACACAATTCACTCACTGAAAATGTGGAACTTACTGGTGTTTAGTGTACTCACAGGGCAACCTCTACCATGGCTAATATTTTAAAAGCAGACTTTCACCACCGTATAACCTCTAGGTCCACTCTCTGTCCCACACTCCTCCTCCACAGCCCTGAGGAGCTTCGCTGTCTAGATTTCTGTCTCTGCCAGTGCCGCATTCTGTAAATTCAATATGACAAACAGTTCCCTGCCCCGCACACTCACACGCACAGGACCATCCTGCGGCTTCCATGTATGGCTTTTTCACTGGATGTAAACTGAGGTCCATCCACACTGCTGACTATGTTAGTGTGTCGGCCCGTCTTCCGGTCAGGTGCAGCCTTGCTGTCTGTTCTAAGCTGAGACTCAGGTGACCGCAAGGCTGGCGTGCTGAAGCCAGGTGCCTTCCCAGCCTCGTGCCACTGGAAGGTGGAGGCGCCTGAACAGTGGGGATTCCTAGGTTACCGGTGGCCTCAAAGTGATTGTGCACTTTGCTTGCTCCCTTCTGTCTTGCATCCCCAGCCCTGAGGGCAATGGGTCTCCCCACCACGTGCTCCCATCCCAGTGACAGGGCCGCCACAGGCCCAAAGCACCGTATCATTCTTCAGTCGATGGACATCAAAGTGTTTCCACCTTTGGCTCTTGTGAATGCTGCTTGTCTCTTGACAAAGCAGTCCATAGGTTTTCTGAACATCAAGTCTTACTTAATCTAGTCCCAATCTCTTAACAGTTTTATCAGGGTAGAAATTCCAAAATAAATCTTTAAAAAAAACACTTTCTCAGAGAAAAGACAAGCATATGCCCCTGGGCTTGGAGCAAGGAAGGGCAAGCTGGCTGAGAGGTGGAGCCCCAGGGACCTCTGCAGAGTGGAGGACGATCACCCTGGGGAGCAGGAGCCATGTCAGATGGGCCCCGGGGTTGCTTCGGTGTCCCCACCGTGACTCTTCAGATTTCTGACTGTGCTGAAATTCGGTTGTGCAAAAAAACTGTCCAAAACAACGAAGCAACCGGAGGTTGAGATTCTTTTGTCCCCACAGACCGTTTCATTTTCTGTGTGGGGAGCTGATCTGTAGGGCCTGTGTTCACGGTGGGGACAAGCCTCAGGAAGGACCACCATGACTTGCCCGGCATTCTGGTGTTCAGGCGTCATTCGAAACTTCAGATGTCTTCTGAGATCAAATGCACAACGTCAAAGTCCTCCGAGGTGGTCTCTACCGCTGCTCCCCAAGATCAGAAAAGACCGCGGTTTCCAGTCTGATCTGGGAGGCCAGCCTGCTGGCGCGAGCAGCTGAGAATCAGAATGCTTGGTCTGATCAGCTCCCGCTCAATCAGAACCTTTGATGTTCACTCGAACCCCACTAACCATGTCTGGGAATGCACTGAACTCCACAGTGAAACCCAAACAAGCAGTGCCTGGGTCTGGAGACCAGAGCGTTGGCCAAGAACCTGAAGAGCAAGTTGTTTGCCTCAACAATCCCTAAGTTACAGGGAAGCTGCTCTGCGTCACCCTCCATGAAGGAGGATGGCAGACGCCGCCTCTGCAGCTGTGGCCGCTAACCTCAAATCTTGCAAAACAGAATGGGTTCTCCCCCATGTCAGTGTGAATTAAAGTTCAGCTCCGGAGAATTACATGAAACAATGGTTCCTTAGGCCACAAACTATCATTACTTCCAAGTTTATAGCAAATGTTGCTTCCCATAATCCACGTTAGTGAATTCTCTAAAATACGAGAAAATGTGGTCACTGTTCTGCCCTTTATTGCAAGTATGTTTCCTGCTGTGGGAGTAAATACATGCTCAGCGTGAGAACGAAATGATGCACAGGAATGTCAGGGAAATTCGTGCTGCTACACGCAAGCTATGGTAATTGACTTGCATATTCTTTGGCATTATGGAGGTGACAAATAGATAAAAGATGACCAGAAAAAGCAAGATTAAAAAAAAAGAACTAACAAAGTCATTCTGTGACTGTGTACCACACCCAGTATAAGATGCTCCACACTGTAAATTAACATTACTGAAGAAAAGAGAGTCCTTAACCTTGGCATCTTGCATGCCAAGCCCAAAATACACAGAAGGGAGGCCAAAGATGAGGAAAGATGAATTAAGATGCTACCAAGTAGGGAGACAGAGAACAGCCGTCTCTCTAGGCTGGGATGCTGTCATTCCAGCCCGCAAACACTGGTTGCCCCTTTCTCATAGCTGCTGGGTCCCCCATGAACTCACCCCTCACTCTTCACTTTAAGCTGATTTTTAAAGGAGAAGATTTTCCTCAAAACGAGTCTTCCTGATGAAAGGAGAAACTAGGAAATTAGAAGTTCTATAAGCTTCGTATTGATCTTTTTCAAGCATAGTGTCTCAGGTACTTTCACTGACAGCAGTTAAGACTAATCTGCAAAGCACCTCAGATTCTTCTAGTGAAAAATAGTACTTTTTTTTTTTTAAAGAAGTGAGTTGTCATTAGTAACAATCACCTTTCTGTGTCTGCAGTTTCCCCAACTGTGGCTTCAGCCAACTGCAAGTGCAAACAGGAAAAAGATTAGCATCTGTCCCAAACACACACAGATTATTTTCTTGTCCTCATTCCCTGAACAATGTAGGATAACAACCATTTGCATAGGATTACATTGTACTTAAGTAATCTAGAGATGATTTTTATTTTTAAGGTTTTCTTTTGAACCTGTTTCAGACTGACAAAAATTCCAAAGATAGGAAGCCTTCTTGTCTGCCTTTCATCCGTCCCTCCAAATATTAACACCTGCAAATACAGCACAAGGACCAAAGTCATCAAATTAGCAATGATGACACCATGAACCAATCTGTACACTTTATTCAAATTTTCCAACCTTTCCACAGATGCTCTGTGTCCAAGACATATGCAGGGTCATACGCTGGCTTTAGCTGTCCTGTCTGCTCAGCCTCCTGATCTCCATCTTTCATGACATGGATGCTTATGAAGTGAGGTTTGGAATGTCCTTCAGTTTGGGTTTCTCTCATGTTTTGTAAGTGATGTCAGAAAACGTTGTGGTTCTAAGAAATACAACTCCTCAACAGCTCAGACTGTTGGGCTGCCTAGATTGGATTCTGGTAGCCTCAGGACACAGGCTTGGACTGAAATTGAAGTGGCCCACTGGTTTTTGTTAGGGGTTTGGGGAATCTGCATGCAAGATCACATGTCATGGATCCCCTGTCCCACCACGTGTGTTCAAGTTTCCCTTCTTCTTTGCCCCCTGTCTCCATGTGTAGACATCCTCCAAACTCTCACATATGGGCTACCATCCCTACGTATCTTTCTTTCAAGGTCAAGATGAATGAATGAATCAATCAAGTAGGTATTCACAGCTCTCATCTTCCATTCACACCTTGAGCCAGTGCTGGTAGGCTTTCTCCACCTGGCTCTCTTCAGTTGTCCAATCAGAAGCTGTCATAATCCATATAGAGTCACGTGTCACCCTATGACAGGACCAGATCTGAGAAGTGTTCTATTAGGCTACACTTCATGACCAGAAAAAGCATGTTTGTATCTGATGTACAAACATGAAGCTGTACTCACACAGTCCTGGATGGTCTAGGGCAATTTCTTGACACAGCCTCTTGATGTATGAAGCTATAGCCTGAGTAAGACAACATGCAGTTTACAGTAAACATTTTTTAAATAAGTAGGAATACCCTAAAAATAACAATAAAATGATAATATAATAAATATATTACCCAGTAACAGCATCATTATTAAATATTATGCACTGCAAATAACTATATTCTATATTTTTCTATGATTGGCATCACAGTAGATATGTTTACACTAACGTCACCAACACATGAGGAATGGGTTATACTACCATGTCACAATGGCTATGACATCAATTGGCCCACCACCCTAAATCTCAGTCCTCATAAAATCTCAGGACATGGGAAAAATTCAGACAAAAATTTTGCCACAGTGTAACATGTATGGCCTCTAGTCACTTCCCAGTGAGTCTTCCTTCCCAGCTGAAACTTCATGCGCCTGGCCTTTACTGTCCACATTTCTATCACATTCTGGTCCTCCAAACTCTGATTGGAATCACCGATCAGGCACCAATCAGCATTCTAGGGCTTCTCCAGCCCACTTCTCCAAACTTCTCATACAAACCAGTTCCAAGATCTTCTAACCCACATGGTCAGGTACAGTCACAGCAGCAACCCCATTTCTCCAGTACCAATTTTCTGTATTAGTCAGCTTTCCCGTTGCTGAGACATAATACTTGGCACCCACAACTTAATGGAGGAGTTTAATTTAGCCTATATTTTGCAAGGATTCATTTCATAGTCAGCTGGCTCCAAACCAAAAACATCATGGTGGAAGAGTGTGGCAGAGCAAAGATGCTTAGTTCATGGCAACTGGGAGGCAGAGCAGAAGAATAGAACCAAAGAAGAGTAGAAGGACCAGATATAGTATCCAAGGTCATGCCTCCTTGACCCACCCAGGCACACCTAGAATTATATTTTACTAACCCTCTGGGTGGCTCCCAAACCAATTAAGTAGACACAGTGAAGCTCAACCACCACACAGGTTAATGTTCAGAATATATAAGGGATTCAACTCAGTAACAAAAAATAAACAATCTGATTACAAATAGGCAAAAACTTGAAAACACAATTCTCAAAAAAGACATAAAACTGAAAAAAGGCTTCACATCACTAATTATCAGGGAAATGTAAATCAAAACTAACTACAATGTGGTATCACCTCATCCCAATTTGAATGTCTATTATGGAAAAGACAAAAAAATAACAAATGCTGGTGCATATGTGAAGAATAGGGAATTCTTACATACGGGTGGGAATGTAAATTAGTATAGCCATTATGAGGTTCCACGGAAACCTGAAATTAGAACTACCTATGATCCAGTAGTCCCACCACAACCTCTTCATTCAAAAGAAATGAAATCAGTGTGCCAAAGGGGTCTGTGCTCTTGTATTTATTGTAATACTTTCCATGGTAGCCAAGATATGTACTCAAACTAAGTATCCATCCTTGGATGAATGGATTTTTAAAAAATTATTATGTTTACATGATTGAATAGTATTCACCCATATAAAATGAAACCTTGTCATTTGCAGCACCATGGATGGTATTAGAGGACATAGAATAAGTGAAATACACCAAGCACAGAAAGACAAATACTGCATGATCTCTCTAAGAAGTGAAATCTAAAGAGGTTGATCTCATAGAAGTAGAGTGTAGAATGATGGTTACAAGTGGGTGGTGGGGATGAGAGAAAATTGGCCAATGGGTTAAAAATTTCTTCTTTCCTTCGTTAAAAATGTGAAAGATCCACTAAAGGGAGCCAAAATTCTTCAGAGAAGTGGTGGACTCCAGGGAATGAGTGGAAAAACACAAATGACCCAAGTAGACAACTGCTCAAAAACTGATGGGGACTTGTTAAAAGGGACACAAGGACTGGTTTTCATGGGCTGCCACTGGCCAAGCTTGAGGGAAATTGAGCCCCAAAATTAACAATGACAGTAGTGGGTTATAATTCAATGAAGAAAGAAAAAAAAAAAACAACCTGGCACACATGGACACCCGATGGCAGAAAAGAAACAGATAAATAAAGGAGTGTAGTCAGAAGGGAAAGCTCTTCCTTATAACAAAGTGCCAACTCACGTATGAAAAAGGAATAATGGGGTTTGAAATTTACTACTTGGCAACCATCAGAAGTAATCATCCATTGAGGCAAGAATTGTCAAAGGCTCTTGGTGCCTGTCCATAGGTTACTTACTGACCTGCAAATGATATCACTTTGACCAGCTGACCATACCCATACGAAGAGGCAGTCTACAGAATAATAACCTTGACCTGGGAAATGTTAGTTTCATGGAAAATAATGGAAGGCTGAGATTCCTCCGGATTAAGGGAGTTTAAGGGCTATGCCATGTAAGTGCAATGGTAACTCCAGATGGGATTTGGGAATAGGGAAAAAAAGTTGCTTTTAGGGAAATTTTAGGTAGTAAGCAGAATCTGAATACTCACTATAAAGTCATTCCTTTGTATTTAAGACAGTTTGGTTCCAGGACATCCCTTCCTCCACAAATCCCCAAATTCAGTCTTCCCTTAGAGAACATGACATAATGTTTCATATAACACATGCATATCCTCCAGTTTACATTAACATCTCTAGATTACTTATAATCCCTAACACAATGCAAATGTGAATAATTGTTATACTGTATTTCTTAGAAGAAATGACAAGAAAAGTCTACACATTTTCAGAGTAGATTTTTTTTCTCAAATGTCTTGGCTCGAGGTTGGTTGAGTCCATGGATGAGCAATTCAGATACAGAGAGTTGACTCTTTTACTAGTATAATGTCAATGTTAAATATTCTAGACTTTTTGTTTTAACATTTAGATCTTTGATCTATTTTGATTCTAGTTTAGTACATGGTGAGATATACGGCTCTAGATTCAATTGTCTGCTTCTGGACATGTAATTTTCCCAGCACCATTTATTAAAGAGGCTATCTGTCTTCCAGTGCATGTTTTTGTCCCCTTTGTCAAAGATCAAATATCTGAATATGCCCGAGATCCTTTCTGTGTCCTCTATTCTGTTCCATTGATCTACACGCCTGTTTTCGTGCTAGTACCATGCTGTTTTTTTCACTGTATTTTCTTTCTTTCTTTCTTTCTTTCTTTCTTTCTTTCTTTCTTTCTTTCTTTCTTTCTTTCTTTTCTTTCTTTCTTCCTTCCTTCCTTCCTTCCTTCCTTCCTTCCTTCCTTCCTTCCTTCCTTTCTTTCTTTCTTCCTTCCTTCCTTCCTCTCTCTCTTTCTTTCTCTCTCTCTCTCTTTCTTTCTTTCTTTCTTTCTTTCTTTCTTTCTTTCTTTCTTTCTTTTTCTTTCTTTCTTTATTGGTGCCAGGGATTGAACTCAGGGCCTTGCACTTGCTAGACAAGCACTCTAACCACTGAGCTAAATCCCCAACCCGCCATGCTGTTTTAATCACAGTAGCTTTGTAGTACAATTTCAAATCTGGGATTGTGATGCCTCCTGCTTTGCTTTTGATACTCAGGTCTCTGCTTTTGGTACTTTAGGTCTCTTTGGGTCCTGTGAATTTTAGAATTGTTTCCTCTAGATCTGTGAGAAATGCTGTTGGCATTTTGATTGGGACTGTGTTAAATCTATGCATCAGTTTTGGAAGTATGGCCATTTTCATTATGTTGGTTATGCCTGTCCAGGAACAGGGAATATCTTTCTATTTTCTCATGTCTTCCTTGATTTCCTTTTTCATTTATACTGTTAATTTCTCTTAGTTCATTAGGGAGAAAGTTTTGTGCTTTTATCTGTTTGTTTCTTCTTTGTAAGAGAGAGTCTTTTTTGGCTATTGCTTGTACTCTGAGTAACATTTTGGCCATTCTTTTAAGATTATGATACATGGTGAATTAACTATTGTTATTTTCTAATTATTTTGTTATAAAACTTTATTTTTTTCATAGAAGTAAGACGAGTACTTAAATATTTTCTTTATTAATTTCTACATGTATTATATTAAGATTAGAAAGACAGGTGATAGGAAACAGGGATCTAGACCTTTTGGAAAAGGGAAAGGGGCCAAGAGACAGAGGGAGCAGGGAGAGGAGGGAGGGATGAAAGGGACTGAGATGTGTTGTGTGCGTGTACTAACTCCAGACAAGGAAGGGAATCATGTACGGTGAACATGTACTAAAAATTTTTTTAAAAATCTGAATTTAATAATGGCACCGTGACTATGTGAAGGATTGTTCTGGTTACTAGAATGTGCACACTAAATAATTACTGGTGAGCCATAACCTCTGCGGCCTACACCAAAAAATTGTTTGAAAAGAAGAACCAAATGAGAAGACAGACAGAGCTGAGACAGCGATGGAGACAGAGATGGAGTTAATATTCAAACCGTTAGTGGTGGCAGAATGGGGTGAAGGGCATACAGGCATTAATTTGTAATAGTTTTGCAACTTTTCAGTAGGTTTTGAAGGTATTCAAAATAAAAATTTTAATGTAAAAATTATTTTCTGAGAGAAGATTAAGGGAGAATTATTTCTTTCTAAAATCATGAGTATTCAACAGTAATATGTATGCTTTTTGTGAAAAATTTTTTGAATATGTGCTCCAAAAACTAGAAGTTATCTCTTCTTTTAGCATCTATATTTACCATTTCAAATATTTGGAATTAATTCAGAAGAGAATATACTTATTGTGTTATTTTTTATTTAGCATAATTTTTCAGAATTTCAGAAGTTTTCAGAATGATTCATAACAGTTTATCCTTTTACTTCGTGTGATATAGTATTTTTCCACTTACTATGTTCTTACTATAAAGGTCACTCATTCACTATTAAGGAAAATGGTACGCAGTTCTTGTAACTATTAATTCACTGGTTATTTAAAAAATGTCCCTGACAGTGGCGGTGGAGCTGGGAGGGCAGCTTCCCGTCTCAATGAGGCCATGAGGTAAAGTGGGTGGCTCAGAGTGCAAGGGAAGAAACAGGTAGACTTCACTTAGAAACATATTTCCCTACATTCTCTCCAAGGTGGAGTGCCAGGCGCCTTGTCTGCTCAGGGAGTCCCCATCCTCCGAGCTACAAGGCAGGCCTGGTGTGCAGACCACCTCTATCCCTCCAGGGCACAGTGTCGCTGTGCTGTCCTGGTCCAAGCTTCATGTTCCTGTAGCTCTCTACATGATGTACTCAGAGGGACCTCGGATGCACTTGACAGAAAGGTGATAGTAATAGTTTGATGAGTACCTTAAGAGAATGACGTAAAACAGTGCAGAGTATGGCGTCGCTTCCCTTCCCAGGCGGGCTTATAGCAGCAGACAACTTCCCCAAGAGTAGTGAGGGTTCTCCGGGCACGAGAAGTCGCTCATAAGTGTCTGTAGCCCCTGGGCTTCCTCCTGCCTGATGCTCTGAGATCTTCCGAGCACACCAGGTGGATGTCAGGGGAAGTCACCAGCAGGCCACTGCCCAGCATGGCCCAGTGTGCTCGCTGAGAAGCAGTGTGGCTGAGCAGCCCTTCGGCATTTTCGCAGGGCAGGCACACCTTCAGAACTCACGTGGTGGAAGAGACTCTTAGAGGAGTCCCAAGGCCAGCCATGTTGTCCGGTTTGAAAATGGTGACAGGGGCTGGGGATCTAGCTCAGTGGTTAGAGTGCTTGCCTTGCGAGTACAAGGCCCCGAGTTCGATCCCCAGCACACAAAAAAAGACAGTGGTGACGCTTTATCCCCCATAGTGTGACATCAGCTCTATCCACCTGCATTGCCTAAGTTTGTGACCTCCGTGTTCCTGGGCTACTGGCTCCAAGGCACACACGTAATGCCAGCTCTGCACGTCGTCCCTGTGGGCTGATGTCCCACATCCAAGCGTCAGCGTCCTGTGTGCCTCTGCCCTGTGAATAACCTCCTTCCTGGTGTTTCAGCAGAAGTGTCTGGCCTATCTTTAGGATGCAGGAGACATGCAGACCCAAGGACATGTGCTCCCAGGAAAGCCAAGGTCATTCAGTTCCATCTTTAAACCATGCTACGGCACTAAAAGATGAAAGTAAAGATTTCTTCTTTAAATGGTTTGAACTGAGCAGCATGAAAAAAGATCCAGAAAATTGTCGTGACCTGAAGATGATGGAGTACAACTCTATTTTCCAGGTTTACCCTGGAGTAATTGCTTATTTTTCAAAAATGAGCTTTTCTCTCAGTTCAACTCTTTCCCCGGAGTAATCGGCAGAATTTCCCGCAGCACAGGAGTTGTGCACTGGGAGGGTCTTTCCTGGCGTGGGTTCCTCGTGGGCTTGACAGGGCCACTCACGGGTTTGGCTTGAGCTTTCTGCCAGCAGCAGGGATGGCACCAGAAGAGCCGGCTGAATTCACACAGCGGAGTCCAGTGACACGGCCCCATCACCCCCTTGGCTCCTGGACTGAGAACCATGAATACGAAGCATCGATCCCATCTGTGACTTCCAGTGTGCCTACTGTCCGAACACAGTGACAAGAGACTGTGGGTGGAGTCACCGTTAACAATAGTCCATATTTGTTAATAACGATGGATCCACACAGTCTGAAAGACAATGAGGGCTGAGTAAGGAATGTTATTTCTTTGATCTGCAGACTGTGGTTGCTGTGTCCTTGGATTCGCAGGCAGCAAACACAACTGCACTGCTTTACAGGCAAGGTTTTACCCAAGTGTGGCACAGTGTCCTCGTCTTTGTCATTTTCCTGGGCTCCTCCTGGTGTGACCCTAATGCCGCATGCTTTCTCTGACCTTCTCTGAGCAAAGGTGACCAAACTCTTTCCAGGGAACAATTTGAGACAGAGCGGCTGCACACTCACACCTCTCAGCGGTGGAGCGGGTTTCCAGGGAGCCCACCTCGGAGGGTCACGGGGCCTCTTCCTCCTCTGTGCACGCCTCAGAAGGGAGTCACCTGCCCTTTCCCAAGGCTCAGCCCCGCTACAGGGAGGCACTGTCTGTGGCTTTCCATACAGACACCTCGCTCTGCAGGCAAGCTGCTCTCCACGGCTGGTGACTGGACCTTCTTGGCCCTGCAGACCCTGCTCAGCTGTACTGTGACCTCCATGTTCACTGTCCCAGGCCTTCTTATCCTGTCTAACTTTATTTCTCCCTTTCATTTGTATGGCTCTCCGCTCAGGGCACTTTCTATGAGCTGATATGTTCAAGAAACCTGCAAGAAATATTACTTTCCTCCACTTTCAAGCCTTGTGAATTTGGTCTTTCTCCCTTCCCTTCCCCTTCCCTTCCCTCTCATTCCATCCCTTCCCTCCCTTCCCCTCCCCTCCCCTTTCCTTCCCTTCGTTTCCCTCCTCTCTCTCTCTCTCTCTCTCTCTCTCTCTCTCTCTCTCTCTCTCTCCCCCTCCTTTTTCCTTTTGAATCTTCAACTCCACCCATTCTCTCTGAGAATCCATTACGGGTTTGACACGAAAAATGTACTTCAGCTCAAGCTTATGAAATCATACTGTATTTATGATTTTTTGCCTTTTGATGTAGTTACAAATGAGGCCAAGGAAAGCTGTGACAGATTCACAATTCATCTTATAAAAACATCTCATGCACAAGTTTATGTGTGCTTGAGGTTATTTTCCTGCCTCTGCAAGACAGATTTTTCATGAGCCTAGTATTTGTCATAGATATTCTCTGCTCACTGTTCCCACTTTCCACTTGTGGTACCGACTCAAGGGCTGGGGCTCCAGCTGGAATGGTTTTTGGCATCTTTGTCATCTTAGATTTAGGATGTTTCTTCTTGGTATACCAACCTGCGTATTTTAATACGTGGAGTGCCACTCAGCAAAATGAAAGCTCCCCAGGGATTTATTCAACCTCATGCTTTTGCTTCACACCCTTTTCGGATTTTCCTGGACATACTGAGGGTATCAGGTACTTTTTGCTCAGGTGTGGCTCCTCGGTAGCCTGAGGATCAACGACAGCCTTACCTGGAACATGTTCGGAAGGTTTGCAACCCTAGATGCATTTCACAGGGCCGAGCTTCGGGGGTCCGCTTGGAGCTCTCAGCCCCTCAAACAATCCCGAGAGACAGGAGAGTAAATGGTAGAAACCTGAAACCCAGCAAGGCTGAGTGGCTTGCCCAAGAACATAGCAAATCAGTGCCAGCCAGAAACTAGTTCAATCCTTGCTAAGATTTGAATGTTTATTTTCTCCCCAGTTCTGTGCTGAAACCTGCCGCTGCTGGGATGTGTCTCTCAAACGCCCCGGTGCTAACAGTTTGATTCCCAGCTCATGGAGCTCTCGAGAGGCGAGGGAACCTTTAAAAGGTGGCGCCTGGGGGAGGAAGTGAGCTCATCTCGAGCCTTCGGAGGGGTTTCAGGACCGGCGCTGCCCTCCGCTCCTCCTGCTGCGCGCTCCGGCCTGGATGCGCTGGCCACAGGCCCGCACGCAAGGCGCCACCCGCGCCGGACGGACAGAGTGAAAGCCGCAAGCCTATTAAGTTGATTAGCTCAGGAATTTTGTTACAGGGATGAGAGCTGAGCACCGACGGATGGCACCAGAAGGTGGGACTTTGGAAGGCAAGGAGGTCATGAATAGCATCAGGGTCCTTCCACAAAAGGTTCCAGGAACTGGCTAGCCTTTTCTGCCTCGTGCGGACACAGCAAGAAGAGAACGAGGCCTTAGCAGACACCAGATCTGTTGGCTCCAGAACTGTGAGCCGTAACTTTACACTGCTTATGAACGCTCTGTCTGAGGTATTTGATTGCAGCTGCGGGAGTGGACAAGACAGCCTCCTTTCCCTCATAAGCTGAGACCATCCTGTCTTCCTCAGCCGCCACCCCCGCTGCACCCGCAGTCAGGGTGTGAATGGCTCAGGGACCTTCGTGGTGTGAATAGCTCACTCTGCACAAGACTAGCTTCCCGGATTTGAAATAGATTCTAGGACTGCTGCACTCGCTTTGAAATACTGAGATGTTCTGGCCGTGTTCGTCTGAGTTCCTTCGTGAACAACAAAGGACTAAAAGTTTAATCAATCAGTCCAACCTCAGCAAGCTGGGTCCTCCCCTGAAGATCCATGACTGTGCCACCCGAGGCCCAGGGACACGATGAAAGGTGGGTTTCTGGTGATGGCTCTTGCAGTCAGAACCTTGGGGAATCTTGTTAATTGTTTATTTGATTCGATTTTTACGTTCAGCTCAACATCAGCGGACGCAGACACTCATACACTTAATTAGGGTCAGCACAGCAGCCCTGCTTCTGAGGCTTCTGATACAGAAATTAATCTAAAGACAGAAGACAGGGCCTAAATAAAGGCAATAAACAGACCCACGCGTGCCACATTTGCTTTCCCGTTGCCTGTTTACTTGTTGTTTATGTAGCCCTATAAAATCTGCTAATCACCCTCCCTCCGGACAGACCGCGAACAAAAACCAGCATCACAATGATCGCGTCTTCGAGTTTCCTCAGATAAAGGTCCTAGATGCCCCCCATGCAGGGCGAAGCTTCTGTTTTCTCCTCTGCAAAACTGTTTAGGAAAAGAGACTATTTTGGGAGTTATTACATCTTCAAGTATTTTGTGTGTATTCATTTATCCATTTGCTCACTCATTTATTCATTGGGGGACAGTGTGTGCGTGTCAGGCACTGGGCTGGTGTTGAAGGGAGAGTGACCCTACCTGCCCAGCACACGGCCCTATAAGCCAGTACACGGGAGTAATTGAAAGACGGTGAATTTTTAAGAACTTATTACTTATTACAAAAAGATATTTTGCAATGAGCAATGGGATAAGAGTGTTCAGAATGAAGGGGACTATTTTGAGTATTTTGAGAGGCATTAATGGCCATGTGTTTTTTACTGTAATAAATTATTTTGTTTAAACATTCACTAAATGTTTTGCTTACCGCTCATTGATCAAAAGTTTATGGCAATTTCTACCCATTAACAACATCAGTGTGTTCTCATCCACTTAATCACTGGATTTGGCATCATGTGATTTCTGGCTCTTCTCCAAAATCAAAATGACCATGACAGGTAAATTTTTTTTAATTGGTTCAGGACACTGAGGCAACAACGACAGCACAGTTAAAGACACCTGTGAGAGAAGACGCCAGAACTGCTTCAGAAAGGGGCAAGAAAGATGAGAGTGTTTGAAGAGGGGAAAAATTTTGAGGGAGACTAATGGCAATATGTCTTTTACTATAATAATTTTTTTAATTCAAGCATTTTCAGTATTTTTTGATAACACCTCATATAATAGTTATACAAGCAAAAAGTTCTGAGAAGGTGGAAAAGAAAGAGTAACTTATTTTCTCTGGGTGCAGGTCTTTTATGCTTCACATGTTTTATGCAAACTGAAAATCTGCGAAAGTTTTATGGAGAAAATGGTCTTTGAGCTGGGCCTTGATTGATACATTTTGATGGGTCCACATCTGGAAGACAGCAAAGCTGGAGGAAGTGTGTTCAGTCAGGCGGTGGAGCAAAGAGAGACACATGAAGCTCTGTCTTCCTGTGAGTGTGCAAAGACAGGCAGTAGATGGCTCTCGGGGAGGAGAGACTGGGAGATAACACCCATAATGATCACCAAGAGCTCAGCTCACCTTCACTGGGGAGGGGATTTCACATCTTTATTGTCCTGCTCTGTACTCGATTTGACAAGTGATGTTTAATTAACATTGAATGAGAGAGCCTGTCTGCCTCAGGCTCCCATGTGAGACTGTCAGTTTCAACCACTAATATTGAAGATAGAAAGAATAGAAATCGACTGGCTCCATCCAACACAGCGCTCCTTCCCGAAGGCCAGAAGTGAGAGAGCAAACTACACCTGGCAAAGAACAGGGAGGAAAAGGGTTCACTGAATGGAAACCCCAAAGCAATATGCTAAATTTCATGTCTAGAAAACAAAGCAGGCATTGAATAGTCTCAAAGGAGCTTAAATTTTAGGTTTGACATTTACAAAATTATACCTACTTAGTACCCAGAAAATCACACTCTTCAAGAGGAAAATCAAAGGATGTCAGAAGAATTGTTTCCTATGTTTTCTTATATATTATCTCCAAAAAAGTACTTTTATAAACAAGTTAAATGGTGATAATTTAGTACCTTATAAACCATATACAATATATCATACAAATATACAATATGTGTATATAATTTTTAAATAATAACAGGTACGGTATAATATTTTACATTTAAAAAAATCTTACAAATTTTATGTATTCGTATATACAGTTTTCCTTCCTTATCCTCAGGTTCCAAATTCATGGAGTCAACCAATCTCAGGTTGAAAGTATGTTTAAAAAATTGTGTGGGCATGGTTGCATGCATCTGTAACCCCAGCACTTAGGAAGCTGAGTCAGGAGGATTGCTGTGAGTTTGAAGACAGCCTGGGCTCTGTAGTGTGTTCAAGGCCAGCCTGAACTACATACTGAGACTCTGTCTCAAAAAAATTGCATTTGAAGAGAACAAGTACAGAGTTTTTTCTGGTTATTTCCCCCTAAATAGTATGGTATAATAATTAGCTAGTACATTTTCCTTGTATTTGGTGTTATAAGCCTCTCAAAATGATTTACACATGTGGGAAGATGTGGGTCAGTTCCACGTAACTAGGGAGACTTTGATAGAAGGGGCTTCAGCATGGTCCTCAGAGCTGGGTATCTTGCGGGCCTGGCGCCCATCCCACACGGATGATGAAGGATGAGTCTCTATGTAAGATAAGACTGACCAGGGTACTTACATGGTGCTTGTGCTCATAGGTTTTCTTCCCAGTTTGCTTATCTGAATTTCTGATTTCTAGTAGAAATGGAAAGGGCTGGTGCCTGCCTCTCCTCAGTGGACTGCCAAGCTCTCGGGGCTGCGAGGCTGCATCAGGTCCCAGTTTTGCTCATCACACCGCTGTGATCTGGGACATTTCGCACCTCCACTTCCCCGTGGAGGAAGAGGATAACAATCGTGCGGCCTGTGACGAAGATGATGACTTAGTACTTACAGAGGACTCAGCACTGAACCGGCACACGGCAAACATTGCTATCACACCCTGCACCTCAAATCACGGGATGACGGGCCGCTCCTGAGTGACCGTGTGCGTGTTGACTGTTAAGTGATTGAATCTGCAGATGTTTGGGAGTTTGTGCTGACAGAACTCCAGCTGGCTCCAATTTTCACATCACCCAAACCAAGTTGTCAGCCCTACATGGACCAGGTCTGTGATGGACTGGAGCCCCCAGATTGTCAGGCACTGCATATGTTTAGACACTCGGTTAAAACAGTTGTCCCTCAGAATCCGTGGGGACTGGCTGCAAGACGCCCACCGACCCCAAGAGTCACAGGGGCTCTGGTCCCTTGTGTAAAACAGCATAGCGTTTGCATGTGACCTCTTCGCACCATCCCATGTACTTCCGATCATCTCTACACGACTTCTAATACCCAGGACAGTGTAAGTCTGTGTAAATGATTGTTGTACTGCACTGTTCAGGGAATGATGCCAAAGGAAACATGTACAAATTTCATACAGATGAAACTACTATTGGTCTAACCCTACAGCACCTGATGTAGGTTGGCTGAACCGATGGATGTGGCATTCAGGGATTCAGAGGGCTGCTATGTGGACAGAACAGAAGTGAGGAACAGATTACCTGGGTGGTTGATCTTCCTGGAATTGTTCTTTGTAGCAAATGACCAGGGGAGGACTGTACCAGTTATGAGTCAATGTCCACAATTCCCCAGGCACCAGCATGATCCAGGAGGGTGGCCCTCAATCCTGGCCATAGACGCTGCTCTCCTGGGGATTAGAAAGAAGCCACAAGATGCCTCCCACTCCATGGGAGATGTGTGTCCAACCGGTATGAATGGCCTGGGGCTAGCAATTTGTTCCCGGGTGACTGTACAGCCAAGGAGATGCATCAGAGGTACTCAGAAGGACATGAGCTTTTGTGACCGAGTCCCAGGATTCTTCATCACTAACTGGGCAATCTTGGCCAATTAGCTTCACTCCTCTGAGACTTAATATCTCAGCTGAAAAAGAGAAAATATGGAGGATACATCTACCTATAGGCTGTTACAAGAATTAAATGAAATAGTAATAGAAGATGCTTAGTAAATTCTTTTCATGTAATTAATATTCCATAAATGCACAACACTATTATTTATAACATTTTTATTATAATATTGAATGTCAATACATGATGAGAAGAATGGGATCCTACTTTACAATTTTTTCCTTCACTTTGAAAACAAATAAACATCAGCAGTTGAGCAGACAGGAATAAGAAGAGACAACCCAAGAGAGAACACATATTCCAACATGTCCTAAAAAGAATTACAGCTGTGGAAGAGTACATGTCTATTTGATTTTTTAATTAAAAAAGTACTATGGTAAAAGACAAGTTGCTATTAATCTGCTTCAAAATACTTCCCCTTATGTCAGACACATTTATCCCATTGTTCTTGCCGCTTTCTTCTTTGTTTATTTGTTTATTACATCAGTACATGTTTGGATATATAATGAACACATTCGCCGTAGAAAGTTAGTACGTGTATACGTAACAAATTTTAGACTTATTTACTTCCTCTCTCCTTTTCCTCCCTCCTTTACTCCATCCCTAGATCTTGTCCCCATCTCCAAAATGTCTGCCATCTATTTGATTTTAAAGAGAATATGTTAATTGAATACTTGGTAACTTCGCAAAGTTTAAGCTCTGAACACGGAGCACAAAATGACTTCTTGTGCTTACTTTACTTTGTTCTCTATGTAGTCAGAGACTGCTCCCTGGCTAGCAGCTCCATGAGACAGGAGTTCAAAGCTCACTGCTTTCAGGGCATGTGGGCGGGAGAGCCAGCCACGATGGGCTGTTCTTGCGGTGGCTGACACAGCATGGTCACTCCTTAGCAGCAAGGAGGGCCCAAGAAAATAACCTGCCCAAATAAGGGCCTGGCTGGCTTTACTGTGCAGGTAAACCCCAAAGGGCTCTTTATTCTCTGGAGAATCCTCTGGTGTGGCAGAGGATACAGCTCCTGCTAAGTGTTTCCACCTGTACGTCCCAGAATGAAACCCCATCCTGCTTCAGTTAAGGGCTCCAATAATAAACACAAACATTTTATCCATCAGGCTAATTTATGTGATCTGCTTTCCTGGCTTTCCCTAAGAAATTCCATCCCAAGCCCACTTAGAATGGGAGGTAGCAATCTGTTCTTTGGGTTCCATGGAAAGTATGCTATTGATTTAAGAAATTCATGTTCTCTGAAACCGTACTGATCCCTGCTTGTGTATATATCACACTACTATCCACATGTATGAGAATAACTGGAGCATTCCTCAGCGAGGCCCACACTGACTTCTTACAGCCAACTGTAGTTCTTCCTTTGACTATTGCTTCTCACACTTTATTAAGTTGTTTTGTCCCTCTTGGTCGACAGCACATGTGCGTCTCCACAACACAATTGCATTTTCCAGTTTATAGCTAATATAGTTCCCATACAGACATTTACAAGCAAAGCGTTAAATTTAGCAGCATTGACTAGTGCCTTAAACCACTGCATCGGGAAAAGGCTAATGAATTTCTCATTCTTACTCAATCGTTACTCAATGATTTTAAGCTTTCACAAGTTGTATGTCTTATTTAGTGTTACAGACCTTCACAATTGAACAGGAACTCAAAAATTACTTAGTGAGACCAAACTGCATTCAATTTACAAATGAAAAACTGGAACTGAAATTGAAACATCGTTGATGATTATCCATTAGATATTAACCCACTAGAAATTAAATGAATCTCTATGATTATCCTCCCTTTATCGAATAAGTACTTTTCAGGCTTCTTCTGTGTGCTAAGCACCGTGCCGTGTTCTAGAGCTACGGCGCACAAGGCCAGTCCGTGCCTTCAAGGGTCCAGGGAGCCCAGTGGGAGGGATGGTGAGTGGGTGGACAGGTGCTGTGTAGAGGGACAGTGTCAGTATCCCTGCCCAGCAAGGCTCAGAGGCCTCTGGGAGAGGAGGGGATTCCAGCCCTGAGCGTTCTCATCCCATTCTTAATACTTCATTATTAAAATGGAAATATGGAAATATTTAAAATGGAAAACAGAAATATGCTTTGGCTTAGGAAAATTAAAAAACTACGTTTGAATTCAATTTCTGCTGGCTTTTTACTTCTATGACCTAAAACAAATTTTTAACTCTGCTAAAGTTCTACTTACTTTTTCTTTCAGTACCGGTGATCTAAGGCAGGGCCTCCTGCATGCTTGGCAAGTGCGCTACCACTCAGCTACATGCTTAGCCCTGATTTCCTGCATCTTGAAATGGAGAGAGCAGGATGAAACCCTAGTTGCTCAAAGGATTTCACAATGAATATAAATTCTAAGATCTCAATAAGGAGTTGCTGTCACTCAACACATAATTCAGTAAAACCCGGCTTCTTTGGGATCAGACTGTGGTGAGATTCAGGCTCCGTCTTCTGTCCATCTGTCCTCCAGTGTGGAAGAGGACATGGCAGAGGCTTACACGCCCCACCACAGTGCGTCTTCCACCCAGCAACACAATCTCCCCACAGTGGGGGCAGCTGGCGGGGTTGGGGGGAAGAAAATGAAGAGTCGGTCATAGACTCCGAGGAAGATTACGGGCTCTGGAGACCCCGGAGAGGCATGCAGTGGGACAGTAGCTGGCAGTGTGTCCTTCGAACTGTCTTCAGGGGTGTGGGCTCGTGACAGTTGAGAGTCAAATGGAGTCAAACTGTAACAAAGCACAATACAATACAATACAGCAAAGCCCCAGGGTCACGAAGGAGGGAATCTGATGCATATGTATCCAATAAGTACAACCATCATAAAAGGCTGTGCTGTGACTGCAGCCTTACACGAAAACCACCCAAATCTTACACATACACACACACTCTCACATACACACACAGCTTCTGCAAGGACTTCCACCCAGCAATTGCTTGTCCAGCCATGGATCAGTGCCAGACTTGTTGTTGATCCTTGTAGGATACTTGTTTCAAAACAGCTTATGTATGTCTCCTCGTTTTATCCTCAAAAACCCTCACCTTCCTTTGCCTCCTCGAATACGCACAAGTTCACTACTGCATGTGGACTGCAATGTTTGCTACTAATTAAATTCATCATCTTGGAAGACTTTCTCTGATTTATTTTTAACACTGTGAAGGAAATCTGTCTTCAAATTCATATAGCACGTCATTACTCAAATTACTTTAACCTGCAAAATTCACTAATGCTAACCAGTTACCCCTGGCAGTAAGTACTGAGAAAGACCCAAATCATGACTGATTAGAGACTCTCCAACAGCCATGTAGAGCCTTCAGTTCTCATTATAAATTTGCACATGAGAAACCAAAGTCCATACTGGTACATCGACTTGACTCTAGCCATTCAGAGCAGGCTGAGATGCGATTCACTGTGTGAGGGTTTTTAGGAACCCTGCTGGGAGAGGATGGGGCGAGACGGGACAGGCTCTGAGGCATCCTAGCAGTCATGCAGCCACGGGAAATTCTGGCGAGGCTGTGGAGTCTCGAAACAGAAGTCAGAAGGGCTCTTGTCTTCCAGGAAGAGGCTGGCCTCCAACTGGGCCATCTTGGTCATTGGTTGGGAGCATCAGGAAAAGCCTGGCCTCACCACAAATAACAGGTGGATTTCAGGAGTAGACACTGGGGCACTTGCTTGGTCATGCCCTGTAGTCGGGGATCTGCCATGGTCACATCCACTGAAGTGCACAGTGGGTGCTGTGTGGATTCACACTGCTCCACAGCCTCTGGGCACAGCTTCGTCAAGTTTCCCACTGGGCTTTCTGCAGAGGAAGGCAATGAGATGAATGTATCCGCCCATTGCTATCATTAACTGGGGGCCCTCAACAGACACGTGTCCTCCTTATGTCTCACTGTATTGTCAGCTTCCAGTTGCTGAGATAAAATACTTGACATACACAATTTAAAAGAGGAAAGGTTTATCCTGGCTCACAGTTTCAGAGGGTTCAGTCCATGGTTGACTGCTCCAGGGCACAAGGGCATGGTGGAGCAGAGCTGCTCACTTCACAGTGAACAGGAAGCAGAGCACAGAAGAAGAGCAGTCACCACTCCCTAGTGGACTCCCCCAGAGACCCGTGTCCTGCAGCTGAGTCCCTTACAACACACTCAACTATGAATATCAGTGGGTTAATCCACTGACTGCTCCTTCCTTCCTCTCCCCGCCCCATCCAGTCAGGTTGATAATTGTAATTAACTGGCACACCCACTGTCCATTCTAAATGTCCCTCACTCCCAGGTAGTGTCTCAGCAGATCTCCTTGGTGCTTTATCTCATGGAATGAAGTGCCTAAAACTTTGGGAGTCATATTCTCATCCACGCTTCCTGGGAGCATCCAGTCACACTAACAACAGAATAACAGAGTGACCCTTCCTGACCTCGCTTAGTAAAATCAGCTCAGCTTCTCCTGTAGAGAAGGGCAATTTCCTCTTATACGCCATGATGGGCAGCTCTGGATGTGGGTTACTTGATGTCCCAAACACAATCTATTTCTCAAGAATGCATAGCTCTCAATTGCAGAGAGCCTGACTTTGCTTCAGAGTGTGTTTCTGTGGGCTGTGATTCTCCCACAGAGCCGGAGACCACTCCACACTGGATCTAGGTCCTGCTGAGACCTCCAACACCACAGGACCTGCCAGACCATGTGGCCCCAGTCATGCACAACCACTAGACCAGCCCTAGAGCCCTTTCTTGTCTTGATCCAATTATCTGCTGAGTTACTAGGGAAAGCTCACTGGGGGGACTCAAGGATCTGCAGGGCTCATTGAGAGCTGGACCCTGTCACTTGACCCCATGGACCCCTGCTCTGTGTGGAGAACAGAGATGACAGTGTGTGTCTGTAGGTCCCCCTGTCAATTTGGACCCTGTGTGCAGAGTGTGCAAAGTGTCTGATAATTCTCCCTCCCCAGGAGTGATGGTTTATCTTGAAATCTTGATTCCAATTTGACTAGATTAAGAGACACCTAGAGGCAATTGGATCATGAAGGTGCTAAATGCATTGTGGATTATCCCACTGTGAGTTCCTAGCTCAATGTGCTTATTGGGAGATGGGACTTAACTGGATGAGGCTGCTCCTTATCTTTGAAGGGTATATCTGTCTTGCCTTTCCCACCCTCTCTACTTCCCATCTGCCATGAGGCGAGCCACTTTATTCCACCATGCCCTTCTGCCATGATGTTTCTGCTATAAGGCTGGCCAACTATGGGTTGAAACTTCTGAAACTGTGAGCCAGATAAACATTTCCTCCTCTGAGTTGATTTATGCTAGGTATTTTGTCATAATGCTGGAAAGCTGGTGAACACACCAAGTGGCCATATTTTCCTCTGGGGAAGGACTTGGGGGTCATGTCCATCCTGTCACTGAGCTGTGGACTCCTTCCTTCTAAGGACAGGCTGGCTTTTAGCCCCACATATTTCAAGTCTGGAAATCAGGCAGACTGGGAAACTAGTTGTTCTCGGTGCCTTGGAGGGGAGAGACTGTTGCCTTGTGGGGTGAGGCTTCTGTGCTTTTACTAGGAAAGATGGGTTGTGTTTGGAAGACACGAAGGGTCCTGGGGTTTACAGAGTCAACATCCTCAGAGACACTGTCTTAGTCAGCTTTTCTAGAGTCAATGGTTTGTAAGAGAACAAATTTAATATAGGACATTTATAAGTTACAATATTCACCCACAAGCCAAATGCAGGAAGTACCGAATGTCTATCTAGGGACTGGAGACCCAAAAGATCCAATCGAGGGCTGGGAGCCCACGGCACTGTCCCGTGTACGTCCGTGTCTGCAGATGATGGCTGAAGAAATCTTTACTGGACCAGGGTATGATGATCACAGCAGACATGATGACCAGAGCTCCCCTGAAGCAACAACAGCCATCCTCGATGACAGCAAGGCCCCGAGCTTCCTCGATGAGAACAGCTGAGTTCCTTTCAGGAGAACCAGCCACAGCAGAACTTCTCCAGGGAAACAGCCTGTCAATCAGCTTCCATTCCCACTCTGCTTTATGTTGTGTCAGCAACAATCCTCAAGTGGATCCTCTATGCCTGGAACCACCCAACTCAGTCCAGCTGGGCGTTCTGGCTCAAGCTGACCACATTAAGTCCACCGCAGACACAGACTGCCCTGCAGTCTCAGGGTTCGGGTCTATCTCGCAGATCACGGACCTGACTGACTGAGCGTGCACAGCTCTCCTGAGCTCTGATGCCTTCTCAAGTGCCTACTGCTGAGCTGCATCTGCCTGGCCAGGCCCAGTCCAGTCCCTGAACTCTCTGGCTCTTGTGCTTAGCCATTAACTAGCTCATAGGTCTCAAGTCCCTCTTGTTCCTTGGGCAGGGCACATGTTCAGCTTAGAAATACCAGCCGTTCTGCTGTTTGGTAGATGTCATTCTCACATATTTTTTAATGCTCCTGCCTTGGCTTTCTCCTCTTCCAGCTGGTATCCCCAGGCCACCTCCAGCGAAATCTTTTGCAACAGAGTCACCATCTTGCATCAAGCATAATGTGAGCCCCTGTTTCCCTCCTAGCCAGACCCTTTTCCTCCAAGCCAGTGCACGATCCGGTTTCTAAGCCACATGTCGCCCCCTCTTTCTTCAGTCCACTCTTGGTACCACTTGCATTAATCTGGTTCTTCTGTAAAGCGAGCAACACTCCCCAGTCACAGATTCCACATCTGCAGATTCGACAAACTGAAGTTCAAACATATTTGGGGGAAGAGTTACATCTGTACTGAACATGTACAGACCCCCATCATTATTCCCTAAGCAGAACAATGTAACAACTCTTATACAGTGGTAAGTATTGGGAGTAACCTAGCAATGATTTAAAAGGAACAGGAGCAAGTGTGCAGGTCCTATGCAAGTGCTACGTCACTTTCTATAAGAGACTTGAGCATCTGGAAAGTCTAACTTTCACAAGGGATCCTGTAACCAAGGTCCTGTGGATCCAGCTGAAAAACTACACAGCCTTAAACCGGAAGGAAGTTACTAGGCGAAGCACTGCATGAGCAAAAGTGGAGCGAGCAGAGAGCAATCATCTCCCCAAGCAAGTGTGGGGGTGACGGAGGAAAGCAGCACAGCTGGAGTGTCCTGGCCCACCGTGGGGGCCCAGGAGGACTTAGACTGCTGGGTCCTCACCGGGGCAGCCTTGGAGGGGCCGAGCACTTGGCCGCATCCAGGAGCGCTGGTGAGGAGCTCAGCCTCGGTGCCCTGAGGGACAGTGTGCAGCCCAGCGGCAGGGACTCCCGCCAGTCCCCACCCCAGGTGCAGCCCAGAGGGACTCCTGCGTCGGCCTGCGCTGGCCCTCAGGAGCCGACTCTGCTGTGTGACTGCAGTGGGAACAGCAGTGGGGACACGAAGACGTGAGGAGTTAATCTGTGCTGTGTTTACAGAAGACTTTGAACTTTCAGTGGCAGAAAGGTGAAGCCAGATGTCACTCGCTGCCAGAGAGAGCTGGAGAAAGGAGGACGCCCGGGAGCTGCCGTGCGGCCCACAGCTGCCATCCTGCCCGCTGCTCTCTCACAGCCAGTGGCCCTGGGAGCTCGTAGCTTTGGGGACATGCATTCTTTATTATGACACACTAGGAATAAATCAGCGTGCTGAGTGCATGCAATTGAACTCAGGGGCAGTGTCTACCAGCATCCTGCTGCGGAGGGCTGTTTACTCAGTGTGCTTTCTGCAGGGGCCAAAGCAGGCTGGCGCTTTTATGAGACGCTGTGGCTTTGTTCTGGGGCAACAAACACCAATGAAAAGAGCAGGAAATCCACTTGAAGGGGGTGTTCTAGATGAACTACTTAATATACAATATGAAATAGAAAGAGTGGGACCCTACTGACTTGTACCGGAGAATGCAAATGTACAGTAAAGTGAAGCATGCTGAACCAAGCCACTTGTGACTGTTCAAAA
This sequence comes from Hystrix cristata, assembly GCA_004026905.1. Taxonomy (NCBI): domain Eukaryota; kingdom Metazoa; phylum Chordata; class Mammalia; order Rodentia; family Hystricidae; genus Hystrix; species Hystrix cristata. The sequence continues at coordinate 40,238 of PVJO010000914.1, forward strand.
ACGTACTTTCCCAAAGAGTAAGCTTTAAACTGGGTGTAGGGGCACATGCCTATAATCCCAGGCCCCGGGAGGCAGAGGCAGGAGGACTGCCTCAAATTCTAGACCCAGCCTGAACTCTATAGCAAGGCCTTGTTTCAAGGAAACCAAACTCAATCACAGAGCAATGCTGAATTTTCATGTTTCGTGATCCTTTTAATAAAAATTCTTCTAGGTGACAATCATTGTCTCTAATAATTACAGATCTTTCCTGGCAAAAGAAATCTGAGGATACTTTGAACTAAATTATATAATCAATCCCATTATAATTTAATTAATTATACTTGTGTTAAGTTTGACTTAATTTTGCCTATTCCAAAAGTCCAATTTTGTCTCTGTCTGGATTTTGGTTTTTTGTAATAAGTTCACAGTATCTTTCAAAACCTAACTATGTTAAATAGTATATTTTAGATTAAGAAAAAAAACCAGGTATTTTCCAATACTGAAAAGTTTACAGTAATAATGAAATGCCTTATGACATGACAATCTTTCATTGTAAATAGTGTTTATTGATAATGTTCCGTTAATGATGTGTTCATAATAGACTGATAATTAAACTCCATTTGACTTATCAGATTTCACCAGCCATTTAAATAATAATGAAGACATTACCTGGAAACCTTTCTTTTATAACCTGCACAGGTAAACTGGCTTTCTGACCAGAGAGTCTTTGTGTTCAGCATCTCCCGGTCTCTGTGGTGTGAACGTCCATGCTGCCACAGGTCCTTCCAAGCTGTCACCGGAACACCCTGGGATGCGGGATGAAGCAGGCAGAGAGCCTGCTCTCAACACCACGCTGCCTCCACAGCAGCCGCTCACCGCTCTTCTCCACAGGGGCATGAAAGAGGCGCACCGCGGCGACTCCGTTGTGGTGCAAACATCAGAGTGCACCTGCTGCAGTGTGCGTCCCGCGGCCCTCAGAGCCCCGACAAAGCCAACCCTGTGGAATTGAGAGAAAACGTGCAGGCAAGGGATGCAGTAAGCACTCAATGGATGAGGCTGCTGCTGGAGTCACGCGGCAGAAGGTTTCACAGGAAACATTTTTCTTTCAAGTAGGAGTGCAATACACAGTAACGATACAGTATAATAAATACATAACCAGCAACGTGGTGCTTTATTATGATCAAGTATTCTGTGCCGTCCACGATTGCACGTGCTATACTTCAGTATCACTGGCAGCATCGTGGGTGTGTTTCCTTTAGCATCACCACAAACCTTTGAGTGAGCCATTGTGCCATGACGTTGCAATATCGCTAAGCAATAGGAACTCCTGGCTCCAGTGTCAAGTACGTGGCCCATCACTCAAGAAAACATCCTATGCCTGCGCCACCTTCTCTGCACATTTACGCTAACAAAACTATCTTTTTACAAAAACGGAAACAACCACATGCAAATGCAGTGGACCCCCTGAGTCCTCTAATCACCAGCTTCTGGATGGTGTTATTACTACAAAGCATGCCCCAACAGGCCTGTGTTGGTCAGGTTTCCATCACTTGCCAAAGTATCTGAGATGATCAGCCAAGAAGAAGGAAAGGCTCGCTGCAGCTCATGGTCCTGGAGGCTTCAGTTCATGGTCTCTTGGCCCTGTGGCTTTTGGACCTGTGGCAAAGCAGCACCTTGTGGCTGGAGCACAAGACCCGGGAAGAAGCTGCTTACCTCACGGTGCCCAGGAGGCCAAGAGAGAGACAGGAAGAGGCCAGGGTTCCACAATCTCCTTCAATGACCTCCTCCTGTTGACCTAATTCAGAGGCTTCACCTCCTAACACCTCCACCACCAAAGGCTGGGGACTGAGCTTTCAATACATGACATTTGTGGTGCCTTTGAGACCCAAAATACAGTAAGAACCCATCGCTCTGTCATTATGGTCCTGGGAAACCTATATCCTTTCATCCTTTCTTCCTTTTCTACTTTGCGCAGAAGGATTCAGTGACTCAGGCTGGAATGATTCCCAGCCCTGGGCTTCTGCTGATTTCCTACTGAATAGCAGCTGACTGGGAAGTGTGGAATCAGGAGAATTAGCAATTTGACTTGGATCCTTCCCTGAGACAAACTGATATCTTTCCTGGAATGCATTTTTGTGACTTCCATTTAGTTGGATGATAAAGGTGGACATCTCTTTCTGTAAAGGGGCTGCCCAGGCACTGATGCCCCGGACAGACAGAGCGGCCGATGGGAAACACACAAGGGCCTTGGCAGGAGCGCAGCCTGCGGCAATCCTTCCCCACCCAGGCCCCGGCTGTCTGCTTCCTTTGCGGAGCACCTGTGCACACCAAGTGAGGACAAAACACTCTAGCCCGTCCTTTGTTCCCTTTTGCACAGCTGAGAAAGATTGGGGTTTTCAAAGGAAATTTTTCCTAAAGCATCACTGGAAAACAAACAGCATGTGAACAAAGGGAAGAGCAAAAGCAGAAAAGCCCTCTTCAAAGTCTTCTGATTGAGTCCCACGAAAGCTCAGCCTCTCCCCAACTGTGCAGGCTGCTTTAGCAACCTGACCTTCAAAGTCCCCAGCTTACTTCCTGTGCCTCTGTCCCCTTCCACTCCTGTCCCTGCTCCCTCTGTTCTGGGGACAGACTCTTGCTACAGAAGAGAGACAGGCTGGGAGACGAACGGGCTGGTGTCACAGCTGGGGCACACAGCCCCGGCCCCCAGAGCTGCCAGGTGAGAGGAAGACACCGGGTGGGGAGGCTGTCACATCCTCAGACCCAGGACACGGGCGCCAGAGGCCTGAACAGTGCCCCGCATCAGCCACTGCTTAGCAGGATGGCCTGGGCAAGGTGGTGACTGAGGAGACCCGGCAGCTCTGGCCAGGAGAATGGAAGACCCTTTTCCTGCTCGTGGGGCTGTGTGGGCAGGATGAGATGACACCTGGGAGGCACCTGACCTGCAGCAAGCTGAACTCAGGACGACGGCTGTGGTCAGCACAAGGGACGGCTCTGGTCTGGCCTTCCCAGGCCCCTCACCTAGCTCCTCACGAGAGCAAATGGCAGTGTCTTGCTTGGTGCATGCGAACAGCCTTGAATTGGCACAGTTCTGGGCCTTCCCTGACACTGGTCTACAGTCTGCTTGTGCAGCACTCGGGCCTCCCATGGTGCATGTGAGTGCCCACTGGGTTGCAGGATCGCTTCGTGACCACCTGGGGAGCACCAGGCAGAGAAGGAGGAGGTGGAGGAAGGGCAGGAGGCAGGCAGAGGGAGACTTCCAAGACTGCACAGGTTCCAGGCTTTGGGGATATACCAGCCAAGCTGAAAGGCTGAAGAAATAAGGAGACCCCATGTAACGGACTTTGCCTTGGGAGCCTCAAGGGTCACAAGCCACGCAACCCTAAACGTGTGCAGCATCTTCCCAGAGAGGTCGCTGTGGCCCAGGACTCACTTTGCCATTACAGAAACCTTCCCCTGCTCTACCTTGTTTAGGGCTTATGTGCTTTTCCCTCAATAAAAAGAGAAATAAACAGTATTCCGAGGATGCAGAGCAGTGGTTTGTAAACCATTTGAAAGGTTGAGCTCACCCACCTTCCATCTCAAGCTCTAGACTATAAACTCCCAAGGAGCAGAGGCAGTGCCGTCTCCCATCACCACTGGGTCCTGCGGCCATGCCTGCGCCTGGCAAATACTCTGTGTGCTGTGAACGAATAAAGAAGTAGCCGAATCACGGAGCTGGTAAAATTGCTAAGGTAGAGGCTTCCAGTTAAAGATGAGACCTCACAAGATTAGCCTCCCTTTTCATCTCTAAATGTGACCATAGTGGACAAAAAAATTAAAGCAAATGAGAGAACTCCATCTTCAGTTAAGAATTCAGAATATGAATGGTTTCTACTGGACAGAGTGGCATTTTGATGAGCTGGAAACAGTTCCTGGAGGCTTGCACCACATTATCTTCCTTCTCAATAGCACCGCCATCCATTTCTGGGCCGTGTGCTTTCAGTGGAACTGAACTTGCCCTGCTTGGTGGATCGAGCTGATTGACTTGATGTGTGTGTGTGTGTGTGTGTGTGTGTGTGTGTGTGTGTGTGTGTGTGTAATTAATATTACATTATTATAGGATTGTATTTATACATTAAATATATTTATATATAAATTCATTAAAGAAATGGATCATGTACATATATACATACATATGATTATACACACATATATTTTTTATATGTGATTACATATATATATATATGATTTACAAGGTAGGCTTCCAACGGCAGCCTGCAGAGTCAGGGACAGAAGAATACAAAAGGGCCACCTGTGCACTGGAGAGCTAGAGGATCCAGTCAAAGGTTGAAGACCAGGAGTGCTCTGCAGGCCCCGTGTGAGTCCACATGGGGAAGCCAAAGGGTCTGCACTGAATGGAAGGTTGTGCAGTATGTCCTGGAAGCCAGAAGACAGCCATCTAAAGGCAATGACGAAGACTGGCCATCTGAAGAAGATGCAGAAGTGAGACTTTCTTCTCCTTTCCCTTTTTATTCTACCCAGGCTACAGCCTATTGGTTGGTGCCACCCACACCCAGGGTGGGTCTTCCCTCTTCAGTAAATCCACCACACAGATATGCCCAGATCGGTGCTAAACCAATCAGCTGGGCGTTTCTTATTCAGGTCAATACCTCAGGTAACCATTACAATAGGTGTTAAGAAAGAGAAAGATATCTGATGCATGAGAATTGAAGAATAGGTGGCTATCCTGCAAAAAAAGGAGGGAAGAGGTAAACCTTTGATTGTGTACAGATTATATAACTATATACAGGAGAAAAGAAAGCGAACAAAAGGCCCTGCGGTGGGAATGCGGTGTGACGTAGTCGCTGCGGGAACTGGTATGGTGGTTCAGCACAAAGCTGGAAATACAAATGCTGCATGATCCAGCAATTACACTTCCAGGGATATACTCAAAGAATTGAAAGTGATTCTTTTATACACCTATATTTGCAGCAGCACTTGTACAATAACACAGGAGGGGTGCAACCCCACTGTCCAGGATTAGTGAATAAATAAAATGTGAAATATCCATATAATGGAATACTGCCCGGCCTTGAAAGCAAATAAATCTGTGTGCTGACGAGGAAATAACAAGATTGAGGGGAGGCCGGGGACGGTAAAGGCTTCCATGGAGGCCTCACAGCGCTTGGCGAGGAGGGAGCGCTTGGGTCGCTGGTGAAGGCTGGGAGAAGCTGCCATGAGAAGGTCCAGGAGAGACCTCCGGGGGAGGGGCAGCAAGCACGCAGCCCAGGCAGGGAAAGAGCCGAGTGCGCTCCGTGCATTGAAGAAACAGCGTGTGGCTGAGGAGACAAACAGGACCAGACAGCACCAGGCCTGGCAGGCCCGGAACTAGCAAGCGTGAACTTTGCTCAGATTGCAGCAGGAGGCCACTAAAGGACTTTCATCGGGAAGTTCCATGTTCAGGCTACACTTTACATGTCATCCCGGTTTCTCCACAAAGAAGTAATTAAAAAGAAGGCAAGGAGGCCAGTGGCGGCACAGGCCCATAATCTCAGTATTTTGGGAAGCTAAGGCAGGAGCATCCCAAGATTGAGCACAGCTGGGGCAATTTTGTGACATAGTAAGTCTCTGTCTCATAACAAAAAATAAAATAAAAACGGGCTGGGGATGTAGCTCAATGTGAAGGCCCCAGATTCAATCCTCAATACCGGAAAGAAGGGAGGAAAGAAGGAAGGAATAGAGGAAGGGAGAGATGAAAGAGGGAGGGAGCGAGGAAGGAAGAAAGGAAGGGAGGGAGGAAAGAAGGAAGAAAGGGAGGGAGGGAGGAAAGAAGGAAGAAAGGGAGGGAGGGAGGAAAGAAGGAAGAAAGGGAGGGAGGGAGGAAGGCAGGGAGAGAGGGAGGAAGGAGGGAGGGAGAAAGGAAGGGAGGGAGGGAGGAAGGCAGGGAGGGGTAGAGAAGTAGTTTGGAGGCACTTGGCACAGTCTGGCCTGAGCCCGCGGTCCCTCAGATGCAGAGGGGAGGAGCGGAAGGCCTGGCCATGGACGAAGATAGAAGCGCAACATGGCTTCGGCGCAGGGGAGAGGAAGGGACGTGTCAAGGGCAGGCCAGCATCGTGGCTTTAGCAGGTGGCCGAGGACACTACTGACCGCATCGTGCAGGGTGCGCATCTTGCCAGCGGAGCACAGAGCTCGTGGGGCAGGCAGGTGGGTCTGGTGAGACATAACTTTCTGAATGCATGTTCCCCCCTGGATTGAAATTCGGTGTTTGTACACATTTCTGACCACTTTGGGTACTTCAGTTTATGGGGCCTTGTATTTATACTCTGTATGGTTTTCTTTCGACCTCATAATTTCATATGATGTTTTGTATCAGCAGCATCCCCAAGACTGTTTTCCAAGAATTCATCAAGTAGTGGGGGCAATTTGATCACATTGGAAGGTGGACTCTCATGGAAAACAAGTGACATTTTCTTGTTTTCAGTCTTGACTCTTTGACCTGGTGTTAGTAGAGTTGACAAAACTGATCTATCAGTTTTGATGTCTAGTATGAGTCAGTATTGATCTTGGGCCTGGTCTACCTTTCACATTCATTTTCAAATTTGTGTTAATATGTTCAGCTTTTAACTAATGATCTAGTTCTAATTTTAGGGGGAAATGAGAATATAAAAAGAGAAAACAATGAAAAATTTCCACTTATAAATATTAGAATGAAAATATCTCAACAAGCAAATATGTAGTATTCATATCATACTATAGACACAAATAGCAAGATTGCATTTAAATGGTCTATAAGGTGGTCTTCCGTTGTTTTGAATAAACCATCACACATCAGTGAAAGCTGCTCTGGGCCACACAAGGGTGCCCTGGGCAGGGGGGCGGTGAGGTGCTACACAATGTCACCTGTCTGCACGCCCACAGCTCCACTTAGCGTGAGCTAGGTGCAGAACTATTCTTTCTAACTACTGATTTACAAGCTAAAATTTAAATACAGTAGTTGGGAGAAAGCTATTTTAAAAGAGTCTGCAAGTGGTAGCCAGAATCATGGCACTGGTGGTTGACAGTGTGTGAAAGTCCACAGATAATGGTCTTTTTTGTGACTTTTCAGTTAGAAACATCTTTTTTCCCAAACTAAATTGGAAGAGAAGTTTTGCAGAACCACTGAAGCCCAAATGTCCTAGCATCATGGTTCAAAAACTACAAAAGCAGGCCACGCCTGGAGACTGCAGAAGCACAAACTGAAGGGAGTCGGGCCTGATCCTCTCCCAGCCATCCCTTCCTCCCTGCCAGGACTTTAGAAACAGACTCAAAGAACTTCTGGAACTGTTGTGTGACACCTTGTGGGCCGAAGGAAAGCCCAGTCTTTGCTGCTCTGGCTGTATGGCCTGGGGCAAGCAAATTAACCCAAGTCCTTTCCTCATTTGCTGACATCTATCCCATAGGATGGTTCTGAGTAATACGTGTGTAAGTATGTATTACAGATCTGGCACACTGCCTGACTCGCAATAATCAAGTATTCACGACTTGGTATAGCAGTGAAGTACTCAGAGGGAACTTACTTGATGTCCACCATATGCAAATCTCAGTGGTCAGAGCTATAAGCAATAAAGGAAGTAGATGCAGAGCCCTGCCTGCCTCTGGCACTTCTCATCAATAGTGGGTGGAGGAAAGAATGGATAGGATCACAGGCCTTGTGCCAGGCACTGTGCTGGTTTCCAGCAACAGCTTCTCTCTAAAAGACAAACTGCCTGAGCCTCATATTTACACTGGTCACATCTTCACTCTGCTCTTTTACTTCTGGTCTCTTTCACTGGCTGTACTGAGATGTTGTTCCTGGTAGCTGGGGAAGTTGAGCGCTGATGCTGGACTGAAGGGTATCGTCTATAAATTCAAGGGGAATAGCTGACTGTTCTGTGTAAACAGGAGCTATCAGGCTGCAGGAGTGTGAAGCTGATGTCCAGCTTTTGGCGCTGATTCCCAAAGAAGAGGCTGTGGGTCAACGACCAGGACAAAAGGCTCGCTGGCCTCCTCATTCATGCGAGCTATGCATGTACGCAAAATGCCCGTGGGACAGGATTGCTCCTAAGACTGAGCAATCCATATGACTGGACTCTCAAATCCTCTAGTTTTTCAAATGTTTCTGGTTCAATTAAATCATGAGGGCGATTTTCTTAAGCACTTTTCATTCTCAATTCTGAAACAGAAGCTTTTTCCAGGGATAAGCAAGTGGCACCTTGAAAAAATTATTTTCCTGAACATAAACTTAGTTTTTAAGAGCCATAAAATGTGTGTGTGTGTGTGTGTGTGTGTGAGAGAGAGAGAGAGAGAGAGAGGAGAAAGGGGGAGAGAAACACTTATTTGGAAAAATAGCTGGCTTATTTTTACCTACTGTAAGAACACTCAAAATTCATGAATTGTGAACTTGGTGTTTAAATCTTTGCTACAGCCATCAGCAACCTGCATCCCGTCCTTGGACATGAAATTTATGGAAGATGTTCATATGCTTTCACATGTACATGAAACAGGCAACACACATCATTATCTGACTTTTTCCAATCAGGAAACACACACTGAATGCCCAAGATCATATGCCCCATAAATGCCCGCTCTGGATCTAGCTCCTGGATCAGTGGGCGTGTGGTTCCACACTGTCCATGGGGAAGGAGGGAGTGTAACCGGGTCAGCCTGTTGACATTTCACTGACTGTATGAGTGTGTACCTAACCCTACCTCCAGGAAGAAAAAATCCCAAGGCAAACCACGCCAAAGGGTGGGGACAAGGAACAAAAGAACAGAAGAGATTCTGCAAGCAAAACAAACTGCCTTGATTAATTGCCGCCCACACGCCTAGGTGTTGCTGCTGTTTATTTAGAACTCTGCCAGCAGTGAGGTTCTGGATTCCTGAGGATTGCTCCATCTTTAGGTTGAGCTCGAAGTCATTACCAATTACACTTGATGGACGGCCACCGCCCAGCGTCCACGCTCACTGTCTTGACCCCAGGGAGATGGGTGCGCACACGCTGCCGCCAGCGCTGTGGGCACTCTCCTCCTGCCCGAGGGTGTGCGCCACCCGAGGGGCCTGCCTGCTGTCTGTCTAGCTCACCGCTTCACCTTGGTTTCCCAAGGCCGCCGGTGACTCTGTGTGACTTGTGTGGAGAGGACAGTGATGATAACACAAGCCAAGAGCCACGTGGGACTTCATCTGCAAAGTGCAGCACTTGCTTTGCTGGCCGCCAGGGCAGAGAAGACTCCCCCGGCCTCCAGTGGGACGTGTCGGGGAGGGCATGGCACCTTTCTTCCAATCCCTCTGTGAGGCTTATGTTCACTAACCCTTAGTAATGGCCCCAGAGGGCTAGAGCAATGGTGCCGGCTGTTGGCTATGCTAGGGAGAAGCTGAAAGAGAAAAAATGAATTCCTTGACTTAATAAGGAAAGAAAAAAAAACCTTATGCTGAGGTTGCTAAGGTCTACGGTAAGAACGAACCTTCTATCTACAACATTGTAAGGAAAGAAGAGCTGTCTTCTATTAATTATTGTTGCGAGGATTAATTATTAATTACTGTTGTTAATCTCACTTTATCACAGTTATGCATATATAGAGAAAACATGCCTTATAGGATTCAGTACTACCTGTGGGCTCAGGTGTCCACTGCAGGTCTTGGCCTGGGTCCCCCTCTGATTAAGTGGGGTGACTAGTGTCAGGCACTGTGCTGTCTGCCAGCCCCGAGTCCTGCTTTCTCACACGTGGGCATATGTGTTCAGCAGGTGGGTTGCAGGGGAGAGAGACTGGGAGTCGCATTCCTCTCACCCACCATTGAATCATTACTCCCACTGGGCCTGGGTTTCATGCCTGGACTTCTTCTCTACTCCCTGATGTTATTGAGCTGCTTTTTTCTTATGGCTCCTCTTTTAAAATATTTATTTAATTATAGTTAAAAAAATATAAAAATTACCATCATGTCCATTTTCAAGTGCACAGATCAGGAGTGTTAGCATTGTTTACATTGCTATACGACGGTTTTATGACCCCTCTTTCCAAAATTGAATGTCCTGAAGAGAGGTCGGACAGCAGAGGCAACAGGAGAGGGGATGCCAGCATGAAGAGGGAAGCAGAGAGGTGGGCGGAGTCATCTCTGTCCACCCTCCTGAGCTGCTGTAGCCCAGTGTGACATCATTTACGCACCTGTCTTGGCTCTTAATCAAAGAAAGACAGAGAGGAAATGATCAGAGGAAGCAACATGGCTTTCATTGATTATAGATGACTAACACTTAAGATACAAGGGTAAAATTGACTATGTAAAAAGTGTTTTAAACAGACATAAACTGAGAGATGTGCTTTTAAAATTCTTAACCCTTTCATGAAGTATGTCATAAAATTAATTAGCAATTCCTAGGAGTGAAACTCTTTACTACAATACCCCAAAATATGAAACCACAGAAATACGAAATTCAGGATAGTGCTAGTCAGTTTTCCCTTCCTGTGACAAAATACCTGAAATAATCAATTTAAAAGAAAAAAAGGTTAATTTGGTTCATGGTTTGGAAGGTTTTAGTTCATGCTTGGTGGAGCTGTTGGTTTTGGGCATGTGGGGAGGCAGCTCATCATGGCAAGAACAGTGACAGAGAGGGTCATAGCAGCCAGAAAGAAGGCAGGCAAGGAGAGAGGGAGGGAGGGAGGAAGAAAGGGAGGGAGGGAGCCTAAGTCTTAATATGGCCTTCGAGGGCTCCCCCCAGTGGCCCAGCTTCCTTCCAGGACCCCAAGCCCTAAACGCTCCTGCAGGCTGGGAGCAAGCCTTCAACACAAGGGCTGAAATGTTGCTTGGGGGACATTTCAGGTCCCAACTATAGCAAAGACTAGATGAAGTCTTGTCTTTTTCATATCCAAAACAGTGATTCTTTAATATATTTCAGGAACCATGACTAGAAATGATATAACTCTGGTAAAAACTTCCTGCTTCTTAAGACATTGTGGTCAAACACATGTACGACAGCCCCAGACTTACGCGCCTGATCCATTTCTGAGTGTGTGACTCGCTGGTGTGGAGCACATTCACCGCTGTGCAGCCCTCAACGCCTTCCCAGCTTCAGAACTTTGTTGTCTGTCCAGATGAAGCTCTGTACCCATTAAACAATGATCCCTACTCCTCCTTCTCCTCAGCCCTGACACCCGTCATCCTCTTTTCTTTTCTCTGACTGCCCAGGTACTTCCTAAGTGGAATCATTACGGTATTTGTCTGTTTATTATACTTAGCGTGACATCCTCAAGCTGCCTTCGTGTTTGGGCATGAGTCAGACTTTTTCCTTCTTATGGCTGCATAATTGACTCGTCCATCGCATTCCAGCGCACCACATTTTGCTATAGTTGGCTTCCTGCGTTGCTTCTGTCTTGTGACGTAGTGAATGATGCCACTGTGAAGGTGGGTGCACACACAGCTTCTTGCTTTTTAAGCTCCTTTGCCCTTGGACAGATGATGATCTATCTCTCTCTCTAAACTTTTTGCCTGCCTTGACAGTGCCCTTGGAGTCATAGTAGGGTTTTCTTGGGTCGTTTGTTTGTTTGTTCTGGGTTTTTTTTGTTTGTTTTTGTATCGCTGGGATCAAACCCAGGTTTTCATGTGTGCTAAGCAAGCACTCTACCCTCACACATATCCCCAGCCCGTGGAGATTCTCATTGTACTTAATCCTTAGCGAAAGTAATTGAGACTATTTCTTCCAAGCTTCTGGAAGGTAGGATGGGAACTTTTGTAAGAGCTGCATTATCTGATCCCGAAGGACTCGAAGAGGCTGAATCAGAGTTTTGACTTATGTCAGGGGTCCAAATCTTGATGGGAAACGAGTGAAGGCCATGTGTAAATGAAAAAGAGGCAGTAAGAGATTGAGTCTTGGGTTGGACTGTGACGTTTTGCTTGGGGCCACAAGGCTGATTATGAGCCTGAAAGTCTCAGTAATCAAAGAGCTTCACGGACAAATGTAGGAAGGAAGGCCTGTGTGGGGAAGTTATCTGTAGCCTGGAAACAGTAAACTGCACAGGAACGTACCACCCACCGCAGGAAAACTGACAGGATATTTATGCTCTTTAAAAAAGGATACTTTGGTATTTTAAAAAACATAAAATACGCATCGAAGTATAAATAAACCATGGTGATTTGGGACTTGGCATCATTTTTGCTTGTAGTAATAAAAGAAATCTTTATAAACTCAGTATTAGAATAGTGAAGCAGGCATATTTTGGGTACCAGGTAAAGATGACTAGAACTTGTGTCAGGATCTAAATCCCACCTGGGAAAGCGACTCATCTTCCTTGAATCTATTCTTTCACTGTAAAACAGAGAGATAATTTTTGTAGAAATACCACAAGACTGTCATGAGAATTAAACAACAGGTGTCATATCTAAGTCACTTGGCCCACGCCAAGGCAGGGCCCATTGCGGGACTGGTTACAGCGCAGCCCTGGACCTCGACCTGCTGCTCTCTGAAAGTGTGCTTCGTGTTTTCCTCTGGGACAGCCAAGGACTTGACTGTGATTCACGACTCTGCGTGGGCCTGCAGACAGCAGGGGGGTGACTAAAAGCTGAGCAAAGCTTGACCTTCATTTGTCTCCTTTGTCACGTTAGAAGTTTGGGTCTAATCCTTCTTAGCTATGCCCAGGGCCATCGGAAGTGTTTGTCTAAAAGTCGGCGAACAAGGCTGATCAGCCCTGAATTTATATAATCTCACCCTCTCAAGATTGAGGACACCAGGATGGGGATCTCCAGGGACATCGAACTCTGCCCGGAAGTCTCCAGCCACCGTCCTGCCCCTGTGCGCACCTGGATCCCAGGAAAGGTGGAGCCCTCCACAGACAGGGACGGTCCTTTCCTGGGAACGAAGAGTCCGAGCTGTGACCCAGGACTGAGACGATAATGAGTGGGCTCCAGCCCACCAGCTGGGCCTTGAGAGCTGCTCCCGCCTCTGCGGGTGGGCGAATCTGAACCCTGCGTCAGAGCACTCCTACTCCAGCTACCTAAGTGGGAGCCCTTTGCTATCTTTCTTTAATTTCGCAATTAAAGCTTTTTTGTCCCACGTAAATTTATACTTTAGTTTTCATTTCCATCTCCACTAAAGCAAGGACTCAAACTAGCCCCCTTGGAAAACTGATAGTAGATTTCACAGGCCAGCCAGGAGAGTGTCTCAAATACTCATTCCCACAGAATCAGCCTTGTAAAATGACTACTTCACTGGAGCCAAACTACTTCAATTTTTCAGTAAAAACAAAGGCTCTTTTTGGTCAATACTTAGGTGAAGGAATGATTCCCAAAGGAAATCTGGCCCAGACAGAAGGCAGGTTACCCTGACTTGGTTTCTGCTCTGCGCTTCCTGGTGATTGCTAAGATGCTGAGGACCCGCAGCAGCTGCCACCGAATTGCTCCTGGTAGGGATGTGCCTTGCTTGGCAGATGGGTCTCTGGTTTGCCTCAGAGGTCCTGCTCTCCATGGTGAGTCAGCAGGACCAGGCCCCGTGTACTACGCAGTGATTAATTTTTTCCTCTGGTTCTTTGGCATTCAGTCTTTCCCCCAAAAAACACATATCTATGGGCACTTTCGGTCCCAGCTGCTACAGTCAACAGTTCCTGCCGCAGTCAGCACTTTGCTTTCTTCTCCTCCTCTAGCTGGTGTGTAGCATACACAGTGAAGGAAGTGGTGTCTGCTGCTTAGAAGTACTTTGGTCAGTTCCCTTTTCTGCCTTTCTTTTTAGGATTGTCTGGGGACATGCATGTTTACCTGTGGTAAGCCGTGGAACAGGGCCTTCCCCGGGATGGGCGCTGGGGGGATGCGGAATGTTGTGGTCGTTAGCACTTCAAACCGGGTCAGGGATCCCAAAACCTCAGTCTTAACTCATGTCTCACACTGAACTGCTTAATAAAGGGTAAACAGCAGCGCTGGGCATGCTGTCCTTGGGGCACTACAATTCCTGCTCCTAAGATCATATGAGCAACGTCTCACAGCATTTGAATAGACGCCCACTGAATAATGTTAGTTATTAATTCATCATATTAATTGCTAGTTGGTAAATCGACCGACGCAGAACACAGCGGATGAACGGGGACAGGTCCCAAGTCTTTCCTGGATCCTCCCAGAAATAGTTAGTGAATCACTAATTCCAGGACAAGGCTAGATGCTGCAGGAACATAGTTCAGCCTTAAAAGTTCAAAGGATGCTTTGGTTGGCTGTTCTCACACAGGATCACGGGGAGACGGAAGTAGTCTGCTGCTCTGACAGGACAAGCCAGTGCATGCTTGTTGGAGACAATTTGTCGGAAATCCGAGCAATGCCTTGATTGGGAACTCTAGTCGGCACCCCTCTGGAGGATGCAGTGCTGGGCCGCAGGGCGAGGGTCTCCGACAACATGGCAGGCACATCATTTGGACTTCTACGGCAGGTCCCGTGTGTGGTGAGAGCCGAAGCACCCTCCGAGCGGGCAGTCACTTGCAACCGGGACCGTCCGGGCCAGGGAGCGCCAGGCTGCCTCTGAAGTAGGTGGCTCACAGGGGTTATCAGGTGCACCATTAGCATATTTTTCAGAACAATTGCTTTTATCAGCTTGGCTTTCTTGTTCCAGAATGCAGTCCTTGGCAGGAAGTCACTGGTTTATTGACTCTGCGAGTAGAATAAACAAACCTCCTTTGACACACAGAATGGCAGAAACTTCAGTTTCCTCTCCACCTCCACAGAGGCAAGGCAGTGGAAGTCTGGGGAAGTGCACGGTTGGGTTTCACATAGATTCAGAGCAAAAGTCGTGGTTAAGCATCTGGCAACGCCCTCCTTGTACAGGCAAGAGGGATTGAAAGTCTTCGCTGTCGCCCAGGAGCATAAGGGAGGACAATATCCAGAGGGAAGGGGAGGCCTGCTTTCCAGGAGAGTTTGTTCTGCAAACCATGATGCCCAAATGGGCCGCTTCTGCTACAGGTATGAGCTCCACACCGGTCCCATCCTCTTTTTTGTTGTTGTTGGTTTTTTGTTTTTTTTAATAGATTTTTATTAAACTTTATCCAAAATTACACAAATTTATAGGCCATTAGTCAAATTTACAGACCACAGTACTTTGTGCCTTTTACATCCTCTTTGTAAATGACTGTCAAGGGAGGCTGAAAGACAAGGGAGGAGCTTTGATGGTTGTGTGATGGGTACACTGAAGGGCAAGACTGTGATGTATGCTCATAAAAACAGCTTTTATTTTTCCTCTTCTTCTACCTTGTGAAATCTGATTTAAAGACCACCCTCCCTTGCTCCTGGATGAAAAATCAGGTCATCTCTATGAATCTCTGGTCACTGCTTTGTAACAGAAAATCTTACCAACACCTTAAGATATCAAGCAAACTGGATGAGGAAGTTGCACACTCAGGCCAGTGATGACCAGAACTCGAGGCTGGTGCTGCGTGGAATCGTCACGCCTGCCTTTGCTGACTTACAGTGAGGGTGGGCTGGGTGACACGGAGTCTCGTTCTTCTCTCTACTCCTCTCTGTTCGCCCTGTTTCTGACCCAGCCATGGCGGAAGGGTGCGAGGAAGGACAAGATGCGTGAAGGCTCCAGAACTTACCCACCTGCTTGATGCTGCCGTCAGATGGCTTCAGGGTCCTTGACCTATGTACGTTTACAGCTGGTTCTCCCAGGGGAATTTTTAGGGATTTGTTGGGGGTGGGGTGGGGTAAGGGTGCTGAAAATTTGCTTATACCTTCTAAATGAAGAGGGTATGTTTTCCTTTGAATAATTTCAGAAGAGTACTTGACAATTGGGATAGTTTTGTGCTGTGCAAAATCTGAGAGCATGTCAATGGGGAGCAAAGACTGTGCTGTTCTTTGTGTGGTCTTTCCCTGGAGACAAATCAACACAGCGCTCACTTCTACCTCCTGTAACGTGAGCCTGGCCCGGCCTCTCATGTGTGACTTACCAATGTCCTCCTCCCTCCCACTGACCCTGGATATCCTGTCCGCTGTAGCCACGTCCCAAGAGAGAATGTGCCCCAACCTTGTCACCAGGGGCACTGGGCAGGAAAGAGAATCCTTATCCCACTCAAGGAAGGAGCAGCGGTCTTGGTCCACACCTTGGGACTAAAGCTCCAGTTTTCCACAGAAATGAATTCCAGAACCTCTCAGTTTGGGAAATGGGAGAATATTTATACTCCGTAGGATCTGAGGAATTACAGTAGGCATGCGTGAAAATACCCTGTACAGCCACACTGCAACGCGCATGGATTCCTTCCCTGTGCCTTTCAAGAGCTTGCTTATTTTTAAGAGGTTTGGGGGTGACAGAACGAGAGTAGCAAAAGGGAGAATAATTTACTGAGGTGCAGTTTAAATTATAACCGACAGGGGTTGAAAATTTAACTCATCTGATAGAGTGCTTGCCTAGCAGCCCTGCTGGAGCCTGGCTGTGTCTGAAGGTGGGATGTGGCCTTGCTCCCGGCTGGTGCCAGACGGTGTGCTCTGGGCTCATTCCCTGAGGTGGTCCTGAGTAGAGAAAGCAAATGGCTGAAGACCTAGGATTGGCTGAGTAATTGTCTGATCCTCAGCGGGTGTATCTGTCTGGGAACTTTTCTCCTGCTGGTCTCGTTAATCATGGCATCCATCTGAACAGTGGATGGTTCTCTCGTCTGCCTTTCCTCTGGTCCAACCTATTCTTAACTTTCCATCTCACTCCTATTCTGTACTTCTTTCAGGAATACTCCTGAGACTCACCTAGAAGGTCTTGTCCAACTAAGTATTCCCAGCAGAAGTCTGTGCCACTGGAACCCCAGCTCTTAATGGGAGTTGGACTTAATGATCCACAAGTGAGCTCTGTTTCTTCTATACTCAGACCTGCAGCCTGAGTCACCTGGTACCCCCGCAGCAGCCTTCTGTCCTCATTGCAAACCCTTGCAACGGCGCTGCACAGCTTTCTGAAGCTAGAATGGCAGCTGCGAAGAACCGAAGGGGTGTCGAAGGTGGACAGCACCCGCCTCCCTCGCTCTGCCTCGCGTGGCCAGCGCCCTGGCTTCTCCACCGCTAGCACTGCATTCTGCGCCCGAAGGGCACCGCAGCAACAGGGGCCGAGAGCAGGGCACTGGGGAGGCTGCTTTTCAGGTTATCCAGTTGGTAGGGGAGGAATCTGACGTCGCACTTACACAGATACTCAGCTCCTAAATCCTGGCTATCTTCCAGCCATCACTCAGCTTATTGCACTTTCTCCTCAGCTGCCTAGCACTTAGTCTGGGAGGAGTCTGTATGCAACTTGCTCAGCCACAATTTTAACCATTTTGCTAAAATCTCAATAGTTGTTCTCAGGAGCAGTCATTACAGGAATCTTTCTTTTCTGTCTTCTTGGCTAACCACATGCACATGGTCACAAGCATCCTTCCAGGAAACTAACCACAGATCATTTCTTATGATCATGAACCTTTCAAGAGGAGAAGTCCTACCCTTCCTTTAGCTTCTTTGGCTTTCCATCCACCTGCTCCAGCCTTCACAGGGACGAAGTAAGACCAAAGACGGCGGCAGCATCTCTCCCTCTGCCAGCATCCTCTCGTGGCTTCCTTCCCAAGCAAAGCTTACCTAAGCCAAGTCTGTGGCCCCTGCTTGCTCCCTGATCAACAATTTTAAGGAAGGGCAGACTCCTTCACATTTCTACGTTGCTTGCTGTCACGCACCAAAATAGTACTTCCCCTTCCTCCCTCCTTCAAACACAAGCTTGCTTGCTTGACTTGCACAAAAGAAAGAAAACATGCTCACATCCTGGACTTCTGCCAGGTTTCCAAAATAATTAGACTTCCCTCCCTTTCAAAGAGACTAGTTCTCCACAACTGCTAAGCTCAGATGTCCCACTCCAGGGTGCTGCCTCAGCTCTGCTTGACCTTTCCTCCAGACCTGCCCATGGCACAACAGGCGATCCCACGGACGGAGAGGCACACGTTTCATCATTTGCTTCCTGTTTTCCTTGCAGCCTGGGCTGATGGGGACCAGGGCGATGGGGGGTGGGCGCTGAGGACAGAAATGAACCCATGTTCACCGACATCTCCAGAAAAGAAGGTTCAGTGCATTTCCACCTTCCTCCAAAACTATCTTGAAATCACATAGAAAACTTTAGCTTACTGTTTCAACTTCCTCTGTTCTCCGGGATTCTCATTCAGGAGCCTCAAGTCTGTGGACCAACATCACTGAGTAGCCAGCACCATTATGCCCGTTGCGAAGATCTTTCTTTCCCAGACTGGGAGATGTGGAAAACAGAATGGTGTGGTGGACTAAAGGGCAAGGTTATCACCATCAGACTCACCTGGATCAGCCTACAGATCCAGCATTACAGTATGACCTCAGGTACAAACTGGACACTCTGAACCTAGATTTCTTCACCTTTAAAAATGGGACCCAATTTCTACCTTCCAGGTATTTTTTTTTAACTTCTTGTGCTGTGCTTGCTTCAAAATAAGGTGTGAATACCTTATTAGTGTAATTATTATTAAAAGTTATATGCTATGTTCTGAGTGTACCCCCCAAACAATCATGTGTTGGAGGCTTGGTCCTTGGGTGGTGATGTTGGGAGATGGGACCTGGTGGGAGATAATGAGGACGTTGGAAGGGATTAGGGTTCTCAGGGACCCCAGCTGGTTCCCACAAGACTGAGTTGTTCCAAAGGAATGAACCTGACCCTCGCTGGAGCTCCAGCTTCCTGTCTCCCTGTGTGAGCTCCTCTCTCCCTCAGCCTCCTACCACGACATCCTCGCCAGCGTCTGGACTGAGTCGTGCCTCACTTTCAGATTCCAGAACTTTAAGCTAAATAAGCCCCAGCTCCTTAGAAAGTACCTAGTCTTGGGTGTTTTTATACTTATGAAATGGACTAAGGAGTATGTTTTCTATACTCTTTGAAACTTTGAATGAGCCAGGTCACAAGAGGAACACGATAGCTACCAAACAATAGACAAAGACTGATCTATGTTTTCAAAACACTCACACTTGGTTGGAAAATGTACTTTTTAAACACTCATTAAAATTGAGAGACTGTGAAGGAAAATGAATGCTGATATATCCTGTTGGTGTGGACCCACCACATATTTGCATTGGATACCTAATATGCTAAGTAGATTTTAGGCTTTAGGGTCAAAGAATATGACATTATTTAAACTCACAAAAAAGAAAATATATGAAAAATATGAATAAAATTCCAGCATTTTGAGTCCCTAAAACTCAGTACTATAGCTATGAAAAGCAGATTTTACCTTTGGTCTCTACCCCCGAGGTTATATACAATTTCTTTTTTTCTTTAATTTTTATTAGTAGATATTTGCAGTACATAATGATTACACTCACCACAGGGAGATGGTGCATGTACAGAACCCTTCTGAATTCTCTTTGTGTTGAAAAATCCAGTCGGAGGTTTTTATTGAGTCCACACTTCCCTACTGTGTGCTCTGTCCCAGGGTCTGGGAATTCAGTGGAGAACTCAGCAGATGTTTTTAGTGTTTATGTTCAGCAAGGCTTCCATTCAGTGATTTCAAATAAATCCCAATTGCGGCCCCTTGTTCCCAGGAATTCTGTTGTAGATTATGGCTGAAGTTATAATTTTATTAAGGTCTTCAGGTGAGGGCTACCTGCAGTCGCAATTGCATGGGAACCACTGATGGTGGCCCATGTAGGTCAGTGCAGGATGCTGGACTTTACCTAAGGGAATGGCAGACAGGAGGGGGTTGGAGTGGAGTCCTGTGATCTGGTCAGCATCCTCATGGATGTCTGCAGACTGGAACAGAGGCTTGGAAGTGACAGAATAAGAGTAGCAAGAGAGAGAAGAATTAACTGAGGCACAGTTTTAAATTATAACAGATGGAGGTTGAGGATTTAACTCAAGTGGTAGAGTACTTGCCTAGCAAGCATGAGACCCTGAGTTCAATCCCCAACACCTTCCCCTGCCAAATTTATAACAGACAGTTATGGAAATTTATTGAATATTTTTAATATTTAATTGAACATTGGCCATTTCAATGGACCAAGAGTGTACTTTAAAATTGGAAAAGGAAAAAAATCACAGTGGGATACAGTAGTCAGGGAAAGACTTTTGGAGGATGTAGGTCTTCGAGTTCAAGTTTGGGGAGTGGGTGATTTCTTTAAACTACAAGGAGTCCCTAATCCCCACATGGCACAGCTCTGCAGAGGCAGCAGAAGGACAGTCCTCGCACTGTGGGGGCCTGTCTTGTGCTGAGGCCTGACAGAGAACTGGCCCAGGGAGTCTTGGTGACTGAGGAACCTGACGGGAGAGTACAGGAGGGCCGGATTATGGAGGGCCTGGAGTGGACTCTGAGTAGGGACAGCATCAACCAGGAGTGTCAGCTTTTGGAGGAGCCATGCAGGAGGGCTTCTGGGAAGGGAGGACTGAGTGAGGGAGCCAGGAAGAACACTGTGAATGTCACCTCCGTGGTGGTGATGAGGACCAGGCGAGGAAGGCAGGCACTCACATGGTGGACAGGAACAGACATGTGGACATCTCAAAGGAAAACACACTAGAACCTCACAACCAAATTGTGTCAGCTCCCTTGTTGCTGGAACAAAATACCCAAACCCCACAATTTAAAGGAGGAGAGGCCTCAGAGTTTCCTTCAGAGGAGAGGCTCACGGCGCAAGGTGGAAGGGCCTGATACAGCAAAGCTGCTCCATTCCTGGTAACTGGAAAGCAGAGGACAAAGGAAGAGCACCAGAGAGGAAGGGACCTGGGACCAGATATGGGCCTCAGGGCCATGCCTTCATGACCCACCGGAAGCATGTTTTACTAATCCCCTGGGCGGCTTAAAGGCCAATGAAGTTGACGATCCAGCTTAACTATAACATGGATAAATACAGAGCATGAGAGAAGACAAAGAATCTTGGTCATCTACAAGGTTTGGTTCCGTGAAGGCTGGGAGGAGGCAAAGATGCTTTGGTCACCTGCGTTTCCACAGGTCTTCATTCTGTGGGTGCTTGGGGGCTCAATTTAACTATGGTCGTGTGCAGCGTAACCATCTGACCAGTGAAGGAGCTCACATACAATTATGGCTGTGCAGCACAGGCTGGGTGTGTAGTAGGCTGCACTTTCTAGGTTTGTGTAAGCGCTTTCTATGACATCCGCACAATGGTAGCGTCACCTGAGTGTGTGTTCCTCAGAACACATGCTGTCACTGCGTGGTACACGACAGTGTAACAACCTAACCTCCGTGGCTTTACTCCTTCCCACACGATGCACGCCCCTTAGGGTCTCCTAAAAGGCCCAGTTCCTGGGCAGCCCAGAGGCTTCTCGCATGGGCGGCGCTGTTGAGCCCAGGTGCTCCTAACCCAGCCTCTTCTCATAGAGGCTGACATTAGTCAGCTAGAGCTGCCGACTGCTGCAGACCTGGAGCTCAGACGTTTACTTCTGCAAAGTTCTGGAGTCTGGGAGTCCGCCATCAAAGCAGGGACAGAGGTGCTTGTTCTGCAGCCTCCTTGTGCACTTGGCCATCTTCTCCTCCGTCCTCAAGTGGTCACCCAGCGATCTGTGTCTCAGTCTCCCAAGGATGGCAGCCATATTAGATGAAGGCCCATCTACTGGACTTCATTTTACATGAATTCCCCCTTAAAGACCTCAGTCTCCAAATACAACCACATTCTGAGGTCCTAAGAGTTAGGGCTTCAATTGTGAACTCTGAGGGAACACAACTCAGCCCGTAACAACGTGTCTCAGGAAGAGCTTTGAAGGTGCCACCTTGCCAACCCCCTGCCCGGGGATGAAACTGAATCCAGCCCTCAAGGCGTGGAAGCACCCTGTGAATTTACTGGTCTTTTTTTGCCTGAGACACCCCAAACTCCCCCTACATACCCTTGGTCACTGAGCTCTGGACCCCAGTGAGCCCCGTGAAGACAGTGTTCTCACCTCCAGTCTCTAATTCATCTTCCCCAAGGCTGGGCTGCTGGCAGACTTACACGACCTGCCCTCTCGAGGGTGGATTCGGAACCCTTTCTCCATGCCCCAGAGGGCAGCCTGGTCACCTGCTTACAACAAAAACGCCTCATCGTCTCTCTCAAGAGCGAACTTGTCCCAGAAGGCCCACAGTCTCACATCCTTCCGATTCTCTTGCTGCACCTGCACTGGGGTGAGTCCAACAGTGGCCTGTGCTAAGTCCGCGCTTCAACACCGGCAAGGCCTGGAATGCTCAGCCTTCTGAAACGTGGCTGCCTTGAACATTACAACTTCTGAAGATGTCCTTGACACGGCTTCGTTGGTAACATTACAGTATCAGAAAGGGACTTCTCCAAGCTCACATGAATTCTTCTGGCACATTTCCTTAGTAGTTTATGCTTTTGTTACCAATTTAATAATTGTTCCTATTTGTTGGTACGACATCCTGGAAGCAATCTCACTCATGCTTCCTCTCCGTCTCAAGGGAATCAAGTTTCCCTGGTAGCAAATCATCCTCCTCTCCAGGGTAACCTCCCATGTGGAGGGATTTGATTGCTGACCTCAGCACAACCACCGGAGAAGGAAAACATCTCTGATCACAAGGAGATGGCCGCAGAAGCCTGCGATCATGTGACACATGATGTAAATGGGATTCTTAAACTCTCCACTTTGGTCTGGGCATTCCTCTTAACCTAGGCTCAGGAGCCTGGGATAATTTGTTGTTAGTTTGACTTTGCTCTCTCGTTATGAGGGGCATAAGAAAGACAGGAAAATAAATGATACAATTTATAAAAGAAATAATAAAATAATATGGAGGGGATCACAAATAAAAGGGAAAAAAGGGCATCAAAGGGACACATAGATCCTTATGAAGGCTTTGAGTGACACTTGGGGGACACTTGTAAGTTTCTGGAAGTAGCCCAGCCTCCTTGTCAGGCACCTGGGATGAACCGAGGAGTGATAAACATGCACCGAACTCCCAGAAACAACAACAGCAGCTCACGCCTCTAGAATCCCCCGCGAGGGGCATAAGCATTGCTCTGTGGGTTCTGCGCCTCCCAGGAATACACGGCCGTGCCAGACTCTCAACGCTGGTGCGACGGTCAGCTTGAGCCGAAGACCCTTGTGGTGGGAGAATGTCTGTTAGAAGCCAGTACTGGTCCCCCACCTCCTGCCCGTGACAATCAATCACTTCTAGACACTGCCGAATTTTAATTACCACCCAGGCTCACCACCAACTGCTGACCAGTGGCCAACAGCATGGGAGGGAGCAGGAGCAGATTTGGGAAGGGAATTTGTAGCACACTCCTCAGGGTCACCGCTGCATGGGTGCCTGCAGCAGGGCAGGAAGATGATCTTAACTGGAGTGCATTTTAACCCGGCTCCCACAAGCTCTCCGTCCCCGCGGCCCTGCCGCCTCTTGACTGCACATTCTTTCCTCGTTCACTGAACCTGTTCCAGGAGCTGGATGCTCCTCCAGATCAGATTCATTCGCCCTTGACAATCGCCCCTTTGATTCTTCCTGGAGGGGGAGGCGGGCTGTCCTGTCCTGTCCTGAAAGGCCCCTTTTGGTTCTCTGTGATCTCCCAAGGTGTATGGATTGCAACACTCAGTGGAGACAAGGAGCGAAGACAATAGGTGGACTCATTAGCAAGCCTTTGAAGTCAGCAAACAAGGCCATGGAGACGCCTCTTCTTTCCTTTTCTCCTTCCCTGTTTCTTCCCGTCCTCTGGACCAGATGCCGCTGTGGGAGCTGGCAAAGCACCGCAGGCGAAGGATGACAGGAGACTTGAGATAGGGCTCGAGAAGGCTGTCTGGGCTCTGCCTCCTCCTCTCACCCTGCCGGGCCCAGGGAAGCAGCAGTGGGAAGCAGCTCTCAGGCCTGGCCTGGGTGTCAGGGGCAAGAGCAGGCCTCACGCTGTCCTGGGAGCCAGGGAAGCTTGGTGTGGGGTACCGAGGGCAGGTGGGCCACACGGAAGGGCCGGCCTTCGGCATAAGGCCTGGAGTGTTGGAGGGGAGCAGTGCTTCTCCATTCCAACCTCCTTTGAACATTTGGTGAGAAGGTCAGTTTAAAATCTCCAGCCCCATCCTTTTTCTCTCTGCCCTCAGGGAACTACCCCTGCCCCACCCGGGTGCATCTCCTTCTTGCTCATCCCTGCAGGGATTCCTCACTTTCTGTCATTCCCAGAGGAAAGAACAACCTAGACGTATATACATTCAAAGAGGCTACTTCCTTGCCCTTACCATACTGCACACAGGGAAGCAAGAGGTCCCTTGAAAAGAGAGAAGGAAGATGCATCTCGGAAGCAGGCGTGGGGAAGAGTGGTGGCTGTAAACTAGCACCAGGACAGCTTTGAAAACAAAAGCGCTGCAGGAGGACTCACGAGGACTCTGATGTGAGCTGTGACATCTCGCAGATCCTGCAGTGGGACGTTCTTCAGGAGCCACATCTGAAATATCTTTGTGTCTTTACTGGCTGGCTTTGGCACAGACAGTTTTTTATTAGGGAGAAACCAGGCCTTTCCCTAACCCTCTGCTGAGCAGCCCCGATGTACCACAAGGGGCAGGTGGCAATGCGGCTTTGAGTGGGTGACCTCACACAGATCAGTCGGGAGGTACACTGATCAGAAAGAAGTTCCCGTGGTCCGGGGTCTGAGAGGTGGCGAGCGCCTCGCGGGTGCTGACCTACCTTGGGTGCCTTGGTGGAGTCAGCGTTCACACCCTACACAGGACAAACACAGTGTCCGTTGTGCCCTGGACCCCTCGAAGACCCCACCTTCGTTCTGCAGCTCTTCCAGGGGGCGTGCCTCCTGCTGGGGATCCCAAGACCCCGTTCTGTAAATAATGCTGCCTCTCATTTTATGAGCAAACCTGCAGTTACCTGCCAGTTTTTACAAAGGATTTGAGGTTTATAGTGGAGATAGTTTTGAAAATATAAAAGAAAGAAAACAAAAGAAAATTGTACTTGCTGGAGGATGCCGTAGACAGGACACGTGTGTGTGGTCATAGATTCCCAAACTTGGATGTATCTGGTACTTAAATGCAGATTGTGAGATCTTTTTGTTTAGTTGCTCTGGGGCGTGGCCTGGACACCTGGGTATTCACAAGCTTCCCAGTAATTACATTATACAACCCGGGTTGGAATCTGCTCCTGGGTCTCCCCACTGATTCCCTGTTGTTAGTGAGTACTTGGTTTCCTGGCCTTTTCTCAGCCTTCCTGTTTGTGACGATGGACCAGAGCACCGTCTTTATTGTGACTTCCTCCAACCCCACCTCCACCTAACTTCATCCCTCTTTCATGACCCGCCATGTAAGAAACGACCCACAGAAGCAAACCCTGGTGACTTGACACTGTCTGCAACATGGCCAGTCTCAGGGTGGAGCCAGAAAGTCAAAGAATTAAAAAGTAGGCTGCCACCATCCATTCCCAAGGCCCCAGGAGGCAGGTAAAATGCACAGAAACTGGGGAAGGAGGATTCTGGGCACTGTTGTTGAGAGTGTAAAAGGGTGCAGCTGCTGCGGGAAACAGTATGTGGGTCCTAAAAACATTAAAACTAAAATTATCACATGCCTCAGCAATTCCCTTCTAAACATCCACCCAAAAGAATTGAAAACAAGGTCTCGCAGTGATATTTGTACACATGTGTTCATAGCAGAATTATTCACAGTACCCAAAAGGAAGCCACTCAAGAGTCTGGCCACGCTGAATGGATATACACAAGTGGTACATCATCTAGTGGAATATTATACAGCTTCAAACAGGAAGTGATGCTGGCACATGCTAAAGACCGGATGAACTTTGAGAACATTATGCTGAATGAAGCCAGTCATAAGCGGATAAATATGAAAGTCCACTTATGTGAGGTACTTACACGGGTCACATCGCAGAGACATAAAGTAGCCTGGTGGTTACCAGGGGCTCAGGAAGAGGATTGAGGAGCTAGTATTTAATGGCTCCAGAATTTCAGTTTAGGAAAATAAAAAAGTTCTGGAGATGGTAGTGATGGTTCAAAAATGATTAAGATAGTGAATTTCTCTTCTGTGTATTTAACAATAACTTTGAAAAACTGCAAATTTAAAAACTTGCTTTTATGACCCTTGTGTAGAAAACAGCACAAGGTCTCTCCCACACCAGGAGAAGCACTCTGTGCTGTAAATTAGTCACTGTGAGGGGTCAGGGGGTGGGTGTCGCAGCGAACAGGGGAGGGGTGGGCGGAAGTAAGCAGGGAGCTGGGCCCCACGGAGCAGGGCAGTAGGCGGGGGACAAGCGGGGACCCATGCACAACCGGACACCTTCGATTTCCCCACAATGCCTTGAGATTGAATTTTAGACACTCTTAGGTTTTTCCACTTTTCTGTCCCCAAATCACTAACCCCATTCATATCTTACTATCCCAATAATGTTCTTCACAGAAAACATATATTCAAATACACATACAACCATATTCTATATTGTATACTTGTAAATGTGTGGCTTGGTGGCCCTAAACACCCATCCAGACCTGGGCCGGTCCAGGGTGTGATCACAGACTGCATCGCGCCTCACTGCCTTGCCCCGCCCTTCGCTTGGCCCCTTCTTCTCTTTCGTGGTCTTCACACTTTGAAGAGAGCAGCCTGTTGGGTCCCGTGGCTGGGTTTATCTGGCTCTCTCTCCTGAGTGGGCCGAGGCTGCACATCTGTAAACCTCACAGATGCGTCACCGACGTCTCGGTGGCTCCTGTCAGGAGACGAAGGAGTTGCTGTCTAGGTCTGATGTGAACAGATCGTGGGTCGAGGTGATCTTCCCAGGTCCCCTGTCGCGATGCTCCTGTTTGCTCCGGGAATCTGTGAAGCACTTTGAGAACAGGCAAATGCCCCATCGTTCAGCAAACATTCACCCACTAGTTCCATTGCCCACAGATGGGTTTTGCTGGAATTATTACCATTTTGGTTGTCAAGTCAAGATATCATTGTTCCTTCTTCATTCGATAGCTGGCATCCACCAGGAAGAACTTTTCCCTTTCGCCTCACTGATTCGTTTTTAACCTGCACCACAGTGAACTCACGGATTCTGATTATAGGTTGTGACCTGTCACAGTTGTTCATCTTGACGGAAAAAGTACCCAGCATGTGGCTGATGGGGCTTTTCTATCTGGCTCCCAAGTCCTTTCCCCGAGTCCCAGTCATTCCAGGACTTGCACAGCCTTTTTGGGAGAAGACGACTCTGGCTCATTCTGGACCTTTCCTGCCTCGGCCTGGAGTCAGCCATTTCTGCATCTCGAGGCATCTTCACTGCTATGCGAACATCATGGAGTGTGTTACACGAGCTGGGTGGTCTGGCCTTGTACGCGCCTGGGCCGAGCGGGGCAGCCGCAGCTCCCAGTTGCAAACCTGTGCAGCTAATGTAGAAAAGGTACAGCACAGACACTGGTGACAGGGAGTCTTTCAGCTTCAGCAGGATCTCACGGTGCCACCACGGTGTGTGTGGACCACCACTGATGGAAAGGCCACACAGCACACGACACTCCTTCTTTGGCGGTGGAAACCTCCCTTCCCTTGCCTTCAGTCTCTGCCCTCACTTGCTCAGTCTCCAGCACGCAAGAGGTGGCACATCGGTCGCCCTGTGGCCTGCCCCAGGCCCTGTTGTCTCACCCCTTGGTCCCTGCGGAGCTCTCTGCCAGCCCTGCCTCCTCCCTGCCTGTGGCCCCTGGAGTTGCCCTGGCACCCTGCCGGCCACTTCCTGACCTACCCTGCCTGCCTCCTTGACTTCTTTCAGTGCATACTTTTTAAGCAAAATAAATAAAGATGGAAGCAAAGAGAAAGGTAGAAATTTTAATTTGAACACTGTGACCATGTTTCCAAAATATGTGTTCTCTCTGATGTGTGGTGATCCAAAGGATGGAGGGAAACAAGTGACATCCAGATCCGGAGGGGCAGGGCTGGGGTGGGGAGGCTGGGGGTCCTGCGTGAGCCACTTCTCCGGGTAAAAGCACTACGTTGCCAAAGGGAAAATAAATACAGTTTCGTTTTGGATTTTGTAAAAGTGATTACAAAAGCAGTGGCAGACTTAGTAGTGTTAGTTCACTGCTTTACAGTGCAGGTTACTCGTGGGGCTGCCCAGAGCACGAGGCGCCAAGATCGGGGAAGAGAAGAGTGAGGGAGACCCGAGCCGGAGCTGCCTGGAGCCCAAAGCTCCTCTTGGGGCCTGCAGTCTGGAGAAGCTGCAGAGAAGGCCGGAACCTGGAGAAGGAACGTGGAGTGTTCGAGAGTGCCTGGGCCCCGCAGAGCGAGCAACCTGACCGTGACTCTGTGGGACTGGGAGGAACTGGAGTGGGAAGGTAGATATTAAAGAGACCTTCTCAGCGTTCGCTTCGATCACTAAGTTGGCAGAATTCTGTTGTCTTTTTAAACCCGAAAACTTTTTTCATTTTGGACACGTTCCGCACTGCATTGTTCGGGTCCCTGGTCCCTTTTTATTTCAGCCACATTCGCTGCCAGGTTCCTGAACTCACACTCAGCACTTCTCCAGAGCTGGACGCTTCCCAACAGAGTGCAGGCAAGTGCGCCCCTGGTGAAATCTCTGCTCTCCACTCTCCTCCGTGCAGATACTCAGAGCTCCCCAAGGACGGTTTCCAAACACGTACACCCTCGTATCATCGGGACTCCCTTTACATGGAGCTGCTTCTCCAAGGAGACAGCACGGAAATTTTCTCTGAGTGAATAAACAAACACAGGGATCCCGCTAGAATAGGTGAGGGCTGCCCGCAGGGTGGAGGGACCAGAGAGCCCCAAAGTGCTTTCCACTGAGAAGGCCTGCTCTGCGGCCGCCTGCCTCACAGTATGTGACCTTCTTGTGCCCTGTTTCCTGAAGACCCGAGTCAGGGCCGGCAACTGGCAGAGGACTCCGCGCAGACACAGAGAGCAGATAGCGTAATTTCACGTCAGGGAATCAGTGTCAGTCGTAGCTCAGGACACGTCAGGGATGCAGGAATGGTGTAAAGCCATTTGGGGCGTGAACCAGGCACAGAACAATAGAAACTCAGGCTGTGTGTTTTCAAATTGGTGATTAATAAGAAAAACGCAGGCTTTATTTATCCTGGTGGCGCGCCAGCGCGTGGGCAGTGGGCAGGTGTGTGAAGCCCTTTGTAGTGAAAGCCGGCGAGGAGGTAAGTGTGTAGGAAGGGCCGTCTTCCTGTGACCAAGTAAGGCGGCGGGAGAGGGGCGGCCGGTGCCTTGCACCTCTGCATTTCCTCCTTCCGGGGAGGCCACATGTGAAAGAGGGAGCCCCCTGGATTGACGGTCAACGTCGCAGCCTCGTCTACCCGGGGGCAGAAGTTCTCTCACCAGAGAGCCCGAGGCGGAGGGGCAATTGTCACCAAGTCTCCCGCCAGGAACTCCGGTGACCCGGGGAAGCCTGTGAGATACACAAGGGCAGGCAGACGACCCGCGCGGGGAGCTGAAGCTTCCATCGCCCTTCACAGAGCACGTCCATGTCCACTGTCTCTCTGTGCCCAGAAGGGACAGAGGTCGTGTGTCCTCTGCTCTCAGACGAGAAAGAAACAGAAATGAAGAGAGCAGCTCACGATCAGACAGGTAGCGGAAGCCAGGACTCGGAGCCGGGTCTTCACCCCAAGTTCTCATTCTGCGTCTTTGCTCTGTGCCCAAGAGCAGGCCAGCCACAGCCTTGAGGAGCCGGATGGAGAGGGACACGGAGGCCCGGGGCGGCGAGGAGGGCCGTGGGGACCGGACGACGGCACGCCAAGGGGAAGGTGCACAAGCTCTCCGTTCCTGCAGACTCCTGTGCCGAGCAACACAGACCCGGGTTTGCCAGACCCCATGGGCTTGGGAGAAGCCAGACACCTCAAATGTTGAAGGCTTTCCATTCATGTTTGTTCTGTCGACTGATTTGATTCATCGTTTTAATCACAGAGCGGTGGACTAAATTCAGATTGCTGGTTGCCTCCTCTGTCTGGCAGTGTCTGTGGCAGAGAGTCAGATGGAGGGTGAGGAAGGAGCAAACAAGGGCACCAGGGACCAGAATTAAAATGGAAAGGCACGGCCTTGTCCTTCGGAAAGGCAGAACTGGAACAGGTGAAAGGAGAGGAGAGGATCCAGACAGAAGCGACTGTCGCTCGTCTTGTCCCTGCGGCAGAGGCGACCGAAGGAAGCTGTGTGGCACACAGCGCCCCGGAGGAGCTCCGCTCCCTCTCTGCTCAGCTGACAAAAACGGCTTGCTGCAGATGAAGGGAGGTACTGAGGACACTGCCTGGCACAACTCTGAGACTAACCTTAAGGAGTTTATACACGTGAGATGCCAATAAAAACAAAACAAAACAAAGGGACAAAGAGATGGAGAGGCAGTGCGATACCCATGAAAATCGCAACCATCCAGTGCCACTTGAAACAGGTCGTGCGTTGTATTAACCCAGACACAGATTAAGCCACTCAGTCCTCATAGTCCTGCAAGATACTGACCCGGCTTGTGCCCATATCAGAGACAGGAAACCGAGTCAACAGCTGGCGAGGTGACCCAACAAGCTCATGGCACCCTCTACGTTCTGGCTCTGAACTCGTACTTCTAGCTATGTTGCTACTCTGCACTCTGACTGAGGTAACCGGATGTCCCCAAAACTAGGAGCACGCAGATCACACGGATTCCCACCAGTTTACTGATGTTCCAGGCGGTTCTCATCGAGGTGGATGCTTCGATCTAACCTGCCCCATCTTGACTGCAAATACAGGGACACGCACTCGCATCCGAGCACCCACCGAGCATATTCAAAGAACTTACTAAATCTCACAAAGACTAAGTCGTGGCTGTCATGCTCAAGGAAACTGGAAAGAGAAGATTGACATCAAAACAGAAAAAGGATCACTACTTCTGGGCCATCCAAGATGCATGGAGAAGTGGCCCACAGACCAGTGACTTAATATGGTAAGATGTTGGAGCAACTTGCACTACGGGCTTCCCAGAGAAATAGCAAAATCCAGAAGGAAACTTCAGATTCACGAGTTTTCAACCACTCGCCTGGGCAGGATGGATGGCGGCATGCTAGGCACTGCGGGGGAGCAGCATGCCCTTCGCCTGCCCCCAAGGCCTCCGGTCCTCACGGTGCCGCCCGCCCTCTTACGGCAGCTGGCCACGCCATGGCGCCAGGTGAAGGGCAGCTCAGGGTCTACTCTCTTCACCAATGTCACGGACTCACTCCAGGTAGAATAGGCGGAACTGCAGGACAGCCAGGGCTTTCGAAGAGAAGGTCATATTCCAAAGATGCACTTCTCTGAGGTTCATTGCACACCCAGGGGGAGCACACACGTAAAGCCCATCTGACTTCTCACGGCCACTGCCAGGCACGTAGTTGGAAAGCGCGGGCCTGGGCATGCTGCCTTGCATATTCTGCAGTTACGAAAAGATAATTCACAAGAGTCCATCTAATTTAGTTCACACTCCCCTCTCTGAAACTAAACGGCCTGCTAGCCCTGCTGTCTCCAGATGCATCTGTCAGAAGCAGCACAAGGACAGATCTTTAAGCCACGAGTGAGCAGAACAGTTTCCCCCTGGGCAGAGGCCACCCCTGCCTAGGAGACTGCCTGTGGAGTGGTCTCCCTGCAACAGCTTTTGTGTTCTCTGAATGAGATCCCTGAAAACAATAGCACGCACATTGCTCTGTTGCTAGAATGGTTGGTTATAGACAGGGATGAGAGTCCTCTGACATTTTGAAATGTAAAACACAGATACTAGAAGGACATCAGCCAGGATGCAGGGGTGGCCTCCCAGACCCATAATTTAAACCAGATATTTTCTCCGTAGTTGATTGGAGCAGTCTAAAATGCTGGGTTTTACTGGCTGGGGGCTGCAAGGGAAGCTGTGGGTTCCAGGGCTCCCGCCCAGAGAGCACCTCCTGCTGGCAGGGGAGGAAACACTCATGGTCAGCCACACACCATCCCCAATGGCACAGGGTCCAGCTCAGGAACCCTCCTCCGGCCAAACTCCCCAAAGCACACAGCATCACCCTTCCACTTAGGACAAGAGCGGGCACATGTGAGCTTCTGGAAAAGGAGGTTTAGTAAGCAGCCAACTTTGGAGAGAATCTGCACAGCCACTGAGTAGATTCAGTGTTTGCAGGTGTGGTATACAAGTGTACATACGTGGTGTTGGACACGTGTGGGGTGTGTGTGTGTGGTGGTACTGTACAATGTGGTATGTGTATATTATGTGCATGTGTGTATGCATGTGTGATATATGTGTAGTGGAGGGGTTGTGTGTGTATAGTGTGTGAGTAGTGGTGCTGTGTGACATGTGTGTATGTGTGGTATGTATGCATGGTGTAGGTTTGGGATTTATGTATGTGGTAAGAGTATGTATGGTATGTTTTTGAGTATGTGACATGTATGTGCATGGACATAAGTGTCTATATGTGTGTGCATGGTACGCATATAGTGTATGTGGGATATACGTATGAAGTGTGTGGTATGTATGGTATGTACATGTGGTGTATGTGGTATGTATGTAAAACATGGAATGTGAAGTGTGTGTGTAGTACACATGTGTGCTATGTGTAGTACACATGTAAAGTGTATGTGTGGAGTATGTGGTATGTGTGTATGGTGTGTGTGGTGTGTGTGTAGCACATACATAGTGTCTGTGTGGAACGTGAGGTGTATGTGTCGAGGTGAATATGGGTGTGTGGCATGTGTGTGAGGCATGTGTAGCATGTGTGGCATACATGGTAGTGACTCCCCAAGCTCCTGACGTGTCAGCAAGCCGGCACCCTTCCCGTGGTCAGGGTTCACCGAGTGGTGAAAGCTGAGAGATCAGTGAGGGGCAAATAATAGAAGGTGAAACCAACACAAGCAAACACAGGTTGACTCACTGGTGAAACTCGTCTCCAAAGATAATATTCTTGAAAAAATAAACAAATGGAGTGATAGTGAAATCATCGGAACCTCTTCTTTGGACAGGTTCTATTTCCTGGATTCTGTTCCTTGTTTTTAAATTGTCGCACTGACTGCTGTACAGGTGGCTCTGTCGAGTGGTTTGCGCCGAAGTCTCTTGCTGGCCGGAGGGCCTCGTGGGCACTGTCCTCCTTCCGGTGGGAAAGGCTGCTCGCCGCCCACCTCAGCGCGAGCTGTGCGTGACTGCCGGCGTGCTGGGAAGTGGGTTTGTGTGCTGCTCTGGGTATGGGAAGGGAAACACAGGGAGTTACGGTGACGACAGAGTATTCACGTAGAGGCTGCACGTACACCGGAACCAGGATGAGACCGGATGCCAGGAGCCTCCCAAAGATCCAGCAGCCCCTCTGCCGGCACCCTCTGAGTGCCCAGTCATGATCGGCCCTTTCCAGCTGTGTCTCTGTCTCTGTCCCGGCTCAGCAAAGGCCTCCCTGTCACACAGACAGCCTTTCCTCTTGGCCTGGGCACAAAAGCTCATCAGGATGCACGCGGTTGTCACTCCATTCCCAGCTTCGGGCTGATTAACAAAGTTGCGTGAACTTCTAAAGAGGCACTTAATGATGTGCTCCCGGGAGTTTCTAAAGTGTGTTATTGATCCTGCGGGAGGGCATCTCCCGCTGTTTGGTCAGTGTTCTCAGAGAGTAATGGTGCCTCGTCTAAGAGGATCAGACTTCCCGAAAGATCAAAACAAAGTCCCACACCACAGACCCCTCTTAAGGAAGCCCTTGCCGAGTCAGAAGTGGCCTTCTCTCCGACGCCCTGGGTGACCGTGGGACAGTGGTGCCCACTTTTCCACTTTTCAGAGCTTCATCCCCACGATCGTTGGCCCTGCTCTACACGGAAGCTGGGCGGTGGGCAGGAACCTCCGCCACTTCCTCTTCATCCTGTGACGGCTCCACAGGGCAGAGCCCAGCGTCCCAACACCAACAGCAGCCTGGACCGGCCTCCTGCTCTCTGGAATTCTAAGGGAACAGTCTCAGACCTCTCTGAGGGACACTCTGTGTCTTCGAGCTTCCTGGGAGAAGCCGGGCAGGCTTGCTGCTCGCTCGTCCTGTTTGCCTTTCCTCAGTGGGGGCAGCCGCGGCTTCCAGGCGGTTGTGATGAATCCCGCATGTGGTGAGCCAGGTGTGGGCAAGCGTTGGGGACTCGCCCTCCCGGCAAGGTGTGGCCATCTGCTGTGGCTTCCAGGGTAGGGTGACCGTCCACTCCACACCACCTGCACAGTCTCCTGACCTGATGAAACGGTCACCAGAGCCCGCCAGCCGCATGGCTGCTCCGTGGTTGTGCTGGAGACCGCAGGACACTGCCGCTTCGGCAGGGAACGCCCTCAGTCCCAGCCACTCCACTGCTGTTGCCAGTGTAGTTGGAGAATGCATGTAAACTAAAGCCCCGGCAGGGCGGTGGGCAGGGGACCTTGACCCCCAGGCTTGGCAGGCATCAGGACAGGAGAGAGGGAACAGAGACTGGAGCCAGACAAGAGCCAGGAACTGTTCCCTTCTCTCTCTGTTGGACCATGCACGTTCTCCAGGTCTGCTGAGAGCGACGTCTACGCCGGGGACTTCCAGACTAGGGCCTTGCAGGCCTTGGAGCTCCATCCTACAGTCACTTCTGCTTCCTCTTGGCGTCAAGGCAAAGGGATCCCAACCCAAAGGATATGTGCTCAAGGCTCTGTGTGTCCATCGGGAGCCACTGCAGCCAGCCTCCCTAGTGCACTGAGGCCCAGGCCCTCTGCCTACGCCAAGGAATGCCAGCCAGCAAGCAGCCATGCCTGGGTCGGAAGGTGAACAGCATGAAGATAAGGGGTGGCGCGAGGGAAAGAATCCCAGGAGTTCAGAAGGGGCCACGCTCTGGTTCCTGCCATGACAAATTGATGCCGGGCCAGAACCCTGAGAACAAAGATTCTGATGAGCTCACATCAAGGAGGAGCAGAGAGGTGCCTCCCTGTAGCAGTGATTAGCCTGCTGTACAGCAAGAGCCGGTAACTGCTGTGTGGTGGGGCAGGGACAGAGGTACCTCCAGATGAGCAAACGGCTTTCAGTCATCTGAGCCCAGAGGGAGGCAGTACAGACGGGGTAAAGCCTGTTCTGGCTGTAAGTCCACTGTCAGGGCCTTTGCATTTAGAGAGGACCTTTTGGCGTCTTCTGTGAGGAAGTCACCTCTGCTCCACGGGCAGAGGAGGGTTTACGACTCACCCTGGGCCAGGCTGCAGCGAGGGTTGCAACATCGCCATTTCTTCCAAATGCGGAGAGCCCCGCAGATAGGGCCTGGCTGTCCAATTACTGGAATGACTGGAAGAGGCAGTTACTGTTTTCTTTGCCTCATTAAATCAAACCCGCCACTGCCACATGGCACGGTGCTGCCCCTGTGTGAGCAAAGGTTGTCAGCGGCCCAAGGGCTATGGCAAGGAAGAAAGGCATGCCAAGGAGGGAGGAGTCTGTTCTGGGGCTGCTCCATTCTGGGTGCGTTATTCTAAGTGCTCCCCTGGGCCCAGGTGAGCCTCCCGGCCACTACAAAGGCTGGTGGTCACCACTGGTGGCTGGGGATTCCAGCCCAACAGGTCTGCATGGCAGCAGCTGCAGAGCACAAAATGGGAGAAATGAGAAAATCCTAGAACCGGAAGGACCCATAAAGCCCATATGGAGAAGAGGTCCTAGATCAGGGAGGGCCAAGCCAGCTCTCCCTTATTAAAAGAGACCACAGCCCTCCGTGTGTATCAGGAAAGGACAAAGACTGTGACCTGTGCAGCTGAAGAGGCTGAGGCCCGAGTAGCAGTCTGTCTGCAGTGTGGCTCTGTGGGGGAGGTGGGCTGAAATCCCCACCTCCTGATTCCCACCCCGGTGGTTTCTCTCCCTCCCCCCCTCCTCACACATGGACACACTGATCCCCTGCCAGGACTGAAATCCAAAATTGGTCCCCTGCCAGGACTGAAATCTGAAAATAAAGCCCAGAATTACTAATACAGGGAATCTGAATTTGAAAATGAGGCTGGTACACGAGATAATGGCTTTCGTGCTAGGGCGGCTGTCTACCAGAGATCCCTGCTTTGCTGCCCTGCGGTGGGGCAGAGCCTCAACCTGCAACAGTTCTTAGTCAGCTGCCACCTGCTCATCTCTCATGTTCCAGAGAGAGAGTAAGGAGATACGGCTGAGGGCAGACCCGCCCCAGCCCTGGGAGACACCTGGGGGCAGGAGAGAAGACCCTGTGGAGGCTCCAGGGAAGAGAACAGGGT
This sequence comes from Hystrix cristata, assembly GCA_004026905.1. NCBI lineage: Eukaryota > Metazoa > Chordata > Mammalia > Rodentia > Hystricidae > Hystrix > Hystrix cristata. The sequence continues at coordinate 76,258 of PVJO010000914.1, forward strand.
ACCAGGAGGAGAGTGAGGAGCAAGGGGCCCTCAGTCGTGAACAGGAGGGTGACATGTCCCAGGGCTACTGGGAAATCGAACCCAAGAGGCACAGCTGGGTTCCAGGACTGCAAAGTGACCACCCCACCGAACGTAAGTGCTGGAAACTGCCATAGAGCCTCGGGGATGGCATGGACAGAAGCTGGGGTTCCACACACGACCACTTCATTGCCTGAGACTATGTGGCATTAAACGGCAGCCTAGTTGTAGTGTCCTGAATGTCCCCATCACCACTATGCATAGTTCCCGGCTAGCTCTGCTGGGGCCTGGAAATGACACTCAGAGCCTCTGAAAGCAGCCTGGTCTCTGAATTATCAGTTCGGGTTTGTGGACTAATCATCAGAATAGCTGAGTAGCACCCTTATCCACAGGAGATGCCCAAGGGCCCTGGTGCCCTGGGTAGGGACCAAAGCCTCTCTGTGCTACATCTTTCCTATACACACACACCTGGGATGAAGCTTAAATCATAAAGTAAGCACAGCAAGAGACTGAGACCAGATAATGATAAGATGGGACAATCAAAACAAGAGACTGTAATAAAAGTTGTATGAATGTGGTCTCTCAAAAGAGTTTATTTCTGGAATTTTCCATTTACTACTTTCATGCTGAGAGCCTCTCTCTCTCCCTTCACCAGCTCTTATTTCAAAGCTTCTCCCTAGATAAAGGGAATACTGTACCAGCCAGCCCAATCTTCTCACCATCAAGACAGGAGCCTGTCCACGAAGTAACAGTGGGAAAGGCTGACGAGGCTGAGTGTGAATAACAATCCACACGAGATTTAACTAAATAAACAGGGTAAGTCCTGCAACATGCTTTGTATTTGCAGGAAGTGTCTCTGCTGTCGCTCTCCTGGCTCCTACCTGGTGCCCCCAGTGCCTCTCCTAGCAAACTTACCTCTGAAGTCCCCTCCGACCACAGGTCGCCCTCTCCCTCCCTGCCCCACGCAGAGGCTCCTGGGTCCTTGGTGCTCCCGCTGCGGCTGTCCTCAGAGAGGTCATGGCCGCCATCCCGCATGTCCACTGGGATCGGGTCCCACCCCACGGGGTCTTTGTTCCTCTTCTCCAAGGCTGTGAACACGTGGCCCAGGGTGCCCCTCAGGGTGTGGGATCTACTCCATGGGGAAGGGGCTTCCCATTCCTGCCCCTCCTCTTCTCTGCTCCTTGGTCATTTCCGTAGCCCCCTTCAGGCTCTCCGAGCCTTTTCCAGAATTCAGCTGAGCTCACGGAGGCTGGCCGTATCCCAGCCTTTGTTCTTTCCCCTGATCCCGCGCTGACGAGAACCATGCCCAGCTGTGCTCCTGGCGACTTCTCCTTCTGGCCAGGCGCCTCCCTGCTCACTCTGGTCCTTGCGTGCTGACGAGCTGGTCTAGAACGTGGGGTCTGTCCTGTCGCCCGGGAGTGTCCAGCTCAGTCTGCCCCAGCTGGGCCCCGGGGTCTTCCAGTGAATATTCCAGGGGCTGTGATGGGGATGACTCTAGGTCCGTCTTCAGTGATTAGATTTCAGCTGCTCTTGACATAAACACAGAAACAAAAGGCAACTATGTGAGGTGACCAATGCACTCATGTGTGTCACTATGTGACATTTGTGTCACAACTTCCTTCTACTGCTCACATGTATTCCGTGATACCACGCTGCACATCGGTACAACCATGAAACCTTAAACCCATCCTCGTGCCCTTTGCCTCACTCTGCCCCTCCCTGTAAGTCCTGTCCTTTGGCGTCCTCACATCTGCTGTATGGAAACTGAGTTGGTGGCTGTGCAGTGACAGCAGGCCACCCAACAGATGGCCTGCTGTTCAGCTCACATTGCCCCTGCTCTCCTCTGGGCTCCAGTGTGGCTTGGAACTCACAGCTCCCTTATTGTGCATGTGTGTGTGTGGGCGTGTTGGAATACACAATTTATGTTCTGTCATTGTTAAGTACACAGTTAACTCAGTGGTAATAAATACACTCACCATTGTCTTTTATAATAGGGAACTTCATCCTCTGCTCCCAAATTCTTATCCACGTGAATCTTGTTACAGTCGCTTCCTCCTCTCTCCTCACTCCCATCCCAAAGCTGGTCTCTCAATTATCTCCTCAGTAGTTCTTGATCTGACTAATACCCCAAACTCTGCATCTAACACTAGCCTCTCTCCTGAACTAAACGCACAGTGTGCACTGCTTGCCGACCACCTTCAGCTTGGTGCCCATGTGCATCTCAGAGTTACACTGCACTTCACCCTCTTCTTGGAGCCCCACCCTCGGTACTTCCCTGTAGATGAGACAGGGCTCCAGTTTTCCAGTCACTTGCACCAGCCAGCCCTAAGCCTGGGCATCGACTGTGCACAGCACTGTAGTCCCTTTCCCCACAGAACTAACTGAAAAACCCTATTAACTGCTGTGATGATTTGTCCCCAGGCTTCATGGCTGGAGGCTTGTTTCCCCATCTCCCAGTCTCCCTGCAGATGGGCGTTAGGGACACCGTAGCATCCTTAAGAAGCTGGCTGATTGTTCAGTAGTTAAGGCACCAGAGTGCTGCCCTTGGAATGGATTACTGCTCATCTCCTGGTGTGAGTCAATTCCTGCAAGTGTGGGCTGCTAGAGAGAAAGAGAGAGAGAGACAGACAGACAGATAGACAGACAGAGAGACAGAGACAGAGAGACAGAGAGAGACAGAGAGAGCAAGGCAGAGAGAGAGCGAGAGAATATTTTCCCGAACCTTGCTGGCTGCCTGCTCGCCGTGCCGCTTCAGCACACCTACCACACAGTGCCACCTGCCAAGAGGCCTTCACAGGGCCAAGCAGAACCTGCTGTCGCATGCCTGGCCCTCCAGAACAGTGAGCTCGATAGATCCGCTTTCTTTATGAAGTCTCCGGTATTCTATTACAGTTACACAAAAGATGAATACAACTGCATCCTGGTATTCAGGCACATATATTTGTTAGGAATTCTCCACAAGATGAGTGTCTGGGGCGCTGTGTCCCTCTCCAGGGCTTACAGTCTCCTGATCTTGTCAGGGATCCAGGCAGGCTTACCGAGATCACCCCTACAGGCAGGAACACACGAGAACCAGATGTAGACTGACCCCGAGTGACTCGAATCCCTGCATGTCGCACGGAGAGGCTCATGGAAAAGACCGGCAGTCACAGGCTCCCCGCTTCACCCTCCCGTTTCCTCCTAACACTGGGTCAGTCACAGCGCTCGTCTGTCTTAACAGCACGGGGAAGCTATTTTAAAAAGCAAATATGACACCATTGAAGTTGATTTCTTAGAGTTCTTTTTAGTAACGTGAGAAGGAGAAAAGCAGGTGGGAGGTGTGGATGGAGCCACACGGATCCCACACTGTTGACTGTGGAATCTGGGTGAAGGGAACACAAGCTTGTTGTCCTTTTCCTTCCATTCTGTTCACATTTGAGGTTTCTTGTGGACTCCTGCAGACCCCAAGCCCACGGGAGAGAAGGTCTCTTAGGGAAAGTGACTTAGCATTTGTATATAAGCTGTGCACAAACCCCTGTACTTTAAATCATCTCTAGGTGTTTATAATATCAAGTACAATGTAAACTTTATGGGAATAGTCTCTACACTGTAATGTTTAGGGAACAAGGACAATGAAAATGCCTGTACATCTTCAGAATAAACATAACTTTTTCCTGAATGTTTTCATCCATGGTTGGTTGAATCATGGACACAGAACCCCTAGATACACAGGGCCAGGGAAACCAAGTTTGGTGGTAGTGGTGGGATCAGTAGGCAATAAGGAAAAGAGGAAGTGGCTAAAAATACTCCAAAGCAAGAAAATACATGAATGTAGAATATCCTGTCAGTGAACAAGAGAATCTTTTTGATTCTTCCCCCTAAAAACCAATGTAGTTGAGGTCTTATTTATTATCTATTTCCTGGACTGTTTCATTTATTCATCTAACTGGTATTTCTACCTCTAGTTTCTTATTCATTTATTCTTACCTACTTGGTAAATATTTATTAAGAGCTTTAGGACTCTGCTAAGTTGTTTGGGCTCTGACCCTGCTGAAGTCACTTGCTAAACTGACATCTCATAGATATCAATAACCAGGATTTTACACTAATTGGAAGCACATAAGTGGGTATAATTGGGCAAGCGCCGGACTTTTGAAAACTGCCTTAATAATCCCAGGTGTGGGCCTCAGCATCCGGGGAGTCACAGCCTCGTCACTGGCTGGACAAGAGTGAACATTGAACGAAATGGCCCGTTAATTTCTCCAGCCCAGAAATACGATGTTTGGAGATGGGTTTCCTGTTGGCTGTGGCCCTCAGGCTAAGGTAATCCTGTCCAGGGGTCAGTCAGAAAATATCTGTGAAGAGCTTTCTGTATGTCTGACCCTCAGATGAGGAACTTGAACAGTGGTTGATTTGTTTAATCCACACTTCTGTTCCCAAAGCCGATCAGACTGCTTCTTCTCCAGCAGTTTTCCTAAGATCGCTATCTAATGGGAGCGGCTTCCTGGTTTAGTGCTGTGAAGCAAGGAGGCAAGGAGGAGCGGGGTGGGCAGTGCACGTGAGAAGGTCAGGACTTTAGCTTTCATAGCTTTCTATCCTGCTAAAATCCTGGTGCTTTACCGCAGCAGAGGCCAGCCGTAGAGAAAGCGCAGAGAGTCTAGAAACGAGGCACTTTCCTGGGGGCACCCTTGGAACCAAGCAAGCCAGTAAACAAGCAGAGAAGGCTGGAGCCCCACTGGGGGATGGCTCATCTCCAAAACACTCGAGTGGAAATCTGATGGTCACTGTGGCGCTGTCTGGAGGTGCCTTTAAGAGACCATTAGGCCGTGGGGAGGGATGCTTGCCTTTCCTCAGTTCTCACTCTGGTGGGACTCGATTAGTTGCCATAAGAACATCCTGCTAAAAAGTCAGTTGGCCTCCATGCTGTGCCTGCTCTGCAGGTGTCCACTTGCCTTTCTGTTTTCCTTCCATGAGATGACGCAGCACAAGGTCCCCACCGGAAATCAATCAGATGTCTGCACTGTGCTCTTAGAATTCCCAGCCTCAGAGAGCTAGGCCAAAGTAAACTTCTTTTCTTTATAAATTATTGACACTCAGGTATTGTGTTATAGCAAAAGAAAACAGACTAAGATGGCTGGTTTGCAAAGAATTGCTGGAGAATGTGCAAGGCTTAGAGATGAGGGGCCTGGGGAGGAGACAGGAAGGAAAGAAAAGAGCCTAACTGCTTCCAGGTCCCATCCCTGGTCCTGCACCTGCCTTTGGTCCCAGAGGTTCCCCTATATTTTTAGTAACACTTCTTCACTACCCTCTGGCTGACTTTCCCCCCTTAAAAGCAAACAAACTCTGGCCAAGGCGATCACTGAATTTATTTTGGCAACATCCCCCAGAAGAGGAACTTGAATGTGGCTTGACTTATTTAAATTCACTCTTCTGTTCCCAAAGCATGGTCAGAATGTTTCTTCAGCAGTTTTAGTGGGAAGTGGTTTCCTGGTTTACTCCTGTTCACGTGGAAGTAAGGAAGAGCAGCGTGGCCAGAACACAGGAGAAAGTCACAGGATTTGTGTTTTCGTCACTGAAGTAAAAAATCTTGACCATTTACCATAGTAAAGTTGCTACAAATACTACGTGAACTATCAAATACATTGCCTGCCAAAGCTAACAATATCTATTCAGATAACTAGAGTTGAACTTTAAAATAATTTAATAACTCTTTATCTTTCCCATTCATCTCTGATTCAGGCAATTTTAGCCTACTTGCAAATTTGTGCAAGATTTAGATATCTTCTGGTGAGCTTAGGTGATTTTCCACGGATATCAAAGTCCTCATTTTCTGCTGCTCTTTTATAATTCAGAAAACTGGGGTTTTGGTTTACAGAAAACTTGTTTCATATTTCAGAAGTCCCTGCTGTAAACTCCAGGCTCACAGGCAGATGAGACGGTGTTTTAGGGAGTCATTCAGTCACACGGGCGAGCTGTGAAGACCTGGGCTTCTGGACAGGAGTCCAGCCTGGAGCGCCCACCTGGGCTCTGAGAACTTCCGAGTACCAAGCAGAGAGAGACCCAGGTGGGACGGAGGAAGATGGGCAGAGACCTGGTGAGAGCTGTCCTCCCAGCACGCCCAGCTACTGAGCAGGCCACAGCGAGGCCTTCGGAGCACGTTATAGCCTTCTTGTTCAGACCAGGGGTGGGCCACCTGTGGGCCTTAGGGAAATCCAGCCCCCGGCACTGGCTGATTTTGTAAATAAGGTTTTATTGGAAAGCAGCCACGCCCTTCGTCTGTGTGTGGTCTGTGGCTGACGTGTGGCCCACCTCAGAGCTCAGGGGCCATCACAGTTGCAGCGTAACCCACCAGGTCTCAGGTGCTGACCACAAGTCCTTGCAGCCAATGGGTGCCCGCCCCTCTTCCAGACCTACGCTAAGTAATACGCATGAAAAACTCACCCAAGGGTTCTAGTACTTTCTTCCTTGTGACTAAATTTATTTTAGACTCTAAATTCGTGGGAGTGGCCTGTTGGGTCAGTCTGTTTGGAGTTCACCTGGTAATGTTATCGGTGGCCAGACCCTTGATCAACATCCACGGCTGGCTGAGATAAGCTCTGTACTGGCTCTCGGGGTCCCGGCGTGGGTGTGCCCATGTTTCAACTGCGCCACTGTCGTTCAAGCCAGGACACCAGCTAAGAGTGGTCGTTTGTGTGGAACGCGAGGCTCTTTCCTGTCCCGCACTGAATTCTGTGTAGAGTGAAGACAAAAATGTAACACAACCTGCTGCGGAAGGGCACTGTCTTCCTGGTACTCCTCCTAACTCAACAAGGAGAAAACAACTAAATTCGCCTTTCAAGGGGAAGAAACTAAATACAAAATTGGATTATAAGCTTACTTGTAACTGGGACGAAACAATCGGAAAACAGCAGAGAGTAAATCTTCAGCTTATAATGTGCCGAGAACGATCAGGAGGCTTTTTCTCTGAAGTGGTTGGAACATATTTTACCTAGACTCTGAAACACACAAGAGAAAACCTCTTACAAGACATCAATGCAAAGGAGGAAGCCACTTAATTAAACACACTCTGGGATAAAGTGGGAAAATTGCTGGCAGCTGACATCAGAGGGCGTTTACAGATGAGCACAAGATTTATTCCACGTTCTATAACTTCTTTATAATTGAGGAGATGTAAAATTCGAACCTAGTCTCGAATTCACTATAAGCAGGGGCCCATGTTGCAGCGAGACGCTCAGGGACAGATGGCTAGAAAGCCGCAGCTCCAGGGTGATAGAAGCACATTTCCTGGGAGGCGAGGCAGGGTTCCCGGTGATGTTTGGAAGGCAAGAAGCTGGAGTTTGGAGCCTGCACAGGGCGCAGATGATGTGGTGACTCGGTAGGTGAGCAAGACTCAGCCCTGGCTGCCCAGTGAAAACCGGAGAGAGGCAACCCTACAGAGTGTGGCATTCAGTATCTAGCGCCCTGGTGGGACAGGGTGCTGCTCTGGTACAGAGCAGAATGGAGCATAAAACCAGCTTCATTTCTAAGCAAATGTTTCCAGATTTATTTAGGTATAATCAACAAGTAAAATTGCATGGTTTTAAGATACACAATGTGATTGTTTCCTATACGTGTATTTTGTGTGTGTGGCTTTTTTTTTTTTTTTTTTTTTTGCCAGGGATCGAACTCAGGGCCTTGTGCTTGTGGGGCAAGCACTCTACCACTGAGCTAAATCCCCAACTCCAGATTTTTTTTTAACGTATATTTTGTGAAATGATCAACACAAAGGGTTAGTTAACGTGTCTATCACCTCTCCTGGTTATCTTTGCACTGTTTTCTTATACAGTGAAAGGATTTGAGCACATTTCAGGCACAGAACTCAGCTGTATTAATTATATTCACCAAGATGAATGTGAGTTCCCTTGAACTTACTTGACCAAGAACTGCAAGCTGGTACTCTCTGACCTCCCCTTCTGTCCCAACCCCACCCCAACAGCCACTGTTCTACTCTTTGTTTCTATGAATTTGCCTTTTTCAGATTCCACCTATAAGTGAAATCCACAGTGTTTCTCTTTGTGTTCCTGGCTCATTTCTTATTTCACTGTATAACATCTGACACTTCCATCAGTGTTGTTGCAAACACCAAGATTTCCTTTGTTGTTGCCGAGTAGCATTGTATCGTCCCTCAGCGGACACCAGGCCGCTCCATACCTTGGCTGGTGCCAACGCTGCAGGCACACACCTCGGGGACAGGCACGGTGCCCGCTGCAGTCAGCTACATGTGTGCTGCTTTCCCCTCCTCTGGAAGAGAGCCTGGAGGAAAACGTGAGGTGTTGACTCTGTGATTTATCGCTTACAATGATCTAATGCTAACTAAAGGCGGGTTTTTTTGGTGGAAAATATAGTCATTTTGATTGTCTACAAATCCCAAGCGAAAGAAGCCCTCTGCCCCCGGTGTGGACTGCAGCTGCCTCCCGGCGGCTCGACATGCTCCCGGGAGAGGAGGTCTTGCAGAAGAGGTTCTTCAGCTTGGGCCCGGGTGCGACAGCATCGCACAGCTGCAGCGTGCAAGGCTCTGTGCCACCCCGCGGTGTTCACGGCTCCCTCTGATGCCATTCGGAGCTCTGTCTCTTCATGCTGAGAACTCAGGGTGTGGCCTTTCTCTGGATCATTCTCTTCCACTGTGTTCCCAGGAGTAACGCCAGGGTGGCAGATGGATGGAGACTGACAGCCAGCGAGTCCTGACGGAAAAGACTTGCTAAAGAGGCTGGGTCTGTTGGTCATTAATCAAAACAATTCAACTACATTCAGCAATATCGGATGTAGCAAGGAAGACAATATATGAGGATAATTTTAGGAAAAAATTTACAAAGATGCGAAAATAAAAGAATATTTAGGCCAGACTCCAGAAAGACAGCAGGAAAATATGAGTTAGACTCATTAAATTCCTTTCCCAACATTATAGTCCAATGTTCCATAAAAGCTATTCATTATGATTTATATTAATTTGTTTCTGATGAAGGCTAATATCCTTGTCAGTTCTAACAGCCACCTACATTTAAATATATACAACAATTGTAGTAAATTATTCCTCCACAAAAAATGTATTTAGCGAGGAGATTTAGGACCCTTCCTTCCACAAGTCTCTGTTCTTTAGACACCTCTTGCTGATCTTCACAGTCCCAGCTAACTCCTTCTGTCACTGCCCCGTAAGCACACCAAGCCAGCTGCTGTCAGAAAGCTGTGTGCAAGGCTCTGTGCCTGCTGGTCAGACAGAAGACCCCACCCAGCTCTTCCATGGCACAGCCCTGGAGTGAAACAGCTGGGCCCACTCTTTGGGCAGAGTCCAGCAAGCTCTCAGTTCTATGCCCTGTGCCACCCGTGTTAAATATAGCAGACACTTTATCCAATCAGGAATACAAAACCAATTAGAAGTGCCTTATCTCACATCAAAGTCATGCGAGCCTCCTACACTAAAAAATAGAAAATATTTTCTCCTGTATCCTGATTTAGAAAATGCTGATTAAATATAATCAAGAGAAAGATAAGCAGTGTGTGTCACCCAATTCCCAAATAGGAGACCAGACATGGAAGACAACGTGAAGGAACTCAACTAAAGCAGTGAAGGAAAGGTAAGAAAGGGACTGAGGTTTTTGTATGATTTCTTCAGTACATGTTTTTAAAAAACATGCAGTTCTTTGCTGATTTCCTGGCATGACCATCTGTGACCCATATGTGGTGCATAGACCAGAGGCACCAGCAACCCAAATTTCTCTCCCTGCCTATCAGCACTTTCCCACCTGATGCCTCCTCAGCCCACTACCTGGTATAACAGGAGGGCTACCCGCTCACGGTGGACAGGATATCTCTCCCCAGACTGAGCAACACTGGCATGGACCTGACTGGCCCTTCCCTGACTCTCCTGACCATACCCGTGGGTGGGTCACCTTGGAGATGGGGCGAGATTGGAACCAGGCAGTCTACACCGTGCGTGTCCTGACCCTGAGCCACCGTCAAGTGCTGGACCATGGGCCCCTGCCTGGCCCCCTCCCCGCTGTGCCTCCCACTTGACGTCTGGAACGCGTGTAACATGGAGTCCTCAGTTTAAACAGGCCGGTTGAGAATAGCATGGTGCCTCTCCAGAGCCACCCCACTGGAAGCTCCATTGCGTTCCACCAGAGCTACAGTCATAAACTCAAGTCCTCGTGGCCGAAACTGTGCCACGGAGATAGTAAGCACCCAGCCCAGATCCCCAGACCGGTCAGTTTGGCGCTCTTGGGACCAGGTGGCACCAGCTGGTGCAACGCAGCACCATAGCAGCCGGGACATTGATGAACTTGGTTCTCGGGCCCCAAAAGATCAACACTTTGAGTTTCTGTTTCAAACTCGGAGATGCTAGAAGATACTGAGACCTAAAAACTAGGGCAGAAGGAATCAGGCAAAAAGGAGCAAAGGAACTGATATTTACCTCCATTATCACGAAGAGATTACCCTGCCCTCTGGTATACTTGGACACAGCAATTGCTCAAGCGTTGAACTCTTTTTTTTTTTTAATTGTGTGGACTAGTAGGAACCGGTTGGAGAAGGCATTTGCATTCAAACTGCTCTGCCATTTGAAAGAAACTGATCAACAGATGCCAACTCCTCAGCTGGTAAAAAGAGCCCCGAGTTCATGAAATTATGCGGAGAGTCTAAATGACACTTAATAGCACTTAGCACTTCAAAGCTTTAACTAATTAATCACCGCCAGACCCCTTGGAGGTATATAAATAGCTATTATCCTCCCTTTACAGTTGGGATAAATGAGATACGGATGGCCGTGCAGCTGCCTGGCCCCCAAATGAAGTCATTGTCCACAGTAAAGGCCAAACCAGGCCCTTCGAGTCCCCATGCTTACTATCTACACACTTTTCTTCCCACACGCTCCTTCCTCCTAGAGCTTGGTGAAAAGGTTTCCCATTCGGATTTGGAGCAGTTTCAGATCTTTTCCTCCTCACCACAATTTCTGACATAGACACTTGAAAAGTGAGGGGTCCACACTGATTAAAGTTAAAACAAACTGGGATTCTGGAAAGTTCATGTCATCACCTATGGAGAGGTTAATCTGACGCCATAATCAGCTTCATCTGGCCTCGCTTAAGCCGTCTGTTACAGAGTGTCTTCCAAATTGTGCAGCGCGTGGGTGGGATTGTAAGGACAGGAAGACCCAGCGTTATACCCAGTGACATGTTCCTGTGCTTCTTAAAAGGGCCGCTCTTTCCAACATCCATGTCACACAAAATGAGCACACGGCAATGACACCATAGTGCTTCCACATTACTAACCCCCTAATAAATCTGTAATGAGGATAAATAAGACCATAATGAATCTGTAAATGTTTTAAAGTTTTATTGCTTCTCCCATGCTAACCCCTGATGATCTCTAAAACCTTCAAGCTCTATTGATTCTGACAAAGGAAATGCTTTTTCTGGGAAAAGAATTTTAGGGCAGAGGGGTCCCTTGAGCTTCTGCTTCCACGCACTAGGCAACAGGTAAGAAATAGGAAGGCAGACAGACAAGCAGTAAGAGCAGCCCTTCAGGTGCCCTCGTCCGCGAGGCCATGGCCTGCACAGGTGGAGGAGAACTTAGCTGCTGTGTGCATCTACCGTGGAATTCTACAGAAGACGACCAGAGGCCGGACCGGATCAGAACCCAAGTGTCCTGGTCTGAGGTGGACCTTTTCCCACTCTGCCACACTAGCTTTGTGATTCTTCTTCTTGTATTTTACTTCACAGATTTTTTATTTCACATTTTACTTTAGTGCATTCCCTAAAACACCATCACAAGCAAATCACTTTAAAGTGAATAATATTTTCTCATGGGAACAATGATAAAAATCAGGGGCTTTTTCCTAATCAAGAAGGAGGCATCAAACAGTTCACATATGAGCAATAGCAGTCATAAAGGCAAGGATTAAACAACCACAAACCTCAATTACCTCATCTGTGAAAGAGGCGTAATAGTGGATCTATCTCGTAACAGGGCAGGATTAATGGAGATAATGTAGGCCAAGCCTTCGACAGTGCCTAGCTTTTAGTGAATGCTCACAAAGAGCAGAGTTCACTTTTATTAAGTGCGAGTTACACACAGGCACACTTCATACTCAGCTCGTAACTCTCACAACAGTGTTAAAATGTAGGTGCAAGTCTTGTTCAGGGTTAAAATTTTTAAGAAATGAAGTCTAGAAGGCAAAGTAGCTTTTTTCAGACTATTTGTGAGCAGTAAGCAACCAATTGCATTTCAACCAGGAAGATTTTACCCCAGAGTTTATACTCTTAGCTTCTGTTGTACAATTAGAGTTGTCAGATAATAAATAATGTTAACAGATCCCTTCATTGAAATGGCGGAGTGATTCTCCCGGCATCCGCAGTGGAGTACATTCACTGTGGGCATTACGTCATGGAAGACCCCATTTCCACGGAAAGTGATTGAGTCCCACAGAAATACAAAGCAACTGAGCACGACGTTTGTCCTAACCTAACACTCAGGAGCCAATATGCACGATAGTATAGAGGGGTTTTAGTCAACATATAACCTAAAGGATCATAAAATGTGGTATAAGAAAGTTTGAATTCATTTCCCTTCCTTCTCTTTTGTTTTTTCTTCCTGAACATGTTTCTTGCTCAGCCGACCCTGTCTAAACGCATTGTCTACATGTATTACCTCTGCTGTTGTTAACACGGGCATTTGGTCTGGAGTTTTGCTGCCAAAAATCATGCTCACGTGTTTGGTTTTTAACTGTGGAAGACTGAAAGCATGCAAAAAGGAGGGAATAAACCGAGGCACTCGCACGTATGTGCCACTCGGCTGTCAATCTGTAACGTGATACATTTCCTGTGAGCTCATCAAAACACTTAGGCAGAGAGAACTAGAGAGAATTCCTTAACCTAAAAAGCACTGCTACAAACTTCCAACCTAACTGGCCAGCGATCAAGGCCTGCAGGATAACAGCTTTGTTTCTGTTGAGGTCTGTGTTTGGGACCAGGCAATGACGGAGTTTGAGTGAAATACGCACGTCTAACTCGGGATGCAGAATTCTCCATCTGCAGTTATGAGGACTGAACTTGTTCATGCCTGGCTAGCAGCAGTGTGGACACTGGGTCACTGCTCCAGAATCTTCCATCCCTACCTGCTATGAGTGTGCTCTTACACAGCCCAGGAGGCCAGTGTGCCCCATATCCCCAAGAAAGAGTCGCCCAAACCCAACTGACCCACAGATGCGGAGACACGCCGCGAAGGTCACCTGGGCCGAGTGACCCCCTCTGGGCATGAGCACACGCCTCGCTGATGCCTCCACAGTGGAGCACGTGGCCTCCAGGGATGGGGTTCTCGGGAGCTCTCTGACGCCTTTGGAACCACAGGAAGTGGCTGCAGCTGGGCCGGGGCAACAGGCTGGACTCATTCCCCCCGGTCTCCTGCATTCTTTACCAATTCCTGTACTAAATATTAATTGAGTTCCGGTCATTCCCGCTCCATGCGGGTAACGGTGAGCAGAGGCTGAAAACGCCCTTGTTCAGGGTCCGTTAGAACTGCAGGTAACAGGGCTCACGGGCTGTTCATTTTCTCCCTGTCCAGAGCCACTTTCGCTTTCAGCACCCGAGATGATGTCACCAGGGTGATGGAGTCTCAGGGTGGTCTATGTCCTTCTTATCAATGACTGTCAGACTCCTACCCATGTTTTTAACCCTAACAGTGAACTGGTGGCTGACAGAGCTGTCCCGGCTCTTTTGTCTTTGCTTTCTCATCTCTGTGGCTGGGATTTCCCAAGATGCCTCTGTCCACTCAAGCACAGACTCAGCAGAAATGCTTAGGTGTGTGGCTCTTTTCTTCTGTTTCTTCACTGAAATGGTCATCCTTGGGGGTCTGTTAGGGACAGGACTCACAGGGCCCACCTCACTCTGGGCCCCTCAAGCCCAAATCCTGCGTCCCTGGGATGCCACCCACCAGACCCTAAGCTCCCAGGAAGCATCCCACACTTTCTCATAAGCTCAGCTCCACTTTTTAAAGGATGTAGCTGGGCACGGTGGTGCACACCTGTTATCTCAGCACATTGGGAGGCTGAGGCAGGAAGATCCTGAGTTGCAGGCCAGCCTGGATGAATTAGCAAGAGCCTGTCTTAAAAAAAAAACAAAAAAACAAAAAAAAGTGTTTTCTAACATTTTCTTAGCACTTAGAGATGTTTCTAATTAGTTGGGGGGAGGGGTGTCAGAGCATTTATCCACAGATTTCTGGAAACTGAGACCTTTCCTGAGCAGCATTTCGAAAGCCTAAACTGACTTAACTTTCTCACCTTCAGCCTCTCTCTTGTTGCTCTGAAGCTTATTCAAGGATTGGTTCGGGGACGATCCCCCTGCCAGCCTCCACCAGGGTCCCTCACACATAGTGGAAAGTCACAGACCAATTTTAAGTCATTTGCCACTTTGCGAAAGAGACTCAAAACTCCTCTCCCTGCAGTTGGAGTTCAGCAGCTTTGAGAATTTCAGGCTTGAGGTATTTTGGTTAATTCACATTTATTAGCATTCCATATTAATTGTACTAGTTCTTTAGTATCTTGGTTTAACCTTGGAAACACACTGTCTGCCAATGGCCTCTGTAGATCCGCCCACCCCAGAGTCGGCCCAGTTTCCCAGAAAGGGGCAGCAACACCCCGGACACAGCCGCTGAAGTCCTGAGCTGCACTGGTTAAAACCCAAGTTTGTCCCCACACTTTGTGGCTCTTATGTGCCACAGAGCCAGATGCCAGTGCCCCTGTCAAGTCTCTCCTTCCAAAAGCCAACGCTTTGGCATTATAAAAAGCGACTTCACGGATGGTTTCTTGCTGGATCTCAGATCAGCTTGAAGGCAGGACCAGCTTTTCCAGCTCCTTTCAACAAAGCCCTCCTCTTCGGCTGGCTGCACCTTTGCCTCTTCTGCAAGAGCTAAACACAAACTTGTGCACACAGGGACGCACACGCAGTCACATACACTCACCACTTTGCAGCCCGTGTCTGCCACACAGTGTGATTTTCCACCTTCAAACTGACCAGCGTTTCGTTTGTCTGTGTAGTTCTCTCTGTTGCTCTCTCCTCCCATAATCTAGGCATTAAAAAATATATTTATTAAATGTCATTGCTTTAAGCACATTGAGGGTTGCAAAAATGAATAAAACCAGCAAAACCCCATCGCCAAGAACCTGAGTGCGGAGGGCGAGCACCGTCATTGCAGCCGCCCGCTGAGCACCTCCCGCAGCAGCTGCTGGCCTCCTCATCCTGGGTTCCTCCCCGCAGGTCGAGTTCCCAGCTCATCTAACGGACGGACAGGAGTCTCCCGGAGAAGGAGGAAGCAGGAGAGCAACACAAAGCCGTGGCCGACTGATTCCAAAGTCTTTGCTCCTTTCTTGCCACCGTGATGATCTTTCACCGGAACCAAACCGAGCGGCTGGCTTCTCCCTGAAACCCTGACCAGCCCTTCGGCCGCTGTGATGTGCTGGCCTGAGATCTGCACCGTGGCTCACGCATCACAGTTCCCGCAGCACCCAGCACGGTGCCAGGTCCATCGAAAGAAGCAGATACTGAGTTGCTAAACGGAAGTTCCTCACACACTGCTGGTGCCAATTTTCCATCTTTGCTACCCCTAATCCTCTAGCATCTGCAGGTGCCGGGGTGGCTCAGTGTTGTGCACAGACTGGAAACTTTGCTCCCTGATTTGCTCTCAGTTTACCACTGTATTTGCCTATAAACCCTTAAAATGCCAAGGCATGCAATTGGGTGGAATAACAAACCACAATAAAGGAGGCAATGTCTACGTGTAAAATGATACACTATAAAAGACAATACTGTGCCATATAAAAACAAAAGATGATATTACTATTGTCCAAGCAAGCTCCAGGCCTTTCAGCTAACAAGCCCTTATCATGAACTGTTTTGTCTTAAGCACTGTAGTCTAGTCGAAAGCAAAATGTATGTGTGTACTTGCTCTGTAAAATCATACTTCAAGTTAGTTCTTGAGATCAAGACTAATTCTGCTTAATAAAACAGTTTATAAAATCTTTTAAAACCCTGTTAACTGATGTCCTAAATGCTTCTCCAATCCACCGTGCCTCTTCTCCCAGTAAATCTCCAGAAAAAACCTTATTATTAACAGACACATGTCATGTGCAACTGTGTGCCCGGCACTCCTGTGAGTGCTTTGCAAGTATACTATTTTTATCTTAAATTCATGGCCGAGAAACTGTTACTGTCGTTCCCATTTTACCGGCAAGAGAATAAATCACAGGAAGTGTGAGTTACCTAAGGTCACACATCTTCTGTGTGACAGACTCTGGATCTGAACCCAGGACAGTTCAGTCTGAAGCCCACACTTTATCTCGTAAATTTCTTTTGCACATAGGCCACACATACCCCTGATTCGAAAAGCAAAACGATCTGAAAAGGTGCAGTGTGAAAAGTCCCATTCCTCCTTTCTGTTTTCTCTTTTGCCAACTCCTGATCTCAACTCTCACACAGGTAAAAACATTTATCAGTTTGCTGTGTATCTTTTCCTGGGTTTTTATGCAAATGAAACATGCAAAATATATACTCCTGTGCTGCTCCTTTTCTCACTCAACAGTCAGTATGTTACACGCACTCCGCCTTTCCCTGCTGATGTCTTAGCACCGCTCCTGTCGGCTGGTAAACACCTTCTCAGCCTTTGCGCATGCGGTTGGTCACTGCGATGCTTCAGAACCTCGCTAGCTCCACACTGATGGAAAATTAGGTTGTCTCAAACGTGGCTGTTCATTCGATGTCAGTGTGAAGGATCAGGATGCCCCTATTTTCGTGTGTGTTCAATTTCCAAGGTGGGACTTCCAGACCAAAAGATAAGAGGTTTTATGGTTTCCCTAAAATTGCCCAATTCATGTGACAGTAATTGACCAATTTGTACATATTCCTGCAGTTTGAGTAAGTGACTATTTTCTCAACAGAATCTGTCATGAAACTTTGAATTCTTGCTCATTTTATAGGTGAAAAAAGACATTCTCATTAAATGCATGTTTCTTTTATTATTAATGACGTTGGACACCTTTTTATGTGTTCATGGCTCTTTATTGACTTCTTCTGCATGAGCTTAGTCATATGCTTTTCCCGTTTTTCACTTGTTTGTTGGTCTTTTTCTTAATGAAGTCAAATATTCCTTTTACCACCTCCCACTCTGAAATTGAAGGTCTCTTAACAAAAACAAAGACCATAAACAGAATATTTTATTAAAATATTTTAGGTAAAAGTTAAGACTTCTCTGATTACTTTTGACATTAAATTCTATTCATCAAGTGAAATAATTTGTATTAATTATCTACAAACTGTAGTCTATTTGTTATTGATATAATGAAAAAATGATGATACTGTATGTGATTTAGTGATAATGTAAAGCATAAATAACAGATTTACATTCAGAGCCCCCAAACTTCACCAATAAGTGGTTGATCCATTCCAAGTACATTTCATATATACTCAAATAGCCAATGACTTTTTCAATAATAATGAAACAAATAAAAGTGAATGTTTTTTTTAGTCAGCTTTTTGTGACTATAGCAAAATACCTGGAACAACTGGCTTATAAAGAGAGAAGCTGTCTTTCTGCTCACAGCTCAGGAGGTGCTAGGCCATGACACATTGGTCACATTGCTCAGGGTCTGCAGCAGCCAGCACACAGTGGTAGAGACATGGCCAGAGCAGACCGCTTACCTCACCAGCCAGGAAGCAGAGAGAAAGGACAGCAAGGAGCCGTGGTCCCCCAGGCCTCTTCAAGGGTGCAGTCCCAGTACCCCGAGGACAGGCCTTCCCTTAAGGTTCCACCATCTCCCAGGGCTGCACTGGGGACCCATCTTTCCCCAGGGGCCTGCGGGGTGAGATTCGAGATTCAAACCATAGTGCCTGCATTCTGCCCTATTTCTTGAAATGTGTACAGATTATATTCAGTGATATATTCGGTGTCATTTTTTCTTTTCAGAGCCACTCGTATAACTCATTAGCAACCCAAAAATCATCTCCTTGGACACAGGGATTCAGCATTTGACCCATAGAAACAGTCCAAGTGCTTTGGGCTCTTCAGATCTGAAACCCTCAGGTTCTGGGCAACCAGATGGCTTCAAATTTTACCCTTTGGATCATCTTTAATACCAATCTCTAGCCTGTCTTCCTTTCTGTGCTCTACAAACTCTGATCTATTAGTTTATTTGCTAATTAGTTATTGGTTAATATTATATTAGCAAGTGACTAAGGACTAGATTCTCTAGAGCATTTAATATGCATTATCTGATTTGATGCCTGAGGCCACGGGGAGTGTGAGCCAGAAGGTCCTCCTTCAGTCAGCTATGCAGGTGGTCACCGATTTCTCCAGGTCAAGGTGTTTTGATGCCTCTGTGGTTATCTGGTTATAAACAGCAGGGGAGAGCCCAGAGATTTCTCTGGAAAAGACACCCTTATTCCACTCTCTAAAGTCGTACAGAATGTATGCAGTGCTCATGAGGGACCAGGCATGCGTGCAGCCGTGTTGGGGACACTCTGAGCCTCCAGAACCCATCCACAGATCAAAAGCCAGCGCCCCCAAGGTGCTTAGGTCTTGGGTAATCCCAGTCCAGTTCCCCTTGCTCTTTGCAAGTATAGCTGGATGGTATGACAATTCTTTATTTCCGTCTGGAATTTACTGTCCTTTCAGTTCATTGGCTAATATGACACAGCTGTGGGGAAGTTTTTTTTTTTTTAAAAGATTAATTACATTCCTCTAATTTTATTACACCAAAGAAGAGATTCGAGCTATTTAAACTTGCATTCTTTGAGCATTAAGAAGTTGTTTGCACACACTCTCCAGTCCAGGACAGAGGCCATATCTAGGCATGTGGACTGCAAGATGGGTCCATTTATTATATAACCCACAAGCTCAGCTGCTACACAATTCAGTTCAAACTTGTCGTCAGGGTCATTATATTTCAGATTGGGACACTGCGGTAATGAAAAATGGACATTAGCTAGAACCCAGTAGATAACAGAACACTAGTTTTTGTGCTAATGAATACCAACAAAGGCAAAAGAGTATTTCCTCCTTTTCCCTTGCCTATTTTCACAGCAAATTCCTCCCTTTAGACTTGAAATTCTAACTCAGCCTGAAAGAGAAGACTTCCTCTCATTTCACACTGGCTCCCACATCAAGTGTGGCCTAGAAACCAAACCAAAGGAAGGCTTATTGTCTAGTAGTATGGGGCAGAAGACTCAGGGATGGTCCTCCATGACATTTATCCCAGTAGCCTCAAAATTAAGGCTCAACACCAAGAGAAATCTATTACTTAGATCTCAACACACATGGAAAAGAAAATTCGGCCTCCAAGAGCCCATCTGGCCCTCCCTGGCTGCCTCCCCAGCCACTCCCCAGCCCCCATTAAGAATCTCCCTTACTGCACAGATACCTCCTTAGGGCACTTAGTTACTCGGTGTCCACATTCCTTCCTGGAAGGTGCCATCTACAAGACAGAATGAGCACGAGAATCAAGAGTTACTGAAAAATTGATCATAAAAACACAGTGGAGCATAAGAATGTCCAATATGAATCTTCAGTAGTCTTCTCATTATCATTCAAATTATGTTCAGGGTATTTCTGCCCACATAGTTTCTTAGAAATTTTATTGCAAAATACTGCAATTTCAGGATGCCTGAAAAATTCCCCGGCCCACAAAAAGCCAACGTGGGATCTGCCTGGTGGATATGCTTTCTCCGAGGCCTGGACTCCTCTTGTCCAGTGACTCATAGTTCCCAAGATCTGAGAGGCTTCTCATGTGGCCCATTTTTGAACATCTGTGTTGATTTTTCTTTCTTTCTGTTTTCTCATTTTCTTTTTAATCTGCTTGGCCCAGAGTTTAAGAGAAATGAGAGGTTTCACATTGTGTCCTAAAGACTGAAAGAACCTGTCTGTACTGGATTTCATTTCAAAAGATTCCAGGGATGTGGCTTCTCCTGAGAAAATGCCCTTTGTCCTTGTTGCCCTAAAACTCCAGGTACCAAAGAGAAAATTCTCCAGTGTCTGAAGTCTAAATTGAAAGAGATGAATGTCACACACACACACACACACACACACACGTACACTCCTTCCATAAACGATGCTGTACACACCCAACATACAAACAGCACCTAAATGGAGCGCCACACATACTCACCGTGCACCCATATACCAGACACCCACAGATGACCCTACACACACAGTCACACACACAGAAGCCAGAAAGAATCCTTCCACACCCAGTTTTCACAAGCAACTCAACACACACATGCGTGACACCTTCAGATGCTCAATAGACACATGCGCTACACTCAACCACCAACTACCATCCACCCCACACAAGCTCAGATACAGGGTTTGGGTTGGTGCCGACACCTTAGCACTGCCAGTGGCACCGTGACTCATTTTAGTGTGGGGGCTCATGGGAATGAATGAAGTTCTGGGCTGGTTCTGACTCATGGTGGGTTCGCTGGATCCACAGAACGCTTCAGTCATTTCTTGGGTCCTCGAATGTACAATTAGGGCAGACACGTGGTCCAAGATGCAGTGGAAGACCAACTGGAAGCCTCTAAAATGGCCCCCAGCCCATCAAAGAAAGAAATCACAAGTGCTACTTCCCCAAGCACTGAGATTAGTGCCATCTCTACAGGGATAAAGGGTGGCGATTCCCATCATATAGCTACTAAATTCACAGTCCGACACCTATGAAGAGAGCTAGATCTGCCCAGTAGGCTACTTCAAATGCGATAATCACTGCAACTGAATTCTTCTCCCAGATGAACTCAGCCTCAGGCCATCATGTCGGACCTCTGATCCGGACAAGGTACTTTTCCTCCATCAGGAAGGAGAAATAGCTCCTCAGAAATAACTCACATTTGCATGTGCTGAGCGATGGTCTCATTCACAGTATTCTAACTTTGTTGTGCTCCATCCAGAAGCGACCTGAAACATCCGGTGGCCTGACAAACATCGTGCTGGTTGACCAGCATGCTGACTGTGTCAGATTAGGTGGGTGCTAAAGCTACGATGATTTGGGGGTACGTCAGCTGGGACTGCATCACAGAGGCAGAAACGCTGTGAAGGACACAGGCTGGGGATTCATCATGAGGCAGAGATCTATGTCACCGCAGGAGCTGGCTCGGCAGCCTCACCTGCATCTAGGTCAGAAATCAGCAGGAGCGAGGACGAGCAACAAAGGAGAATAAGGACAGACCCGAGCCTGGAAGGGATACATTAGTAATTTGCAATGTGATTCAGTTAGTTACAGACTTCCCGATTTTTCAATTTAAAATTAAGTTAAATTATTACTTACTATTTCATTTAAAATGTCTTTGAATTTTACCACTCTCTCCAGCACAATTCTGTGCCTTATAATTATTTGCCAATTTTAAATACTGATAAAGATATACTATGAAGGATCATGAAAGAGAAATTGTGCTAAATATTTATGTAAAATATCATTTATGCATGAACAATGTCTGCGACATTCATAATGAATACAAATGAGGCTCAAACTAATTATGGATCAAAGTTTTCACCATTATTCTAAGTGATCTTTTACTATGTCAAAGTAGCATTTTATCCTCTAAATCGAGCTGTGGAGACTTTTGCCTTCCAACATTGATTGTAATTTTCAAGAAATATAATTTATTAACATAATTCACTTTAATTGATTTGATGTGAAGAAATCAATTATTTCTTTTAAAATGCTTCATTGTTAATGCTTATAAAATGTGTACATAGCTAGTTATAGTAATAGCTTCCTCCCATATGTATGCTATCATTTTAATAGTTATTCCTAGCGTGTCTTAGTCAAGCTAAAAATTAGGGGGAAATGGAAGATATCGACCACTAAGATCTATATCAGCAGTGTCAGGACTGGGCAATAGTAGAAAGCTCAGAAGAGTAGAGAAGCTGAGGCATGGCCAGGAGCCAGCAGCAGCTGCAGCTGCCAGCAAACACAGAGGTCGGTGCACAGGGGTCTCTGGGGCTCTGGGGCGGAGGGAGGCTTAGGAGTAAGAAGCTTTTCCTACCCCATTTTTCTAGACCTCACTGCCGAGGGTCAGTAATAGTGAATGAAGTAAAAAACCAGTTCCACATACTGTGAATAAATTCTGCAAACTCAAGATTATCGTGTCAGATCAAGATGACATGCCTCGCACTGTTTCAAGACTTTCTAATGGATGGAATTTAACAAACAGCGCTCAAAACAGTCCCAGCCCAGCTAATCTGCTGTGTTCCGGGCGTGTTACCACTCGCTGCCCCCGCGCGTTTGTCAAATGGTTTACTTAGGGAACCACTGAGCATTTCAGAGGCAGGCAGAAGTTTACTCCTTGCCTAAAGAGCAAGCATAGAAGATGTTAAAACAAATACTCTCACTCGCTCTAGTGGTATCCCGCATATCTGTTACTTTTCTGCTCTTTCTCACTGATTTTTTAAAAAAATTAATAAATCAATTTTTTAATGGATACATAAAAATTGTACATATTTCAGGCACACCACGTTCAGTTTTGATACGTGTATGCACAGTGAAATGTTTCTGTCTTGATAAACGTAACTCCTCAAACAGTTATCATTCCTTTGTCATAGAAACATTCAAAAAATGTCTCCCGATTTTTTAAAAACTACAGAGCACAGACTATTATCTGTAATCACCTTCCTGTGCAATGGGTCGCCAGAACGTTGTGTCCTCTCTAACTGTGACTTCCTACCAATTGGCTCATCTTTCCCCAGCTCTGAGGAAATCCTCGAAGACTTGGTGTTGAGACAGCTGTGGGCAGAGCTTCTTTTGAGGTGGCGTTGGAGTCAGTTGGGGAAATGCCTCAAAGGTAGGCTGTGCTTAGCCATCTTAAAAATCAAGCCATCTGCTTCCCTGTTCTCCTACAGAGTGGCTCCCCATGTAGGTTTGGAAACCCCTCTGGGGGTTGTGTGTGGGGGATATGGAAGGAGAGGGTAGGGCTGTGGCGCTAAGATTTCAGTTTATTCTCTAAACGGCAGCATCAAGTTCAAGCCCCAGTTGTGCAGTAAGCAGAGAGCAAAGAGAAGATAGAGAAGATCAGCGAACCATGTTGGTTCCTCCTTACTTCCTTCTTCTTTATGCACTATGAGGTGGAGAGAACATTTCAAGTGAGGAAATCTAACATTCTGAAACCAGAGTGAGCAGAGGAAGAGGAGGAAGTGTGTCAGGAACACTTCTTCTGTCTCGAATAGAGCAGACTCGGCTCACACTCGGATGTCTCCAACCCGCTCTCTTCTGGAGCTGAACTTCTACAGGGCAAGGAAGTTCGAGTTCCCAGAATGCAACACCTCTCATGCCGTAGGCCACGTCATGATGCCTAGAAAGGTGCTACCTGATGTCTGACTAGGCTTCCTCTGTGCAGCCCTCCCTGCTCCTCCAAGTCCCAAACACTTATCCTGTCTTTGGAGAGTGAGGAGCAGAGCCAACGAGGCCACCAAATCAACTTTCTGTTTGTTCATCCTGGCCACCAAAGCTGTCCGCCCTGCCCCTTCTTTGACACCAAAGCGCCGTGTCTCAGCTGTGGCAGCAGCCTTCCATCTGAGCGTGTTTCCAACAACTGGTGGGAAGTATGGGATTTGTATGAAATTTTCTTTCACGGGGCTTCACAGGATGCCTTTTTGAGAACTTTAGGGAAGAAAAAGTAAAAGAGGAAATGTTACCCTAGGGGAAGTAGCAGTCCATTCCCACTCTCTTCCCCTGTCACCTCTTCTTCCTCCTACTCCACTGAGGAATCTGCAAAGCAAGATCCAATGCGAGATCCAGCATCTAACCCCCAAAGTCCTTCTGAGATGATAAGATGACACATTCTCCACCAGATCAGGTGCCAGTTCATAAACACTGCTCAGGTGGGGACATAGTCATATGAATAAGGATATAGTTAAACTTCTTCTTCCTCCCCTGAGCTCCAGCACTGACCCCTGCTTTTCAGATGGATTCTGAGGCTAAACTTGGAAGGTCCAACTCACTTCATTCACTCTCACAGCAATGTACATGTTAGGCAAGCAGGCTTTACAAGCAGACATGAACACCATGGTTTCTCCAAGCTGATGGGCAGAAAGGATTGCAACCCGTATCTGCGGGTTGCTATTGCTAACCTTTGGGCCACATCCTCATTATGTCTGCTTTCTACACAGCTTTTGGCTGAAAACCTTGACCTTTACGAGGTGCTTGGGGATACTGCCAAGGCTACTTTGGCCGGATATAGAATTCAGCAGGACTAACGTGGGTCTTACTGTGAGAAATTCTACCAGGGTCCAGAAACAAGGAAGTCTCTGCAGAGGAGGTAGAACTTGGAGTGGGCTTGGAGAATTGCATGAAGCCAGCAAAACATTGCAACAGTGAGCAGGGGACACAGAGTGGCAGCACAGGCAGCCCCCACTGCCATTGATGACTGTAGACAAGTCATCAGATGGGCGGGAAGAGCCTGGAGAACAGGATGTGGGGTCTGGCTGAGGTACCAGCAACAATGGCAATCACTGCGATTTCTTCCATCCATTCATTCATTCTTTCATTCATTCAATAATTATTCACCGAGGACATTCTGTATGTCACGTGCTATTCTAGGTATTCACAGGGAACAAGCCAAGTTACCTTCTTGCCTTGACAGTCAAGCGAGTGGTGAGATGGACATTAAAGAAGTGTCCTTAATCATGCAGAGCCCATGTTCAGATGACATCTTATTTTTGGAGATGCCTACCTTCTCTTCAAGAGATCTCCAAAGGCCAGTGGCTCAAAGATACCAGTTTCAAATACTGTTTCAATTCTGCCATCTGCACATCAAATTTCTCTCAAGCCAAAATACCATAGTAAGTTTGCACTGAAATGGCCTTAGAAATCATTCAATGAATGTGTTGGTTTCACAGGTGATGAAACTGAAGGCCTGTAGAGGTGACCTCCTTGACCTAAAGCCACACAGGAAACTAGTTGATTTCCAGCCCCAACAATGCCTAACCTCCACTCCTCCCACTGTGCCGTGTGCTTCCCAGCCACGTCCTTTGTTCTTGTCCTCTTTCCCTTCTGGAAAACACATGGTGAAAAGGATGTCCCTGGAACCATATTTCTAGCTCTTTGAGGTTCAGCAGGACCTCCTGCCATTCAGCCAGCAGATTGGAGAAGGACAGCTACCCTAAAGATGAGATTTACCACCTTCAAACCAAAAAATGGCTCAATTCAGTCATAATAGGTGTGGAGCAGAGCTGGGAAGAAATGGGGACGAGAGTTCCTACTTAAATATATGAAGATCTGCTCCTAAGTGGAGGGTAAGCTTAGTTAGCAATGGGAATAATCAGCTCTCCTCTTACCTCTCTGAAAAACAGGTTTTTATTCAGAAGGTGGCTAAGTCCTTTTTCTGTTGCTAATAAAACATTACCCAGACTGAGTTGATTCCAAAGCAAAGAGATTTAAGTGGCTCATGATTCTGGTGGCTGGAAAGTTGAAACGGTGTGTTTCTGGCACTTGGATCACAGCATGGCAAACACACGGGAGGGGAAGTGGGTGTGTGTGAAAAAGATCCAGCATGCAAGGTGGCCTTGCTGTCTAACAAACTGCTCTAGTAGTAATTGATACAGTTCTCAGAGACTGACCCCACCCCTGTGGATGGCCATCACGCCCTCTGAAGGGTGGTCCTCTAATTACCATCCAGTAGGCCGCAACTCCAAATGATTCTGCCACCTTTCAACCATCTCTGCATCGGGAGACTGCGCGTCCAGCTCATTAACCTCCTGGAAAAAACCATATCCAGACTAGGTAGCAGAGCGTTTATGCACAGAAGCCACAAACAACTACTGTCCTAATGATCTCCACACAGCCCTGTGACAATGATCTGAAATGTACTCCAAAGTCTGGAGAAGCAAGTAGGTCTGGGTCTCAGACCTTCTGTGGAACCGCCCATTAATCCAAAGCATTCACAACACAAACCGAGGAGGCTCCTGGGCTTACTGCTCCAGGGCAGAGTAAACTTTCACAGCATCTGCAGGGAGTAGTTCACAGATGATTCTTTATCCAGGACCGTGGAAAGCCCTGACAGAAACAGGTAGCTCAAGAACGAGACCACGTAGCATGCATAAACCAGCACTGTATTTGGGTGGTTAAGTGCCAGTCTCAATGACTGGCCTGTCTGATCTGACTTCAGCAGCCTCCTTCTCCTCTCCTCTCCTCCGGTTTCAAAAATTCCAAGAGAAGGCCTGAATACTTGCATTGGTCAGCTTTCCATTGCCCTGACGAAATAACTGAGAAGATCAACTTGTAAGGAGGAAATACTTATTTTGGCTCACTGTTTCAGAGGTTTCAGTCCATGGTCACTTGGCTCTGTTGCTTCGGGCCTGTGGTAGAGCTGGACATCATGGTGGCATCAGGTGGAGGGGGAGACTGCTCCTATCATGGTGACCAGAAACTGAAAGAGGAAGAGAGGAGGAGCTGGTGTCCTAACCACCCCTGGGAGGCCATGCCCCCAGTCATTAACTTCCGTTCACCAGGTCCCACCTCCTAAAGGCCCCACTGCCTTCATAGTACCACAGGCTGCCAACCAAGCCTTCAGCACTTGTGCACTTGGGGAACTCGTATGCAAACCATAGCAGAGCTCATCTAGTTTCTCGCAGTTTCAGCCAAAGTTAGGCCTGATGTTCTGGGATCAAGAAATACCAGTGAGGTTCCAAAGTATTATTGCTTGATGACATCCCCAACTCAAAGAGGGCCTTGAGCATTGTCCCACAAGAATCAAAGCCCTGACATTTGCAAGCCCAGAGTTTATTGCTGCTTCTCCAGGCTGCCCGCCTGTTGACAGACAAATTACAGGGAGAATAAAAACAACATACTGCCTGCAGCGGATTATTCTTTACTGAATAATACCACATCTTTTAACACTCCTCTTCAAAAATAAGCTTTCTGCTTGTGGGTTCCCTTATTGTGCTGTGCCCGAGATAGCCTACACACCTCTCATCTTTGGAAAGCAACTCCTGTGACTTCACAGGCCCAGAAATGTTTATTTTCTTGAGGCCAATAGCATATGCTTGGGTGGGAGCCAACGGTACCCAGAGGCACGCAGGGCAGAATGAAGCATGGAGCTCAGAAGAGTAAAATGTGAAGGGTGAAAGACACATCATAGCTCATTTAGACCTCCCCTCTGGGAGACAGAGGCGCTCCCGAGCCCAGAGGGGCTGAGGTTTGCTGGGCAAAGAAGCAGCCCTGACCATGCATCTTCTGCTTCCAACATTCTGGGGCTCTTGTCTGCAGGTCACATGGATTTAAGACCAGCGCTGGTGCTGAAGGAGCAGAGGAGAAGAGAGAAGAAAACACAGTGAATCACAAGAGTCCTCTGAAAGCCCACACTGCAGCTTGATTTTCTTCGCTGTTATTCTTAAGTAAATATCCAGAAGTAGATTTTTTTTTTTTTTATCCAGAAGTAGATTTAAAATTTACACCAAGAGGTTCTGGAATTGGAAGACCAACCCAGTGATAGGAACATCGTCTCAGTGAGACAGGACAGCCACTCGCACTTTTCCTGGAAAACCTAGAAGGCCAGCAAATCACCTCTCAGACGTCTTTCCTGCTTGAGACTCTGCTTGATGAAAACAGCTGGGAGCGGTGAAATCCAACCTCAGCTTTCCGTAGGAGGAGGTTGCTATGCCGCCGAGGCAGGGGAAGAAGCTCGATGGGCTACAGGACACAGGGAAGGTTATTCAGAAAGCCTGAATGTTGGGGCTGGCAACGCCCTCTGATAAGCGCCCAATTTCTCACTGCTGGGAAAGCCATATGCACGGGAGGCTCTGGAGAGACCCAGCAATTTAAAACATGCTCACTCCAGAGTCAGCGTTCATGACAACACCACCGCTAGTGCCACTGCTACCATCTGGGCTTGGGGAAGCCGCAGGCCGGGCAGGCTGCTTCCTGAGGATGGACCTTGTCTTCCCAGCCGGCCCGCCAGGACCACCTGCAGACAGTGTTTATAAATCCCGCAGCAGGGACTGATTGATCTCACAATGGGACCTTGTAACATAAACACTCCATTCTTCTGCAAAAGAACACGCGCAATACCACCTAAGGTCCTGAAGAATAGGGTGGGGAGTTCCCATGTGCCAACACCACTGGAAAAGGAACAGCCTTGTTCCTTTCAAGCAGCGTTAATATTAACTTCACCCACGGCGGGGTGGGAAGTGGTGTTTTAACTTGAGAGCTATTTGTGAGCTCTGTAGACACTATTAGGGCAGAACTCAGAGTTTTGAATTTCTTAATTTGGGGGTTTTGGGGGTTTATCTACTTTAACAGAGGCTCCTGGCATGCAAATGTTTGTGTGTGTGTGTTCCTTCGAGGTTTATTTGAGCATTAATTTAAAAAGGGAACACCCAAAGGAATTTTATGAGATGACACGCTAGAATGTAGATGTTAGGACAAGAATTAATATTTTTCCCATAACAACAAATGGGCAAAGTCAAGTTTGAAGAATGAAGGAAAGAAAAACAGGAGAAGGCGGAGAGAGGACGGGAGAGAGGGGGGAGCAAGGAGAACGGCCTTTGGTTATCAGAGATAATTACTAATAAATACCACTGTCACACTCCTGAACACAGCCTGGCGGGGCTTATTTCTTGGAACTCAATTTGTTTTAACCTAATACAATCCACTCAGTGCTCTTCAGACAGACAGAGAGAGACAGAGACACAGAGACAGAGAGGGAGAGAGAGAGCAGCAATTTGAAAATGACTGGTGACTTTTGAACGACAAAGATGTTTCCTAAACTGAATGAATTTGAGATCAACCTAGAGCTGTTTTTCTGAGAAGGGTCAGGAAAACGGGAGCGAGTCCCTCAGTCCTGCTGGAGCCCCTTCCAGAGAGAGAGAGAGAGAGAGAGAGAGAGAGAGAGAGAGAGAGAGACCCCTCGGGCAGGCCAAGAGCTCTGTGCCAGGGAACTGGAATCACCCTGTGTTCGGTGTAAACAATTCCCCATGGTGCACAGATTTATGACCACCAGGACCGCCTGTAGGGACTTGTACCACGCAGATACTACAAACGATGTTCCCGTGTAGCCATAACAGAGCTACTTCAAGTGATCACACGGCTACGAGCAGCAAAATAAACCATGAACAAAGCCTCCCTTCATGGGCATCACAGGCTCCACTCAGAGCAGGGACAGCAGGTGAGGGATGCCGGCTCACTCTAGGGACTCCCCCAGCGCTGGGAAAGTTTCCCTCCTGACTCAAAGTGACAATAACAGAAAAGTAAAAATCAGTTTAAGCCCCCAAAAGGTTGAATTTGGGAGCAAATTTCAGACTAAGGTCAGGTTATTCAAAGTGGCTTGGATAATCTGGGTTGCACTAGGCTGGAGTTCCTGGGATGCTGAGACCTAGTCTTCAGTGAGTGAGTTTGTGAACAGGCGGATTAGCAAGTGCGATGGGAGGGATGGACAGGGGAGGACTGGGGTGCGTCTGCACTTGGGGGTCATCTGCCCTGTCTGCCTTTTAAAGGGAAAATCAGGAGAGCTGAAGTAAAAAGAAACCCAAGCAAGTTGCCAAGCAAGAAACCCTGGACGTGGTGCGATGGGGACCTCAGATCCTCCCCGCCCCAAGGAGTAGGCTCATCCCACCCTCATCACAGCATATTTTGCAATGTTCAGTGCCAGGCAAGGCGGATTCACCAAGCAGACAGGCAAGGAAGCGCATGCTCAGAAAGCAGTGCGGGAGCTTAGGGCTGAGGCACATTTCGGTCCCGGCTGGGTGTCGTGGAGACAGTGACGCAGGATGTGTGTTCCTGGAGTCTGTCGGGTACCCTTAGTGGGCTCAGCTAGCGTGCAGATCATTTTCATGTGTTTGAAGTCTAGAGCTCTGGTACCCAGTTAAGGTGCTGTTTCCTTGGGCGTGGGAGAAAAGCAGAGGCCCAGTTTACAGATTGTTGCACCTCTCTTGGAAAAGAAAGGCGGGCTTGGGGCAGAAGGGACACTATAACCCTGGGAATCTTTGATTGGCTCCTGGTGCTGTGGGGTTCTCAAAAATACTCTCTAGAGTACAGTTTTCCTTGTCTCCTTCCTATCTTTATTTTTAATATTTTAAAGTACTCTGCTAAGCAAGGGTAAGAAGCCACACACAGCCACGCCATGCTGGACACGTTTGCTGCAAGTGAAATGAGACCTCGTGGCTTTTAAGTTCCTGTTTTTTTTTTTCTTTTGCATTTTGCTTTATCCTTACCCTATGGGCATATGCGCAATACATAAAACAGGTATGTTTGTTCTGGGGAACCGGTCCACGTATATAACACATCCTGATCACTTTCAAGCCCTTTGTCCCCCTCTTTCACCTTCCCCTACCCTGCTACTCTTCCTCATCTCTAAAAAGTCTGTTTCCTACCATTTTTCATTTACTTCACTCCTCTGTTTAATGTAAACTTTAGTCTTCTTATATAAGAGAAACCATGCAATAATTGACTTTCAGTGTCTCACTTATTTCACTTCACATAATAGTCTCAAGTTCTATCCATTTTCCTGAAAATGACATGATCCACTCTTCTTTATGGCTGAATAATATTCCATTGTGTATATATACATGATACATTTACCTTATCCATGCACCTGTTGATAGGCGTCTAGCTTGCTTCCAGAGCTTAGCTATTGTGAGTTAAGCAGCTATGAGCACAGGCTGCACGGATCACTATACTGGGAATGAGGCCTACACTCATCCCTGAATCTGGTGCAGAAGGAAGGAGGCTTTAGGTAAGTGGGAGCCACTGGGCACGAGGTCCTGATATGGACAGTGTGATCGTCCTGTCTTGTACCCCAAGGGCAGTTTAAAGGAAGGAAGAATCTGATTTGACTCAGTTTCATGGTCGCTTAGCCTTGATGCGTCTAGG
This sequence comes from Hystrix cristata, assembly GCA_004026905.1. NCBI lineage: Eukaryota > Metazoa > Chordata > Mammalia > Rodentia > Hystricidae > Hystrix > Hystrix cristata. Next base: position 107,129 of record PVJO010000914.1, read on the forward strand.
CCTGTGGCAAGCAGCACACCATGGTGGGGACTTCATGGCAGAGGAGTGTGCTCGGCGCAGGGTGGCTAGAAAATAGGGTGGGGCAGGGTCCCAACATCCCTTCCAAATCGCACCCTAGTGACCTCGCTTCCTTCCACCTGGCCCCACCTGGCCCCACCTGGGAAGGGTACAGCCGCCTCCTGATAGCTCCGCACCGCACCTTGACAGTCAGGCCTCCAGAGCACAGGCCCTGGGGGAGCCTCAGACCTCAGCTCCAGGGAGGGACCCTGCATCTCCTCACAGTCAGAGAAAAGAAGCGTCAGTTGCCTTCTTCAGACAGCAGGCAGTGAAGACAAAGGCTGTGGGCATCTAGAGTGGGTGGAGGGTGTGGAAACCGGCCTCCGGGTGCATTTTGGGGAAAACGTGTATCACACCACCGTGCCCGTTGAATGGCAATGGGGGCACGCCCAACTCAATTTAGGAGTTGCGGACCTTGGACCCTAACATCAAAAATCTAGAACCAGTGGTCTAGAAACTGAGGCATCCAGAGATTTAGCCACAGACTAGAGACATACTTCTCACGGGGAAGCATTTGTGTTTTTAGAGGTGTGAGGGCTTTAATAGCGAGAAATTAGAAAAATCTAGCTGTTTATGCGTACAGAGAAATTTTAAAGGAATTGTGCCACATCCATACAATGCAAAGTTTGGGTCCACTGAAAAACATAAAGTAGATTGTTCGTGATGTGGAAGAGACAGATCTGTGGCTGTATTCAAAAATCGAGAAGCATAGGTTGCATCCAGTGTCTGTGGTTTCACTCTGTGATTGTATGTATGTAATGGCCCACCACCTGCCCACACAGCATGTCCTCTGCGTGCTCGGGGACACATCCCCAACAATCCAGGAGCATCACACAAATTCTACTGATTGATTAGGGATGAGCTGCTGACCAATTGGGGTCATTTAAACCTGAGAAGTCTGCTAAGAGTTTACTGAGAAAGGTTTGTCTTCTGATACAAAGAAATAGAATCTGCTAAATCTGAATATGGGGTTTCCCTTCCACAACACATGCTACAGTTAATCCCCAGTTTGACGTATTGACAGGTAGGACTGGGTAGAACCTTTAAGAGGTGTTAGGGATCTGCCCTCGGGGATGGATTAATCCAGAGGTGCAGTTAACGAGCTCACGGGTTATCTGCCCAGTGGGTCTGCCATAGAGGCCCACTGAACTGAGTCTCATGCACGTCCCTGGCCACGTGACGGCCTGCACCCCCTTGACACTCAGCTAACAAGGTCAATAGCAGGCAATGCCCTTCGACTTTAGACCAGAAACCCAACTCCAGATAAGCCCTTTTCTTTATAACTTACCCAGTCTGTGGCATTGCATTATTTTAGCAACAAAAAACAGACTAGCACAGCCTTAGTCTCTTTCACTCCACTAAATATCTAATATCTGCTGTAAAGGCCGACACTGCCCAGTCGCGGTTGACATTGATGAATGAGCCAGTTGCAAAAATCTCCTGCACAGAAAGAAAGGATCTGCATCCCACACGCCATCAGAGTGACTGAATTCACTTCCTGGGGGCAGACATAGCTTAGGACTTCCGGTTATATAGGGCAAGGTAGTAAATTTTCTTAACTGTTTAAGAGCCATTGAGTCTGGGTTTTGTTTCACTAGTAGCCCCAACATCCCAACACACATAGATTGTGTGCATACATAACGTGACCGTGTAATTGTGTACTGCACACAGAGGGCCCACGTGTGCCTGAAGTATAACACAAGGCCCAGAAAACGGTGCAACACACTCCATCGGCGACTCTGGCTCTCCCTGCCCAGACGCCCGCTCCTCTTCTTCCTCACCTGGCTCTCTGGCTGCTGCTGTTGGGTTCCTTGCCTGCCAACCTCTGCCTTCCAGGACAGGGGTCATGGATCGGGGATCACTGCTAGACCTTCTTTGTGTTGAAGGGGTGGGGCCAGGCAAGGAGCTCAGCTGTGGGAACAAGGAGACTTTCCTTTACTCATTTTCTTTCAGTTAATTAATTTCTGGAAAGGTATGTTAATTTTGTAAATAAAAATGGAGGAAGAGCTGAACAGTCCTGTCTCTCCTGCCTCTTTAGCCAACACCCTCACATCTGGGTTACAACAGTGTCAGCTCCAGGCCATCATATCAGCAGAAAGGAAGTACAGCTGTCCTAGAATTCTGCGGCTCCAGGAACCATGTGGCGTTGGTGTCGATGCACCCAGCATCTCCCTCCCTGCTGGTGTGGTCCCAACTTGCTCCCCTAAACCCCCTGACCTTCAGGTTTTTTCTTCTCTTAATAGAAACAGTTGTTCAGCTCCAATCTGGAAAAGGGGCGTGAGGCCAACAAGGTTGTCACGTAGGGTTTGGAATTGCAAAACCCTGCAGTACATGGGGGTGCCACTATGCCACACATGTTGTGTCCCCAATTTTGGCTCTCAGAAAAGGCAGCATTGAGTCATGTGGCTCACCAATCGTGGCCTAGAGTTTTAATGTCCTGGTCAATGTCCTGCTCTGCTCAAACTCAAAGATGGCTGCTCCCTCTGGGCAGAGCACTGAGCCCTGGAGTCTTTGCCCAGGGAGGTCGAGATGCCATGGGGCCTTGAATCCTGGTCTGTGGGTGATTTCCGCAGGGAGGACATGGGTTTTTCTTCCAGGTGGTCCAGGATGTGGGGCACCAGCTTACTTCTGCATCTAAGTCACTGAAACTATTGTTGTTTTGTGGAGGGAAAAGATGTTCCTTATTTCTTATGCATCAGTAAGAATTTAAATAGGTGCTGATTGCACCAATTAATCTCACTTGGAAAAAACCTAATCATTCAAAAATAGCACAAAATCAATTGCTACAAATTTCAATGAAAATTAAAACAGCTGATTCAAACAAACACTGAACCCTGCCTGCAGGGCGAGGACACAGGTAAACGAAGACACCACTTTAAAACACAGTACCCCAAATCAGAGATTTTCTCTAAGCTCTTGTTTGGAGCTTTCTTCTATAGTAATCCCCTTCGGACCATCTTGCCTTTATAAGCTCAAGGAATCCGAGTCTTTCCCAGGAATCTCTTTCACTTCCTAAGTACCTGGAACAAGAAATACCCATCTTCAGCTACACCGGATTCCTTAGGTTCAGACTGGGCCAGTTTCTGTCCTCCCACCTAACAGTGTTTTAAAAGCTCAACCTCATTCAGGGGAAAGAGGACTTTCTTAAAGCCTCGAAACTCTGTAGCAAAACAGCATACACCGTGTGGCTTGTAACCAACAGATGCGCTTGCTCACAGCACCTGGGCTGGACGCCCAAGACCAGAGTGTAGGCAGATTCCGTTCCGTTCCCAGCGAGGACCCACTTCCTGGCCTCAGACTGCACCTTCCAGCTGCGTCCTCACACGCACAGCTGACCCGGGACGTGTGAGGGGGCCCTCTGAGGTCTCTGATGAGGGCACTCACCTCCCTCATGACTAATCACCTCCCCAAGGCCCCACCTCCTACGACTCCCCCCTTGGGCGGGGGATTTCAATGTATGAATTTTGTGGAAACCCAAATATCCAGACCACAGCAATGCCTGAAAAACTGCTTATCCCATTTCTCCATCTATTCATCAATATTGGTTGTGGCGTGGCTTCTCTGCACCGGGGCTGGGGCGCGTGGCTCTCCACACGTGAGCGTGACAGGAACCGATCCTGACCCTGGCTAGGCTCTCTCCCTGTGGAGGCCGCTGCTGGCAGAGGGCAGCTTGAGGGGGGGAGGAGCTGCTCCTGCCACAGTGTGCACCTGGGATTGTCGAGGAAGGCGTTCCGCTGGAACTGAGCACGGAGGAAGAATGTTCGGTGCTCATTTCTGCACCCTTTAGGCTGCATCCTGAAGGACAGAGGTGACCGTGGCTTCCCAACTTCGTGTGTGCTGCATCTCCCCTGAGGTTTCCAGCTGTCCTTTGGCTAGGGGAAGACTCCAGTGACAGCAGAGGTGAAGGCTGGAGGTCCGGCCCCTCCCCTCTCGGGGCCCGCCCCCAGGGAGTCCAGAGCATGTGCTGGACTGTGGTGTTAGTGCTTCCGTGTTCTCAGTGTCTCTTACACAGCCCATCCTGTGCACACATCCCCCGCCCCTTCCCGTGGCCCTCTGCCGTTCCAATCCAGCAGATCGCTTGGATGGGTCCCTGATGCTCAGGGAGACACCATCTGTTATGGTTTGTGTCTAGATGTCCCACCAAAGCCTCATGTGGTAAGAGGTGGCTGGATCTAGAGTGTGTGATGCTGGGATTAAGGGCGTGTAATTACTAAATCAATCCACTGATTGGTTTGGCACTGCCCTAATTCTACCAGCCTGGGTAAGATACAAGGGACAGGAAGAAGGTTTTTAAGTTCCTTTTGCTCCCCTTGCCTGCCTTGCTGCCTTCTGCCTGTCAGCCAGGCCACCCTGCCTCAGACCCAGCTGACTGTGGACTGAAACCTCTACGAACTGTGAGCTAAATAAACCTTCTTCCCTTAACTTTGGGTGTTGGGTATTTTCTCTCGGCAACGAGAGAGAAGTAACTAAGACGCCATCTCATTCCTGCTCGCCTTTGGGGTGTTTTCTCCAATTTAACTCCTACAGAAGCTCTAGAATGGAGGCCTGAGGCTTAGACATGCTGCGAGGAGGTCCTACAGCCTGTCTGCGTGCTTACACCTTCTGCCTTTGCCCCTTCTTCGTGGGAGAGGGCGCCCTAAGACCCAGCATGCGCCAGGCTGACCGCTTTGTCTGGAACAGACCACAGCTCTGGTCTGCATCTCTTTGGTGCCGGTGAAGACTCTGTGGACCGGACATCTGGGTCCAGGCGGCATTCGCCAGTGTACCTGCTGCTACAAAGCTTGCAGTTTCTGCCTCCTCTGATGCTGAGTTTCGGCCTCGGCAACCAAAGCTCATTCCACGGGGCCTGTTGCTGTGGAGGGTGAATCTTGTACTCTGATAGACACTCGGCTTCCTGAAAATGGACTCACACATCTACTGCTCTGACGCTTTACTGCGCTCAGCCCAGAGTAGAGCTTTGGAGTGCTGGAGAGGAAGTGCTGGTCAGCGGGCATTCGAGGCCTTTGCTGCCCTGTGCTCTGTGATGCACACAGACTTCTGCAACCTCGGGTCGTGACCAAGCATGACCCAAACATTTCCAACAAGGCCGGCAAACTCATGATGCTCCAAGCCCCATAAGACAGCTATCACTGAAGCGGATCACTGCGAGATGAACCACAGGCCACGGGACACATTCTTCATACTCATTTGTATTATGTTCCCATCTGCTCGGAGCCTTCTGCTTTAATTACGTTTTCTGTACTTTTGTATTGCTTTCTAGTCTCCTGTGATCTTTCCTTTCTAAACTACTGAATTCTAGTTGGTCCTATTTCCTTTTTTAAATGCCAGGAGAAAGTCTGCTAAATTAATGTCACAGTCCTCCAATGACTAGGATCCCCCCCAAAGGGTTTCTGTCACTCTCAAGCATCATGTGAGAACTGTGGTGCAAAAGTGAGCAGGGGACAGTCCCAGCCCCTAAGAAGCCCACTTGGACATGGGAATGAGGGGCAGTGAAGCAATCACATTAAAAATGATAACTTGATTTCTCATTAGCACAGCATAAGGGCATATTAAGCAGGTGACATGTCTCTTTTTTCTTCTGGAAAAGCTATTAATTAAATCAGCAGTGCAGGAGGTTGGGGATTTAGCTCAGTGATTAGAGTGCTTGCCTTGCAAGCACAAGGGCCTGAGTTCGATCCCCGGCACCACCAAAAAAAAAAAAAAAAAAAAAAGAGTAAATCAGTGGTGCATACTGCAGTGAGCAACAACTCAGAAATGAGAAACTATAGCGTGACATCGCTTTTTAAGAACGGTGGTTCTTACTCTGTCGGCCGTGCTTAGCAGCTATCCACTCTGACTGTCCTCACATGGGCCCCTCAGTTGCAAAATTAGTAACTTGTGCCTCCAAGAAAGCTAGAGTGACTTCCTATATAAGTCAACCATTCCGTGGAAGTTTTGGTTTTGTGTTTGCTTCTGCAGCACTGGGGATGGGGCATAGGGTCTCGTGCATGGCAGACAAGTGCTCTACTACCAAGCTACAGCCTTGGGGTGAAATCTTAGAGAAAATTTCCCTAACCATTACTGCCAACGTCTCTGAAGCTGCAGTAAGTCAACCAAGCTAGGGGCGGACAAGCTTTCTTTGGAAGAACTTGTATATATTTAGGCTTTGCAGGCCATACAGTCTCCATGGCAATACCAACTTCTGCCCTGCGGCACTGATACATAAAGAGTGGGCATGGTTGTGTTCCTATAAAACTTTATTTATAGCACTGAAATTCAAATTCCACATTTTCACATGTCATAAAATATTATTCTTTGATCTTTTCTCAATTTTAAGAATGTAAAAACCATTTTTAGCTCAGAGGCCATACAGAAGCAAGATGGGGTGAGTATTTGGCTCCAGGGCTGTAGCTCACCAACCTGGGTTTCAAGCCAGGGAACTTTCGGACGGAAACACGCTGAGATCAGGAGCCTGGAACACAGACAGGCTGAGAAAGGCATCCAGGCAGCCTTCTCCCCGTGCATGTACCACAGAGAGGGCGTGTAGAGGACGGAAAGTGCTATTTATAAAGAGGTTTTTGCCTGGGGCAAAAAATTGAAAACTAACTCTCTGGAAAAGAAGGAGGCTGGCAAGAATGTTTCTGCACTAGTGCTTATGGGTGCAGCCCCCTTCAGGATAAAGGAAATAAATCCACATTTTAAAGCGATCAGGTAGGCTGGGGCTCAGCCCATCATGTGGTGTTTTCTATTGCATACCTTTCCAGGATAAACCATCACCTTACTTCTCAATGTTTTAATCCAGCTTTGGCTAGAATGGAAAATGCTCCTGATCCAGTAAGCAGCAAGCTCAATGAAGTGTTTCATTAGTGGGCTCGGCCCTGGTTAGTCTTCAGCACCCGGTGAACAGCTGCAGAGGCCGGCCCCAGAGCACTACAGTGGTCCCCAGTCCTGCGCTCCGCCCTCGGGCATGTCTCAGCTGGGCTCCCCACCCCGCGCTGGGCCACAGAGCTGCAGCCTTTCTTGAAGGGTTAGAGAGGGCCGGACACGGCCAGAGACACAACTTGGTCACACGTACTCTCCGTCTTCCCTTTTGTTTTGTTTTCATTTACGAAATTCATACATGCCATTTAAAAAGTCAGTCCAAAAGTGCCCAAGCTAAATAAACACAAGACCCTTCCTTACTCTTTCCTCATATAATTCCACTCCCTCTTCCCCTCAAAGAACGGCTGTTGACAAGGCCCATCCTAGGTGAACACCCACACAGGTGCACACGTCAGTGCTAGATGTGTGCTATTATGATGTATTTTTGCCCTGTTCTGTAGCCTTTTGATTTTTTTTGACATAATGTGTGTCTCCATGCACATTGAAGGTGAGGCTCGACCTCATTCTTTCTTTTTTCTTCTCATTCTTGTTTAGCAGCTCACATTTGTCTCTAGGGTGCCTCTCTTGATGTCTTACCACTTAAGCGTGATGTTTTTACCTTGGAAAACGTCAAGCTCTTTTCTGCAGCAGGAGGGGAACAAGTTAATTGATTTTTAATAGCTTGTTTGGTTGTGTTTCTCACGTTCCATTCCTGACACACCCACAGACACGTCAGTGTTTCCCAAGAAGGCAAATTCCTGAAGGCTAATTTGGAGGGACTTGCTGCCAGAGGTTCTTCTGTAGAGCTTTATTTTTTTTGGTTTTAATATTTCTGAAACGCATTTTGAAATCAGCCAAACTGGTCACGTGGTGTCTGCGATATTATCTAGGGCAATTTGACTGGAGGGGATTCCTTTGGAGCCAGCAGTGTTTGGACATGTCTGTGACTCCAGCCACGGAGGCTCTTTGTAACCAGGCGTGTGGAACAAACATGGCCCCAGGAAGGAACGAGGAAGAGCCACTTTGCTGATATAGTTGGGAATAGAGTCAGGGTGCAGCTTTAGAATAACTTTATTGAAGTATAATTTGTACACCAAAATATCTACTCCTTTTTGCACATACAATTTGATGATTTGCCATGAATTTATATAGTTGTGCACCATCCTCACAATCTAAATGTAAAATATTCCTGTCGTCCCTGCTAGTTGTCACGAAGTCTCCATTTTTACACCAGGTCCAGCAACCACAGAGCTCCTTTCTATCTCTGCGGATTTGCTTTCTCTGGAAATGCCGTGAGATGAGGTCACGCAGTGAATGGTCCTTTGGAAACCGCATCTTTCACGTAGTGTAATACAGTGTGGTTTGTCCGTGTTGTGCATATATCAGCAGCCATTCCTTCTTATGCCAAAATACAGCCGTCCATCAGTATCCACGAGGCTTGGCTCAGGAGCACCAAAGATGCCCAAATCCACAGATGCTCAAGAACCTTCTGTCAAATGGTGTCATATTGGAATATGACCAGCATAGAGCTTCCTGGACACATTAAATCATCTCTTGATTACTTTTAAAACTTAAAACACTGTAAATACCACGAAAATAGTTATTATGCTCAAGGAACAGTAGTACAAGCTGTTCAGGGCAGCTGCAATTTTTCTCAAATCTTTTCCACCCACCCGCGGTTGAATCTGCAGATGCGAATCAGCAGATACAGGGACCAAGTGTACCTTTCCATTGTGTAGATATAGCACAGCTTATTTACCCACTTGTACTTTGAAAGACATTTGGGTTCTTTCTACATTTTTGGCTCTTATGAAACAGACTCTTTTGTTGTTGTTTGAAACAGAGTCTTGCTAGGTTGCCAGGGCTGGTCTTGAGCTCCTGGACTCATGAGTTCCTCCTGCCTCACCCTCCCAAGTAGCTGGGACCAGAGATGCATGATACCGTGCCCAGGCTGGGTATTATGAATAATCCTGCTATCAACAATTGCATCTGGGTCTTCATGAAGATATATGTTTCATATGCTTTCCTTTCTCTTGTGTAGATACATACTGTATTAGTTGTTTTTCTAGAGCCAATGGTTTTCAAGAGAGCAGATTTAATACAGGACATTTATAAGTTACAATATTCACCCACAAGCCAAGTGCAGGAAGTGCCGAATGCCTGTCTAGGCACTGGAGACCCAAAAGATCCAATTGAGGGCTGGGAGCCCACGGCACTGTCCATGTATGTCTGTGTCTGCAGGTGATGGCTGAAGAAATCTTCACTGGATCCAGGATATGATGCTCGCAGCAGAGATGAAGAACAGAGCTCCCCTGAAGCAGCAGCAGCCATCCTCGGTGACAGCAACCCCCCGAGCTGCTTCCTCAATGAGAACAGCTGAATTCCTTTCAGGAGAACCAGCCACAGCAGAGCTTCTCCTGGGAAACAGCCTGCCACTATCTTTTGCTCTTGTTCTCCTTAATGTTGTGTTGGCAACATTCCTCGGGTGGATCCTCCACACCTGGAACCACCCAACTCAGTCCAAATGTGCGTTCTGGCTCAAGCTGACCACAATAAGTCCACCACACGTGCTATGTCAGTTAACCTCGAAGTGCTAACTTGGCTGGATTGATCTCCTGGAGGGGGGCTTAGTCGGGGGATGCTGCACTCGTCCGTGGATTAGTCCACTTTCATGTTCATAGATATGATTGATCTACATGAAAATGCACATTTTCAGTGTGTACAATTGGACGGGCTTAGATATAAATATGCTCTTGTGAAACTGTAACTATAGTAAATGCCACAAATAAATCCACCACCTCCTGAAAACGTTCTCTTGCTTTGTTTACTTATTTTTTGAACAATACTTCACAAAAGATCCACTCTCTTAACGTTTTTGTGGGACAGGATTGAAGTCAGGATTTCACACCAAACTACATAACCAGCCCATTTTATTTTTTATTTTGCTACAGGGTCGCATGAGGTTGCTAATTTCCCCAGGCTGGACTTGAACTTGTGATCCTACTGCCTTAGTCCCCCAGAGTACTGGAATTATCTTGGCAAATTTTTAAATAATTAACACGGCGTTGTTAGCTGAAGGCAATATGCTATACAATATATCTTATTGGTCAGACTTATTCATTATAATAAAAACTTTATACCCTTGACCAACACCTCCCTGCTCTCCCCTCCCCCAGTCCCTGGTAATCACCTTCCTGTTCTCTACTTTTATGAGCTTTGCTCAAAACTGCAAAACTCCTAGAAGGAAATACAGGGAAACAGTTCCCTGACATTGACCTTAGTGATTTCTTAAATATGACACCAAAAGCATGAACCACGAAACCAAAACTAGAGAAGGAGAATTGTATCAGACTGAAAGATTTCTGCACAGGAAAGGAAATGGTCACCAAAACACAGACAACCTGTAGGGTGGGAGAAAGTATTTGCAAACCACATCTAACAGGGGGTTAGTATTCAAACATATAAGGAATTCCTACAACTCGAAAGCAAGAAAAGCAAATAGCCCAATTTTAAAAATGGATAAAGGACCGAGCAGGCACTTCTCCAAAGAATATAAACAAATGGTCAACAGGTTTATAGGAAAAAGTACTCAACATCACTAATAATCAGGGAACTACAAATCAAAACCAAAACAAGGTATAATCTCACGTCTTTCAGAAGGTCTGTGATTTGAAAAGATTTTTAAAGGTAAGACGTGTGGGCAAGGATGTGGAGAAGTAGAAACACTTGTACGTTGTGGGTGGGGATGTGAAGTGGCCTGACCACTGTAGAAAACACTATGCGATTCCTGGGAATCTGAAAGCTAGAACTTCCATGTGACCCAGATGCCATGCTCTGGGAATGTACAGATACTGTGTGAAATGAAACCATCAGGATGGTAAATCATTGTGTGCAGGGATTTTCACACTTGCAGTTTGTTACAGCATTATTCACAATAGCCAAGATACGGAGACAGCCTAGACACCAAAGAATAGATGAGTGGATGAAGAAAATGTGGTTGTAGGGGCTCCCCTCTATCTGTGGGGTGTGGCCCAAGGTCCTCAGTGGATGCCTGAAACTGCTTAGATGCAGTGAGAGAGTAACAGCAGCAATAACATACAAGAATTGTGGTAATTACTATAATAAAAGTTACTTAAAGCTTAGGAATTGTTAATTTCTAGAATTGTCCATTTAACATTTTGGACTCAGGTTGACTACCAGTATCTGAAAGTGCAGAATGGAAAACAGGTGAGGGAGGCCTAGTGGATTCACATACTGTGGAATGTTATTCAACCTTTGTAAGAAAGGGACTCGCTCCACTTTTACAACACAGATGGACCAGGAGGACATCGTGCCCAGTGACATGAGCTGACACCAAAGAACAGACAGACACTAGCAGGGTTCCCGCTTACATGAGGAAGTGTCTTGCTTTTCAAAAGACCTTGGGGCTGTGCTTTGCTAAACCAAGAGCATTTCATGATCAGTGACCGACTCATTGACCCATCGCGGACGGGGCTTAGTGGGTTTAGCTTATAGGGATTTATAAAGTCCAGGAGTTCCGACTCACCTCCAAACTGAAACAGCAACAATCACATTCAGGAGACTTTGGCCCGGTCCGACAACTTCCAGCGAGCCCTTGCACCGGGTGACTGATAGGTCTGACTGCAGCCTTTCCCTGCTGCGCGTAAGAGATGGAGATCAAAGCATAGACAAAGAGAGCCAGATGCAAATTAGCTACATAAATAAATGTCCTAATGGTCTGAAAATGCTTTGTGACCTTTTATTTCTTAAAACATCTGCTCCTCCTGCATTAGTCATGCTCCCTTCCAGGAGTAATTAGCAAGTGTATTTAAATATATTTATATGTATCACTCAAGATGTGCCCTGTGATTTTTCTCTTGCTACAGGGGTTTTCTATCTATTTTCTATTCGGCCAGGATGCAAGGCGCCTTTCTTTCTCAGAAGTGCGCTTCGAGTGTGATGGTGAGGGCTGTGCCTTCAGAGTTACTTGGGAAGTGGGATGATCTATTGAACTAAGAATGAGATCTAACTAAGAAAAAATAATCCCAAACACAATGTGGATCAAGGCAAGCCAAGGAAGTCACCTGAGGAGCCACCTGCTCCCTTGTCCTGGAGGTCAAGCTTGTTAGTCTTTGGGGAGGTGTGTTGGGTTATGATAGGTGCAGTAGATGTGGTAAGAGCAAAGCTTATTTTATTAGTCAGATGAAGTCTCCCCAGTAAGAGCCTGGTGGTTGTCCCTGGACTAGGTTCAGAGCGTCCATCTCTTCCTGTAGAGAGATTCGTTTTAGGCAGAGGGTAGGTATATGGATAGAAATACTTTTGTCTTCATTTGCTATTTACTTCGCTAATGTACATAGACATACATTTCTTTTTACAAAAGGACAGATTTTCAGAGCCATTCCCAATCCTATGTCCGCAGAGATCCACCGCTTCTCTAAAAACCAATTTGAAATATGGCAAAGAAATATGTGTGGGGTGGGATATTTTACTCTCCCTCAGTGGTTCTTCTGAAATATCAGCATTAAGAGGTGTTTGCAGGAGGGTCAATTGAAAAGGAAGTTTGTCTTTCAGATCCAAGCATAGCGTGTTTGAGTCGGCAAGTCCAAAAGCCTGAGACAGGACGAATCCCTCAACCGTGCGTGCAGCCCCTCAGTCTATGCACTCCAGGGTCCTGAGGGTCACAGAGACACATGTGATGTGTCCCTGCCTCAACCACAGCAGCTGGGCTCGTAAAGAAGCAGCCGCAGATCAAATGAGGCTAGCTGCTGCTGCCTCTCAGCCAGAGGTGCTGTCTTCACCCTGGACTTCTCAGCCTGGACCACGGTCCAGTCTGGGCTGGTTCTTGGGCCAATCAGAGTTGAACCCAGGTGGGCGGAGGAGGGCAGGCCGTGCCTGCAGCAGTGAGGAGGGCAAGAACTGAAGGCTTTCCCAAGGGGAACTAGCCAGGGAGAGAACAGTGCTGGATATGGCTGTCGTCTGTAGAAGGGAAAGATCCCGAAGTCAGCCGCCCACTTTTGATTAGAGCGCCGGTGACCCGCTGGGTCAATCCTCTGAGTGATTTATAGTGTGTAATAATGATGTTCAGTTACAGGAAGGAGTCTGACCCACGAGCTCAGACCCATCCAGACAGCCGTGTGTGAACTCTGATCACTGTTAGACAGCTAAGCAAAAACACTGAGTCTTAATCTTGGAGGTCAGGAGTCCTTTGAGAACTGAAGATTTGGGACCTTCTTGGTAGAAAAGTTTAATCCAGATACACATTTCTGTAAAAAATTTTGGGTGACTTCACAGATGTAAAACCTTACAAAGAACTCTGTCTTTGAATAGCATTGCACTACTTTTTTGCAAACATTTTCACAACTAGTTTCACTACTGAGAAAGATAAAAAACCCATATATTTCTTAAATGTTAATTGCAAAACAGACTAGACACTATAGCTTCTGAAAGAAGAAAGGAGCAGAACAGTGAAACAAAGCTTTTCGATTCCAAGAGCCCTCTTTCAACTCTCCGAAGTGACTGTCCCTCCGAAGCACAAGACAGCAGTGACATCTGACATGACCTCATTTCTACACGACTTCACCACTTGGCCACGAGAAGCTGCAAGACAGGAAAAATAACAAGATCTGCAGATGGATGACCAAGTGCCCAAAAGCAGACTGAGGGGTTCCAAAAGGAAATAGGAGGACAGATATAGAACAATTAGCCTGCCTGTCACATGTGGCATCTAGAGAAGGCAGGCTGGGTCAGAGCTCATCACCCCATATTCATGGAGTCCCTTGAAAGCAGTCGGTCCTGTGAACTCACCCTTGCTCCATTTGATGAGCCGGGACCAAGATGGAAGTGCCTTAGACACCAGGCTTTGCTAGCGTGGATGCATCTTTGGATTGCAAACTTTTGGCACCTGTCTTTACGCTGCCTGTCCCCCTTGCCTTGATGAGGCCACTGTGTCCTGCCCCACAACCTGGTTTTCCATTCCTCTTCCCCAGCGATGCAGGTAAGAAAGAGATGGCTCGTGAGCATCCATTACCTCTGACAGGTGCTCGGAAAGTATGTTCCTTCTGACAGGTGTGTACCTGCCAGATGGCTACCAGCAGACACACGGTGGGAGAGAGACTTGGCGGGCTCAAAGGTCTTTGAGCATATGTTCAATTGAACAGAATACTTTACCAGTCCTTAGTGCTTCTATCACTGTGTTTCAGTGATAGAAGCACTAAGAAACCAAGAAGCAAATTTATTTTTCCTGGATTTCACTGTTGTGGAGCCTGAATTAGGGCTACTGTCCATGATACTGACTTTTAACCTGACGGTACTAATTCTAGGAAGCCACCCTGAAGAAATAATCACACATGGAAACAAAGAACAACGCACACCGTGGTTCATCCCAGCAGCATTTGTTGTAGGACAACACTGGAAATCCCCTAACTCTCCAGCACAGAAAACTTATTAGGAAGACTGCTTCTCAGACTTTACTACAGTAGTTATTTCACGCAAATTGTACTTTCACGTAACACTTCTCTTTAAATGTACTTCAAACCTCTCGTCCCCCCTTTTTCCTGAGTCTTATTCTAAGCAATAATATGCATGACATCACAGAGCGTGTGATGCTATGTACTTTTCACAGAGTATTACACAAAGGTATCTGTGTACACGCTGGCTGTCGAAGCCTCATATACTACCCCTGGTGCATACATCTTTGGTTTGATACATTAAGGAAAGTGTGGCATATTCACACAATAAAGTATCATCTAGACTTCAACGGCAGGGTTTTTATTTTCCTCCATAGGAGAGGTTTGTTAAGATGTAAAGCGGGGTTAAAAAAATATAACAGGAACCGAAATGTGTAAATATTCACAAGGAAATACACAAAGTAAGTCTGATTATACAGATGGTCATATGACTTGCCGGCTTCTTCTCTGTGTGGTGTTCCTGTCTTGGCATACTGAGTGTGCAGTCCTCAGACGCCAGCAGAAGAGCCCTCCTTCCCAGCTCCTGCAGCAGCATCTCTCTGCTGCATCTGTGAGCTAAGTGCGGCCCATGGGCACCCTCAGGGTAGCAGGACCCACAGGGAGCCCTGCGCTTCAGCCTGCAGCAAGTGCCAGGAGACCCTGCTCCCACAGGAACCAGCGCAGCTCCTCTGTTTCAGCTCTTCCTGTCTCTTGTGGCTGCACTAAGATCAGATGGTTCCCCGGCGACTGAGGTAGGAGAATCGAATAAGCCCCTCTGAGGACAAACAGATGTCCAATAAGATGTGGCGACGTTGATTGGACTGTCAATAGCCGAGACCTCCCAGAGACACCTTAAAAGCCAGCCCCGGAGGCGTTTTCACAGGGCTCTCTGTGTTTACAGAGCGGACCCTGCCTGGCCTTCTAAGACCCACAAGAATCAGAAACAGATGAGGACTCAGACTGCGTTCCCGCCCCCAAGAACCTCTGTCCCACTCCAATCTCACAGTGCCCCTGGGAAAGGAGACGTGGCAGCCTGCTCTCGTGACCCGTCAGCCCACCCATTCATGCAGGTGGTGACATAGGTGACCGTTTATGAGAATATGAAGAGCAGGAACAAATTAGTAAGGACAAACAGACCATCTCCAGCAAGTATAAGCAACTGATTTTTTGTCAGCACCCAATAGACCATTTCAGTGCTTCCCGTTCTCAAGAACCATAATTACATGATTTATCCCCTAACAGTATGTAGATAGAGTGCCCAGTCTGAACAACCATCTTTGTAAGGAGCAGGATATTTTCTAAGGGAGGGTTTTGTTTAATTATGTCACATCAGCAGCAATCCCAGAGTGCAACCATCTTACAAAGGTCCTAGTGGAATATGATGGCATTTTAAATTTTCCTTAATATTTTAAAACAAAAAACAGAGCGTTGAAATATCACAGAAGCCACATCTATCTGAGCCGGTCTTCTCTGTAAAAACTTGTGTGTGGCGACAGAAGATGCAAGAACCCCATGGAGGAATCCAGCAAAAAAAGCGTGAAGGCTCAGGTCCCCCACCAAGCCAGGCAGGGACTGTGCACATCCACCTCCCCGACATGCACACACACACACACACACACACACACACACACACACACACACACATAAATCCAGACAGTCTTTAATTGCCATAAGTCCTGACAGCAAAAGCTTCAAGGTGTCTGGGAACTCTACTGGCTAACAGGATGACGCAGGACCATCTCTGTGGGTCATCAAGGACTACTGCTGGGAAGGTGAAAATCTGCAGCAACTTCCAGGTATAAGGGCTAAGTGGGAGAAAGCAGGGGCTTTGCCTGTCTTTGGGGTTCTGTCCTGATGCTCATCTCCCACCCCAGTAGTCCCAGGCAAAGCTGGACTTCCCTCCTGGAGCTGCCTACCCAGCCTCCCACCCCAGCCCAGGAGACAGCAGTACTAACCCCGCCTGTTTCGCTATATTCCCTTCCCAAGTTCTGGAAGCCTCCACCAGATAATAGCCTCAAGTCTTTGACCTAGATCCAAGCACACAGCTCCATCTGAGCGCTCTTCCAAGGCAAATTAAAGAAGAATGTCACATCAAAGTGAGGCTTGCATGTGGCCCAGACATATCAGGTTACCCGTGTCCTGAAGAATAGCTGTGTCAGATGTATGATGGCTACAATTAAAACCTGATCTTGACCCAGATCCTTTTGTTTTTTAAGAATGTGAAAAGCATCTTAGTTCCTTTTACAACCTATAAATTCTTCTTTCAGTAGAGAGTATTCGAAGGCTGCATCATGAAGCTGGAAAATAGCGATCAAAGGTGGTCGGGGCAGGACGAATGCTGGCAGCGATGCAGACTGACCGCCAGGTTTACACAGGAAGAAACCCAGCTAGATTTAAGGGTCGCCCTCAGATTTCAGTGCATTGTGTCAAAATGAACCCAGCGACTGGCTCAAGTCAGTGTAAATATTAAACAACGCAATCTTTAACTGACACAATGAATTCATTAAATAAGAAATGAACGTCTACTTTTTCGTGAGTAAGATGCCCAAATAAATTAATGGCAGTATCAATCAAAGAATCGTTTTTGAGCAAAAGCTATGTGTATATGTGTACAACTCTCTACAGACTGTTTCTATGAAAAGAAGGAGAAAATTTTCTGCAGTGGAAGTCTCGATGTCCCCCAGTACTTTTTCACTCCCTAAAATAGCATAAGTGTTTCAGTGGGCTGAACACAAGAGTTTGAGCCTATAGACAGAAAAGGGTTAAAGAAAGCAGAAACCAAACAGCGACAAAGTCAGAAAGCTGACTGGTCATTTCAAAATTTCTTTTCTTGTAAGGCTGGGGCAGGGAGGATTGAGGCACATAGAGCATCATCATACCGATTGAAACCACCGAGTCTGGGAAATTTGGTTATCAGCTCTCCAATCCTGACCTCTTGGAAGACCAGATGAAGAGCTTAGTTTCCACGTGGTGAGCAGAACTTAACATGAGTGACTCCATTTTAATTTGTATCCTGGCCTTCAGGGCCTAGTGCAGGAGCTTAGTCCAAAACAATGACCTCTTGACATTATTTAACATTGACTGTATGGCCCCTAGAAAAAAATTAAAAATATTCTCCAGCTTCTTTTGCAACCAGATGTGACATGAAGGTCACATGTTGTGAGTGGCAAAGCTACCTCATCAGCCTAAGACAACTCCCCAAGCTGTGGCCTTCAGACAGACAGAAATGTCACTCTACCTCATCCACTCCACCTGGGGTCTTTCCTCACAGCAGCTCAGGCTATAGCCTGCTCTTAGGAGACACGATTTCAAAGGGGATGAGCAGAAGGTGAGGGCCAGGGCAGGGCAGTAGGCAAGATGAGCAGCACGGGTGTGCACAAGCACTGTGGGACACCACCGAGCTCGGCCAGAAGACGCACAGGGTGTGAACAGGGAGAGGAGCAGGCACACGGGCTTCCCTAAGGGGTCGACAAGGGGGCCGGAAGGTCTGCGTGGACCCTGGCGATTCAGTATTGAGCCTGCGGCGGGCATCCAGTAAGTGTCTTAGTGATCACCGTGCAGGACTCCAATGTCCACCTCAGCTCTTGGGACTTCACCCTGCTGACATCTGAGCAATGGCAGCTGCCTAAATCCATGTTCTGCCACTAGAACAGAATATCCAAGACCAGGTAATTTCTACAGGAGAGAAATGCTGGGCTGCTGACCTCAAAGACAGAGGAGGGGGGCAGGAGCCAGGGATGCACACAGCCTCTAGAAGCTGAAAAGGTATAGAGAATGGATGTTTAACTCCTAGAGCCACCAGAGAAGAACGTGGTCCTACCCACATCTTGATTTTAGCTTTGTGGAATCCACTTTGGTGCAAGACTTCCAGAACTAAATAAATTTGTATAATATATTTGTGTTGTTGTTATAAGCCAGAAGAAAGAAAGGAAGGAAGGGAGAGAGAGAGAGAAAGAAAGGAGGGTAGAAGGAGAGAAAGAAGAGAGAGGAGAAAGAAGAAGGAAGAAGAAAGAAAAGAGCAAAAGAAAAAGGACAGAGGTGGGCTGGGCATTTACCTCAGTGGTTAGAATGCTTGTCTAGCAAGCACAAGGCCCTGAATTCGATCCCTGACATCACAAAAAAAAAAAAAAAAAAAAAAAAAAAAAAAAAAAAAAAAAAAAAAGAAAGCAAGAAAAGAAAAAGGACAGAGGTTTATTTGGCTCACACTACTTCTGGAGGCTGAGAGTCCAAGACTGGATGGTCACATCTGTCGAAGGCCCCGTGCATAGAAAAATCCCTTGCAGAAGGGCAAGCCGCACATGTGACAGGTACAAAGCAAAAGGGGTGACCTGGCTTTACAGCGCCCCACCCTCTGGGTGACGAATCCAGTCCTGTGAGGGCGAGAAGATACTCCTGTGGCAGCTAACCCACTCTGGGGCCGGGGTTGCAGCTCAGTAGTAGAGAATTGCTTAGCATGTACCAGGCCCTGGGTTCCATCCCCAGCACCAAAAGCAATGTAAAAATCCCATCTATTCCCAAGAGAACAGCCTCCGCCTTTCTCAACGACCTAAGCTTTTCTTAGGGTCCCACCCACCTCCATCGCTGCCCTGTGGTCTCTCGTCTCGGCATGATCTCACAGCAAACAAACCAAGGCAGTGGGTCACATAGCACAAGTGGTGCCTGAAGAAAATCAGCCTGGCAGAGGCCTGTGGACTCGGACAGCCGCGATGGAGATGTCGAGAGCAATTCTGGGGGCCGGAGCTCTGGGGAGGGCCCTGCCTGCCCTGTCACACAGTGGTGCGCCCCGGCATGATGTCAGCGATTACCCCTCTAGCACTCTGGGCACGAAGCAGGTGCGTCAGTCTGAGCAAAGCGTAATGTGTGGTCGACTCGGAGCTGCTTCTCAGGCTGCACCCTCCATCTGTAATAACTTGCTGATTTTTCTGCGTTTTTATTCTTTTTGCAATCTGCCTGAATTGGCTGCCATTATGTGTGGGGTTCGAAAGGACACTCTCTTTCAGTGGCTGGTTTTTGGTTTTGACTGGGTCCTCTTTTCATAGGATCTGACTATTGATTATGTTTGAAGCACCCCCTTTTTTGTAATAGTGGATTTGTCACTTTTGAAAAGTAGCCACAGTTAAAATCCTCTGTGTGTTTTTTCCCCCCTCTCCATTCTGTTGATAGGAATAGACTGAAATTCCTCCACTTGGCTAAAAGAAAATTGAGGGTAGCATCCTGGATAATCCATAAGCTGGGCCAGGATGGGGCCTTGGGGGATACTCCAAAAGCAAATTTATAGCTGCATAGAGACTCTTTAACTCAATATGGACTAATTTGAAGATTTATTCAACATGGTCGGAAGTTTTCATATCTCCCTTTAAAAATGTTCTATAACAATTTTCCAGCCCTGAATGCTTCAGAAATATCTCAAAAGGGATTCACCTGGGTCAGTGCTTGCGTTTTACACAGACATTAGGAGAGCCATCACTTTAGCAAACAAACCCTCACATCCCTGCTCTCAGACGGCCCTCAGAGGTAAATCCCAAGACAGGCAAACAAACGGCTCTCCAGCAGGGCTCGTGGATCAGCCACACGACCTTTGCTGGATGTCGTGTCCTTGGGGAACTTTTGGGCTGGAAGGCAGGTGGAAACACGCAAAGGTGCCGCCCAGGAGTCAAGTGCCTACCTGCCGAACTCAGCAGATTCGAGCTGTGCACACACCCTGTGCCACCTAATGGGACTGTAATAGATTCCAAGGCTTCCCAACTACCGCCCACGCTCGGTCCCAAATGGAAAGCACCGCCAAACAGAACGTAAGGGACCCTGGAGCCCGAGCCATTTCCCAGGTCAACACAGTCGTTCTACAGTTACAAGCAGGCCCTGGAAAATCAAGGGACTCGCCCGAGGCCACATGAGTAATGGCAGTGCCGTGCGGCTCGCTCTGCCAACGCTCAGGGTACTGAGCATGTCACAAGAATTTGCTGAACTGGGGTGAGGCTGGGGAGACAGGAGCCAGAGGAGACCTCTCCGAGAGAGCCAGAAACGTGGCATTCACAAGGCACGAAGGGGCAACTGCAGTGTGGGCATGTCACTACTGGTCCAGCCACCGGCCAGGAAGTGGGCAAAGGCCAAAGATATCTGGTACTGCTGATCCTGCCCAGTCGGAAATCACAGAACTCTCACAGAATGTGGATCCTCACAGCCTGCCTGTCGTGGGGCACACACGTGGCTTCCAGCATGACTGTAAATAGAGCTAAAACCAAAGCACACACGCTTCCAAATATTTTAAACCCTAACTCGCATCCCTTTTTGTATCTCATTTCACATTTGCCAACTCTTTTCTACTTTTAAAGGCTATAGCCGTTGAAATTTTTGTAAATTTAGTCAGAGGTCATCCTAGGCACGTTCTCCCATGAAATGAGGATTAGACAACCGCATGCTATTCGTTCTCATTTCAGAGCTGTTTTATTTTACTGTACTTTTATGGATCCGTTTCATAATATGTATTCTTGAAAGTTGTTCAGTGACAATCCACTTCCCAAGCCAATTTTTCCCAGCTTGTGTCAAATAGAAGCTGAACAAAAATGAAAATGAGTAATCACAAATGCTCCTTCAAACATGTGCATGAGAAATGAAGCCCATGGTTTGTGATCACGCACAGCCATTCCAGGAAGCCTGGGACTCGAGACACACAGGGCCTCATTTAACATCACACAGAAGAAAGGCAGGATTGGATGCCACAGCGCAATGTCTTGATGCCACCCTTGTGGTGGCTGCAGTTGTCATTTTTGCTTTGTCGCCTGCACTGTACGTTACCTTCTACAGAAACATCCTTTGGCACCCAAGGGGTGTTGGTTCCAGGAGCCCCACACATACTGAACTTCACAGAGGGGCAAGTCCGTGGATAACACAGTACAGCATTGACACAGAAGCCACATACATACCCTGCGGACTTTAGTCTGCTCTAGGTTATTTATGATGTCAAATACAATGCTGGCACTATGCAGATAGCTGTTATTCCTCACCTTTTTAGGGAACAGTGGCAAGGAAAAACTCTGTACATGCTCAGTATAGACGGGCTGTTATTTTGGAAGTTACTGATCTGTGATTGGCCGAATCTGTGGATGTGGAATCCAGATAGGGAAGAACAAACATGCAAGAATTTTACAGAAATTTCTCAGAAGCATTCCAACAACTGGGGACAGGGTGACTTAACTTCAAAATAAAAAGCCCAGTGTGGCGGAGCACACCTGCAGTCCCAGCACCCTGGGAGGCTGAGGCAGGAGGACTGCAATTTTGAGCCCAGCCTGGAAAATTTAGCAAGATCCTGTCTCCAAGTAAAACGAAGAAGGGCCGGGCAGTAGCTCAGTGTGAAGGCCTTGGGTTCAATTCCCAGTACCACGAAAATCATTTCTTTTCAAAGATAAAAGCTACCGACACCTTTTCTATGGTCTTGCTCCCAGAGGACCTGGCTGCTGTGCCCTGGTTTTCTGGCTCACTGAACACACACGAGCCTCATCTTCTCTCTCCTTCACTCTCCTAAGTCCGTCTCGAAAGTGTGTTTTCCCAGGCAAAGCTGGTCTGGTGCAGGAATCTCGACATTCCATTCAGAAGAAGAGCACACTGTTGGGAACCAGCTGGAGAGAGTCCGGTCCAGGCAAGGAAAGACACGGAATCATCTCTGGACATTTTCTCCTCTAAGAATGCACCTCAGCTGCCACATACTGGAGGGCTGGACTGGAGAAACACTGTGGGAAACTCAGTCCTTTGAAATTACTTCCTGGCAGTCTAGAGGACACAGGGAGCAGGTCCACCAACACCTAACGGACATGCAAGGTGCTGAGTGTGCCCCTTTTACTTCAGGGTGTGGTGGAAAATCCAAAGCGCAGCTTCCTGGAGTTGTCTGTGGTGGAGGAACTGAAGTGGAAGACGAGTGTGGCTTCCTGAATGTGGACCTGTGCCAGTGTGCTTGGTGAACCAGTCAACACCCATCAGGGCCCACCAGACCCACCACCCGGGCAGCTGTGGGCTGTGCCTGAGCTCCAAAGATGGGTTTTCTCCAGAGTGGGGGTGAGAGATGGCTAGTGCTCACGCGGCTCTCTAGCAAGCCCCTTGGAGGCCTAGGGCTCTGACCTGGGCGTGGACTACTTTCCGCTCCACCCTCAGCTCCTGAAGCTCACACAGTCTCCGAGTCCTGGCCAAGATGCTGGGATACTTTTTTATTTTCTCATTTTTTAATTTCAAAATACAATTCCTCATGAAAATACCTGGCCTCCAAAGCCCAGAGGTCAGGACTCCTATTCCTCCCCAGTGTCCAGCGGAAATGAGCCCTAGTGCCTCTATTTCTTGGGCTCTTTAATGGTAGGCAAATGGCCCACACAGTAACCTCCAGCATGAGACATTCGTTCCCAGGATGCCACTGAGACTCAGAGGACACCAAGGAGCCAGAGAAGGAGCTCAGCACCACTGGAGTGCACCTGGCACTCGGGGGAAAGCGATCAGCTCCGTGGGGTCTGGGTGGAGCCTGAGCTGAACACAACAGCTGCCTCTTTGTCCCTCGTCAGCTACAAGTTCCCAGAAGATGGTGTGATTGCGGTGTCCACTTGCCTGTTGGGCTGCTTTTCCCAGCGAGCCCCATGGAAGGGCCCACACGGGTGATTTCCAAACTGTGATGGTCACTTTGGACTCCCATGCTAGGTGTCGTGGTGGGTCACTTTGGACTCCCATGCTAGGTGTCCATCTGCTGTGGCGGGGAGGTACAGTTTCTTCCTCCACACAGTGCCCGCAGCTCCCCCCGAGATGGACAGCATGGTGCTCTCTCTCAGGACACTCAGACAGGCACTCACCTCTCCAGGCCCTCCACCTCAAGACCAGGATGCAGGGCTGATTTCCTGACATTGACTTTGCATCGCTTTTCCTCAAGACTTAAATTAAACCCTTCTTCTAAGGGGTTTCCATCTGTCGAGGTTTTGAAGCAAGACTTGCCCCCAGCTCTTCTAGTGTCTTCTACTCTCCCGGCTTCCTCAGAGTGCACAGCACCATTGTTTGTGGAAGGGGCTCCTGGTAAGGGAGCTTGTGTCAGAAACCCAAGAGGAGTCCCCTCCCCACCTGTGACTTCAGGAAACCCAGGAGCCAAAGAAGACCTTTGCACCACCGCTCTCCCCTCCGTTCTGCTGCCTCGCGGCTCGTGGCTGAGCTTCCCATACAGACGGGGGCTGGACAGGAGCCTCCCTAGCAGCGGCACAGCACTAAAAGACTGACCCCGGGACCGGAAAGGCCCGCTGCACTTTAGCCTGCAGTAGGCGCACTTAGCCGCTTAAGTAAAGAAGGGTCTGATGATTTAGCCCAAATGGAAGAACAATTTTGATGAGAACCGAGTCACAGAAAGCATCAGGTACCATAGCAGATGAAGAAACAAGGCACAGGCTACCGTCCCTGGGAACATGGCTGTTGAGGCAGCAGGGACCCGGACCTGAGAGTCCTGGTGGTTCCTTGAAGGAGGCAGCTGAGCTGGCTAATGTCACTAGAGTAGGCACCCCAAGGACAGAGTAAAATCTAAGGGGAGTTGGACCTGGATATTCGGAGACAAATAAGTGCAGCCCCAATCTGGACGCACAGTCTCTCTGGCAGGACTGTGCGGAATTTCTGGGTGACATCTGTCTCCAGGGACATCGCTGAGTGATCCTGTGAGCTGACTCAGCCAGACTGCCATGGACCACCACCCACCTCCGGGGGTTCATTCCTCTGCCTTCAAGTCTCTCTCTCGCTCTTCTTCCTCCTGCTCTCCCGTTGCTGTCTCCCTCTTTCTCCCTCTCCTCCCTTTCTCTTCTTTCTCCCTGCCGTGTTTTTCTGCCCCTCACCCGCCCTGCTCCTAGTTAATGTGCCCAGTTAATTGATGTGTTGGCCTTTCAGACTGGCATGATTCAGCAGCCCTTTCTGGGACTCACATGACAGGTCCTGTGTGTTAGTCACAGAGCACCGACTATGCCCCAGAGGAGTGGAGACCACAGACGGGATCATTCCCGGCTCTGACGTGCGAGACACAGCATTCAGCACTAAATAAACTTGGGAGTTGTTCGCAGTGCAGTCTATGTACACAGCACTGCAGCCTCCAGGCCACAATAATTACATACTGATTTTTTAGTTTAGTTTACATTTAGATTTCAGAGCAGACTAAATTCTTCACTGAAGAAGGCCTGTTTTCAATGTTGACATTGCAACTAGTCTTATGAAGGGTGTGTGTTTCTGTGCATGGGTGCACACATGTCTGTGCACTGGTAGGTGTATGAGCATACTCATGTGTGTACACTTGATATTCAGGGGTCCAGGAGACCTACCTGGTCTCTAAAATATACTCATCTCAACCCTAAACATTCATTTGCTTCTACAATTAGACATGGACAACTTAAAAATAAAGGCAAACGTGTACATTCATATGCTTCTACAATTGGATGTGTACAATTTAAGAATAAAGGCAAACGGGTAGGAAGGAAGGACAGTCTCCCACTCTGTTTAATCACTAGCTTCTTCCACAGAGTAACCCCTCTGGCTCATTCGTCTTTCTCCGAGCTTTGGCTTGCCTGGAATTTCACCATGTCGCTTGCACACTTCATGGTTGAGATAGCCAGTCTTGTGTGGAGGGAAGCGATCAGTGGATGGCAGCAAGGTGAGAAAGGACCAGGTCTCTTCCAGCACAGCCCATCCCTTCTGGATCTTTAGCGCTCTACCTTACGCCCTCATTACATCGTCAAAGCAAAGCAGGTCTTTGTCCCTAATTCCAGAATCCTGGATGTCTTCTTGAAACTCAGGAAGAACCATGCCTGGGCCCCAGAGCTTCCGTCTGAGACCAAGGGTCTGGTATTCCAGAGTGTGCCCAGGTGGACACACCATACATGCAGACACACCATACATGGAGTAGCGTGTGGCACTCAGGACACTGACCTCACAGGTCCCACAGGAGGCTGCTTGGCACTTCCAATTTGTTTGATGTGCTTTGGGACCTATGCGAAGAACATTACTTTTTTTTTTTTTTTTTTTGGTACTGGGGATTGAACTCAGGGCCTTGAGCTTGCGAGGTAAGCACTCTAACCACTGAGCTAAATCCCCAGCCTGGGAAGAACATTACTTTAAGGCCGTCTTGCTTTTATTTCATCCCACCAGAATCTCTATGAGTGAGATTTCTTCCACTTTTTTCTTTTTTATATGTATTAGATGAAAAAAACATCTTAATGTGAATGCTGTAAGGAAGAGTCAGAATGCATCTTGTTCTTTATTTCACCCCCACCACATGCTAAGCCTTTAGTAAATATTTATTTCTGAGTGAATGAATGGAAAGTATGGATAAAGAAAATGCATACGGGATTTTCCTTGATAGCAAGATTTTGGTACAAAATTTGGATGTGTTATAACAGTTATAGCTCAGTCAAAACACACCACAGAAGAGAGATGATTTGTCAACAATGATGCCTAGAAATACATTCCTGAGGTAAAGATATCTCTAAAATTTGATAGTTCAGAAAAGTACAAAGGACTTCCAGGATCTAGTGGTGGAAGAACCACTTCTGCTGGACCAACTCTTCCACAGGTAACAACTATAAACATTGGGCAAATGTAAAAGGCAACAACCAGGAGGCTCTGCAAAGAACCCAAACATGGGCAGAAGCAAATGGAGTCCACTCCTGGAAGGAGACACCCCACCGGAGATGGCAAGATGGCGTTAGGAGTTTCCTCTCCTACTTCCTGCCTACTTAAGTAAAACTGCAATTCTCTCTAGCAGAGCATACCGCAGGTCAGATTCTCTACAATAAATCATTCACAGTACCCAAATGGGATCCAAGAGGGGATAGCTGGAGAAATTCAGAGGAGTTTCGATGGAGACCGATCTACAGTAACCTGGATGTTGTCATTACCAGGTAAGAATTTTTTAGTCTTGCTCTGAGACGTAAAGGAAATGTACATATTTGAAGTGAATGAAAACTAGTAATGCTGTACAGAGCTCAGTGACAACTTTAGATCTGGAATATGTAATATCAAAAATAAACACTTACTAGATGGGTACAACGAGAGAGTGGAGATAACAGACCTTTAAATTAGCTTGAACATCAGTTTATAGAACTCAATGAGTCTAAAGAACAGAGAGAAAAAAGGTGGAAGAAAAGCAAGCAAAGAACTGATGCAAAATCAAGAGCCCCCAGATTTCTTGCTGTGTAGTAGACTAGATTGCGACTTTCCTGATAGTTCAGTTTTTTGATTACACTGGAGTCATCATGGAATCTGTTTTCCTCTCATATCCTCATCCTTTTTGTTCTCACAGAATATGATCAGAACACTTCCTCCTTCTAGGGTGTAGCAGTTCCTAAGCTATTTTAACATATATAACTTTTAAAGCATTTTGAAGGTTTAAGCAAACATTTGAATTTTCATGTTGAATTTTAAAACAGCATAGATTTATGAGCAAGGAAAACAAGAATTCAAGATGGTATCAAAGAAAATCTCCATGTTCTTTCTTCCCACAAGACAACAAACTTCCTTCTGGAAGGGAGATCTTCATTTGGCAACAGCGGCAGCTGGGCGATTTCACTCTGGTGGCCTGTCCCCCCCGTCCCTGCAGTAAGCGCCCCCAGGGTGGCCTGTCAGGTGCAGGGAGCGACCCGGCTGGGCCGGAGACTGGCGTGCGGCAATCGCACAAGCGCCGGCCACAGCGCTCCTCTGAGAAGCCGGGTGGGCCGCTGCGCGCACAGCGCGGGTCCCGAGAGCTCCCGGACCCCCACACCGCAGAGAAGCGAGGCTTGCGGAGGGCTGCTCAGGGCTGCCGGCCCTCCCGGGACGGGACGCTTTCGGCCTTGTCTGGCCAGCGAGGAGGCGGCGCGGGCTGCGGGGCTCTGCACGCCGACGGATGACTCCGGCCTGCTGCCGCACCGGTTCTGCTCTCGGGGGCTGCAGCAGAGAACCTGAAACCAGCTTCTCCGTGTCTCTAGTGTTGCCGCATCGCCATTTGGAGGAGTTTGGAAGCGTGCTGTGTTTTGCGAAGGCGCAAGCTGCCAAGCGCTCTGCGTGAGACGGAAGGGCCGTCCCCGGCACCGTCGGTTTTTCTCATTGACTTTGGCAGAAAAGACCATTTCTGCGGGGCAGGATCCGCGTCAGCTGAGACATGTGATCTCTTCTCAGCGTCTCAGCTAGCGCCAACTCGTAGTAAATCAGGCGCCTACCCTATTAACAGTGATGAGTCCATTAGGGCTGACAGGCGCCTGGCTGCGGCCCGGAATGGACCGTGAGCGCTCAGCGGTGCTGCCGGCGGGCTGGCCTGCACCCGGCTGGGCTGCGCACGGCGGAGGGCATCGCCGATCCCAGTCTACGCTCGGGCATCCGAGCTAAAATTAGAAATATTTATGGCTTGGCACAAAACCTTAAAGGATTGCAAAAACAAGACTTTTTTTTCAGTGCCAACCTTTCGCGACTTGGCATAATTGGACTCTCTCTTCTTGTTTGAAACACTTTTCCTTAATAGCATGAAGCATTCAAGAAGAAACGCCAGAGTCCCACCCCTGGGTTGGTCCGTCGTTTGGCAGTGCGCCCACCTGCTTTGAAATGTAGTTTATGGAAATTACCCCACAAATACTTGAAGGATTTGGGAAAATGATTAATGCGTTTCGAGCCGTATGTGCACACTTAAAAGAGCCAAGGTCGCCACTTTGAGAGGGCACCGGCGTGCCCTGCGCTGGGGTGGGGATGTTCGGCCCCCGGTATGCGGGCAGCGGCTCCAGCAGCTCTTCTGTCTGGTAAACACCAAGCTGCCCAGAGCCTGGCCGAGCAGACAGCCCTGGCTGTAGTGCAGAGTGACATTCAGTGCTTGTCTTAAGCAAAATAACTTGCTTTATACAGCAAAAGGAATTTTTTAAAAATAGCCCTTGCTATGTATAATCAAGTGAGTTGCAAAAATCCTTCAGAGTGACATTAACCAATCCTCGTGGTTTGCAAGTGGTCTATTTGGAGTCCTGGGATCCCTCATTTTCTGTATATTCAGAAATCAGAGATTATAGAGTTTGTAACACGGGGGAGAAATTCATTATAAACAATCTAGAATTGGAAACTTGAGTTTTACGTTCTAGAACTAAGTGTAAATGTTAGTTGTTAGTCAAATGCAGTGTTTGAGCCCTGGGCAGGTAATCACTGGATAATACCCACCAAAAGAGGAAACACAGGGTAAAATGACTTCTTTACGACCTCTAACCATGAATTCGATACACCTTTAGCTTTGAAAAAAATATGGCTCTTGCTATTTGAAGGAGTCAAAAATGACTGAAGGTAGAGCCAGCTATTTGGGATCAGGGAAGGTGTTTTTCAAAGTACTGAAGAGCTGGAGATGATTACACATCACACTATAAAGCTGCATTTGTACACCATAGCTAGGAAGATGGCCCGGGTACAAGCACTTGATCCGTCCCTTCCACCTTCCTGCATCTCTACACCTCAGGTCTCTGCTAAGCAAACTCACTGCTCAGCACTTGGCAGAGCCGTCACCTCTCTCTTCGGTCACAGAGAAAGGACACTGGACACAGCAGAGCGCAGGTGTGTCAGGCCAGTGTTTTCCAAGCTAAGCCCACTAACACATGGGACTGCAGGCTTTTCAACTGTGTGGCTCTCTGGTGAAAGCTTTGGGAAGTGACATCCAGGAGATGAGCACTCACTCATAAATGCACACATGTATCTGTTCTGCCATATAAATTGAACAAAGTCACGAAGATGTCTTCTTCGCAGATGCGACAAAAACAAGCAGGGCTTCTCCCATTTCTCCCCGCTGGTCACTGTGCATATCTGCTTTGGGTCCCTGGATGTCACTTCCTAGTCTGTCACTGTCAGGCTGGGTGGGGAGGCTCACAGGCCCTGCATTAGTCTGTTTTCTGTTGCTATAATAAAACACTCCAGGCTCGTATTGGTGAAGAAAAGAAGTCTACAGGTCCAAGAGCACTGGGTTCTGCTCAGCCATGGTGAGGGCCTGGAGGCCCTGCTCAAAAGGCCTGCTAGCCCAACGTCAGCACTCTGAGGACAAGGCCTCCAGGACGTCAGCCCCAACGGACAAACCACATCCAAGAGAGAGCAGCCCCCAGCTTTGGCGACTAAAGTAGCTCCACTCTTCCTGGTGTATGCACTGAAGGCCTCTGGTTAATTTGAAAGACAACAAACTTCACACTCCCTAAGGTTCTTTGTCTGTAATTTTTCTTTTTTCTCAAAGAATCTGTATTCTTCAATATATTTCCTTTCATATAAAATATTACACAATAAGTATTTTTTTCACTCTCCAGAATATTTTAAATATCTCCATTAAAATTCCACATGTAACCACCCATGTGCTACTAGTTTAAACCTTTCCTGTCCAAAGAAATGTATTGAGCTTCAGCTTTTGTTTTGGTTCACTGTTCAACATGACCACCTGAGCCCTCACACCACCCTCCAAAGGGAAGCAATAAGAGAAACTGAGGCAATCTCATAATAATAAATCAGAGAAAAATTTCGAGGCCACTAAATGTAGTAGAGTAAATGAGGTTTGCTATGAAAACCATTTCTTCCTGCATCAAAATTATCCCAAGGAAAACACACAGAGGAACATTTGATCTCCTAATTGGACGGGATTTTTAATCACCTTCCAGAGAAAAAACAGTGTGCATGGGTGACCCTCACGGGAGGCTCTGGGAGCCACTACAGGGGCAGGGGAACAGCGTGCTTCCACACGTGTGGTCCCCAGAAGACAAATGCTGGGCTGAGTCCCCAGCATGCGGCACTGAGGGCCAGCAGGTCCTGCGGCCATGGGGCTCTTATGTATGTTTGCTTTCGTTCCAAGTTCCCAAAGGAAACTCGAGAGGCATCACAACAAAGCTGCTTCCTGACCCCTCAGTGTGGCCCCAGATGCTGGGGCCTCAATGGCCAGCTCGGCCTGGAGATCCGTCCTCCTGAAACCAGGCTGGGGTGACCCCTTTGGATCTGGCAAAGAGCCTCCCCATGGACACAAGGGCTTAAGAGCCTGCTGTCCCTGCTCCCCAGCAGAAGGCCATCCTAAACTTTCTTGTGACCCACATGAGCTGGGAAGGGTTGATGCAAGAGACGACACCGCGAAAGAGTAGCGCGGGTCCCAAGCGCAATTATCCTTACGTATTACACTGCAGCCTCGACATGCCGGCCCCACTATTAAAAGCATTGTAAAGACAATTCATGCTTTTTGGTTGTCCTGCCCCACATCTGCTGCTGTGCACAAGCTGCTTTCCACAAGTGGCCTGCATAGACCCAGGCCCGTCCAAGCCTGGTCGCTGGCAAAGCGCAGCTGCAGGAGGCAGGCCCACAGGTCGGGGGCAAAACTGCTGCAGAAAGCGAGACTCAGGCGCGGCCAAGACTCCCTCTCGGCAAGGCAGGGAGGGAGCGCCCACACCTGGAGGCGGGCCCGTCACTCCCCTCGGCTTGCCGTGGCTGGAAACAAGCACACCAGACAGAGCCCGGTGCTGGAACCACATGGAAGAGGGTCTCAGACTAGCAAAGAGGCAGAAGAAATGGGGTGTGTCAAGGGCAGCTCTGCACCCCAGAGGGGACAGGAGGGTGATCGACCACGTGTCGCTCGACAGACGATGCCCTACACCAAGAGGAACAGAGCCAGAAAGGGAAACTGAGAGACAGAGAAAAACAGAGTCAGGGGCAGAAATAGAGACAAAGAAACAGGCAAAACTAGGAGGACAGAGAGCGAGAAAGAACCAGAGAGAGAGGTGGAGACAGAGAGCCACAGATGCAGGGAGAGACCTGGAAGAAGGCAGCAAGAGTGAGAGACAGACGGACTGTGGGGCACCTGCTCCACCCTGAACACCACGCTGTCCTCGGCCCCTGGCCCGACACGCTTGTCAGCACCCACCAGACCGCCTGTCTCCTTTGGGGAGCAGAAGGCGTGTGCTCTGGCCCCGGGGCTCAGGCCCTCGGCAGCTCCCGTGAGCTCCTGAGCAGGCGCGCCCAGGCCGCCTCCCCGCCTGCCCCAGTGTGGTCCCCTTGCCCATGTCCCCGGGTGAGTGAGAGAGTGCTGCGGAGCTGGACATGCTGGCAGCAACCCTGGGTGATGGGATGTGACTGTGAATTGTCACATCCCCCTCTTGTCTTTCTGCAGGGGCCAGGCCATCACACAGAAAGTCTCAGTAATGACAGCAGGTGGGCCGCCGGCCCAGGCGGCCTCACCGCACCCCAACTGCCAGCCTTCCCTCCCCCGCAGGCCAGCACCGCCTCGGCCTGACTGGCAGGAAAGGCATTAGGTACTGGGCTGCTCCTGCCATTACTCACACTTTTATTACAGAGGAACAACAGGCAAGGCTGCCGGGGTTGGCTGAGGAGCTAGGTGAGACCCAAGTGTGTGGAATTTCTCAATGAAGAAAAGTTCCCCAAATGGACCAACAGACCCAGGCTGCCTAGATGGCCGCAGCCGTATAGACACTCCCACGGAGGGGGGGGGCTAGACTGACCTTTGAATCCCTGCACACCTCACATGGACCCATTACAGCAATAAGAGTGCAATTAACACTTTTTGAATTAACAAGTAAATGCACTCTCTGCAGGCCCTGGATTTTATCTGAGAAGCCATCCTCAGCAAAACTTTTCTGAAGTGCCCGATTAACGTGCCCACAGGGCTGGACACCTTTCCACTTTCCAAAGACTCAACGCCTGCCCCCGTGGTGTGCACAGGTTCAGCACAGCAAGACCCCCAAACTATCATGGCACATTTTATGCAAGAGATCATGCTTAGTTAATCTCATAGAAAAATGGCAAAATAACTTTAATAGTTCCAGGGGTGGAACAGGACTGCAGCAAATTTAGCGTCCATCTGTTCTTCATCGGAGGGAGGTGAGCTTTGTGGCCTCTCCAAATGTTTCCTGTGTTTCTGTCTCTTCTGACTCCATGAAGTTTAGACTGGTGGAGGAAGACTGGTAAGGAGGAGAATGAGTCAGCTGCATTGGTCCATCTTCTGTTGCTATGACAAGGTGCCAGATGCAGGTCAGCTGTATGAAGAAAAGAGGGTTATTTAGCTCATAGTTCTGGAGGTATAGGGCACGGCACCAGCATCGGCTCCATGGAAGACTTACCTCGACTGATGGCTCAGGCACGAGTGTCGAGTGAGAGAGCTCACATGGTGAGTCAGGAGGCTGGGGAGCAGAGCAGGTTCAGCCATCTTTAACCCTTGCCCTCACAAGACCCCAGGGGTCCCATGAGACCCACTGCAGTCCCTTCCAGGGCAGCCACCCCGGGACTTGAGGTCCTTCCATCTGGCTGTACCTCTTAAAGGTCTCACCCACTCTCAATATGTCACATGCAGACCACGTCTCCAACGCAACACATGACCTTCAAGCACTCTCCAGCCATTCAAACTACAGCCTCGGCATCCTGCAAAACCTGAAAAATAAGGGGACAAGTGGCAAGAGACATGATGGAGTGGCCTCTTGGCCCTCATGTGGCTGCCCATGCACGGTCTGTCACACCCCCCAGCCTTTCGAGGTCTGTGTGGCCAGGAGAGAGCAGTCACCCACATGCAGATATTCACATTAAAACTCTAAAGAAAAATGCATTCAAACCACTGAGGCCTGTGACAGAATAAACGTCCTTCTCATCTTTCCCCTCGCCGGCTCCTTAGTTCCCTGCCTCCTGCCCCAAGTTCCGACGGTGGTGGAGGGAGACCTGGAGCAGTACCTGCGGCTGGCGGAGATGACCCCGCTGCACCATGGTGGGGACACGGGGGGTGGCCCGGCACATGAGGAGAATGCTTTGGGCCAGTGTAATAATTAGCAAGTGTGTGTTCACACATTCCCTGCGCTTGTGTGTGACAAGCCCTGAAGAGTCGGTGGTACACAGCTGGCCCTTTGCGGTATAAGGTTTTATTGTAACTGACACACACTGCAGCTCTCTGGGTGTGACGTTCGGATCCGTGCACGCAGCACACCCAGCACCTCGCACATCTATCTTGTGCACGCAATGACAGCAGACAAGACCCTCCCTCCCTCCTCATTCCTTGCTGCGTTTTGGCTTCAGGTCAGGACCGAGGTGGGATCTCTGTTATGATGACGAGACCCAGCAGCTCCAGGCGGCCCTGAAAGTTTGTTCACAAACACAGGCACAAGCGTGTGTGTCCTGTCGCCACGGCGTGCAGACCCCACGCAGACGGGAGCCGCCAGCTTCAGCAGTCCAGGCACCGGAGCTAACAGTACGGAAACGAGGGGAGAGAAAATGTCAAAACTGATGCGAACAGCCAAAACAGAGGTTAACGGGTTTGTGACCCAAACAAAACTTCCGCGCTTTGTCTGTAGAACAGCTTTAAATAATGTCAGTTCGTTCACTTTTATTTGTAAATGTGGTTATATACAAACTGCGCGTTGTTATTCTGCCTATTTTTTGTAAATAAAGCTTTATTGACACAGATTGTGGCTACCTTTCTGCTACTGTAGCAAAGTTGAAACAAAGAGCCCCTGGCTTGCAAAACCTGAAATGTTTGCGCTTTAGTCTTTTAGAGAGGAAGTTTGGCAACATCAGTTTGCATCTATTCTCGTGAGGACCAGGCCTGGGAAACCATGACCTAGAACACTGCTATTGTTCTTTCTCTTCCTTCCCCCGCACGTCTGAGAAAGGGCCTGGTGTCTGTGCATATCCATAAAGACAAGAGTTACAAAAGGGAGACGAACATGAATTTAATGATTAAAATGAAGGCAGTGTAAGACAGCTCAAGAAAGTACTGTTAAGAGTTAAAGTCCCTACAAATGTTTAGCTGGTATTTGACTAACTCTCCTAAAAGACATTCTATCATCTAATTAGAACAATTATTATACTTGCTTTTATAATAGACATTTCTTATCCCTCCAGTAAAATAAATGCGTATACAAATATTCGTCACATGCCAACATGTTTTTGTCCTCTAATCTCTTGAATTTTCTCAGATAACCTCTCAGAGGGTGTGACTTTTTGGAAGATATGGGCAAAAGTGAGGTCATTGCAAACCCCCACCAAAAAGAGGTCACCAAAGAGAGAATGACTGAGAAAGGTAGCTTTAGTCTGGGAAGTGAAAATATTAGTTGAATGGTGACACAGTGCATGTCAGTATTATTTGGAATTTGGTGCGATAACAGAATGCAGAGGAGTGAATCTAGCCAGTTCTGAGGCTGGACGGGCAGGCTTCCCTCGCAGCCAACACTCAGGCTGTACCCACCATGTATTCCTGCCGTGCTCTCTGCCACCTCACACTGTCCCTTCAGGAGACACCACAACACACACTGTCACATTCTAATGCACCCTGATGACCAGGCCTCTACTACCTTTACTGCACATTCGCCCAGATTCTTTGTCCCTCCCCTTTAAGGGATGTACAATCTAACGGAAGAAACAAAACTAAGGTGAGACATTTTAGAGATAGCAAGTACGTGGAAGGCACGAATGGCACGAGTGACATGGATGATGTGTGTGGAAATCTGTGTTCTCGAAGTCAGCTCTTTCCATTCATCCCCAGCCTTTCTCAAGTGCAAATTCTTGCACAGGGTTGGCAACCTGGAGTGCATGGGCACTCAGTATGAGCCCCTCTAAATATGCACACACTCGTGTGTGTGTGTGTGTGTGTGTGTGTGTGTGTGAGCAGTCCTCTGAGAGAAGAGTCAACAGCTCCCATTAAGTTCCCAAGTTTCTGTTTAGGACACATCACAGCTTCCGTGTGTGTCAGTGAACCTCACAGTGACAATAAAACCTAACCTGTCATGTGGCTGTTCAAGGCGAGTTTTGCAAATTTAATTTCAATAAAACCTAACCTGTCATGTGGATGCTCAAGGCGAGTTTTGCAAATGCCTGTGTGTCTTATTTTCAGGTCACACAAGATTTCTTAAATATCTTGCAAATATTTAATTCTACTGTCATTGTTCTTAACTACTATGGTGGTTCATGCGATACTCAAGTTTAGGAAAGGTTAGCCCCGAGGGAAAACCAGTCCAAAAGGAGTTGGCCCCTGGAGTAGAAATATAAGTCACAAGTGAATTACGCAAAGATGCTTGGGCATCTGTAGACACCAGCATCTACAGAAGAGCAAAAAAAAAAAAAAAGCCTTAACATCAGAAACTTCTACAGAAATAGAAACAACGTTTTCTTCTTTTGAATTAATTTAGGTAAAATTCTGGGGGGAAGCATTTAATAGTTTGAAAAATAGGTAAATTTGTCCCTCTTGTCTAGCCCAATAAGAAAGAAGAAAAACAGTATGGAAAAGACTGAATTAACAACATAATTTATCATTGTATGTTTCTATGTTGACCTGGAAGAAAGCCCAGTTGAATTTTATTTTAAAGGATCATATTTAATACTTAGAAATATGAAACAGACTAAAATTCCATATGCTATCTTTATGTTTTTTAAAAAGCATGTTTCTGTTTAAGTAAAATAATTTAAATATTTATTGTTAAAGCATGACAATGGTGTCCTATTTATGATCTGATAGAATAGTATGCAAAAATATCCTCTCTAAATCCATGATTAATATGTTTAATTAGAGGCATTTCACCTTGCAATGACTTAACAAGTATACAAATCGATTAGTAGCTGCATACATAACAAACTAAATTGATATCATGCTTCCTCAGTGAAGTGCAAAATTGATCTGAAAAAAGTCAAAGGATTTTTAAATGTACAGGGTAACATCATTTATCTCCGCTTCCTTCCCTCCTCTCCTTTCTCTTCCTTCTCTTCCTCCCCTCCTCCAGTCTATCTGTCTGTCCTCCTCCTTCTCAGTTCACCTTCCTCTTCCCCTCCTTTCTATTCTTTCACCTCCTCTTTCTTCTTCTTCTTCCTCCTCCTTCGTCTTTCTTTACTTGCTCTTCTTCTCCCTCCTCTTCCTCTTTTTCTCCTCTTCCTCTTAAATGAAAGCTGATTTAACTGAATCAAAAGCTTTTTGGTTAGATCAAATCTACCTAAAAGCAATCACAATTAGGATTTAAGTTTGCAAACTTTGTCAGTAAGGTCCTTGGAGAAACATCTGCCATAGTCCTGGGAAAGCCCGACTAAGACGATGGCATCCGTGCCCCAAGGCAAAGCCCCGACCTAGATGAACCTGGGTCCAGCCTAGAGCTCCGTGCTTCCGCGACAGTGTCACCACAAGTGTCCGCAGACCCTCGAGCCAGCCACCGCTAAGTATGGATTCCAGGGAACTTTCCTCTACCACTGAAAAACAAAAGGACAGTCTGCTCATTCCCATACTGGACACAAGTCAGCTA
This sequence comes from Hystrix cristata, assembly GCA_004026905.1. NCBI lineage: Eukaryota > Metazoa > Chordata > Mammalia > Rodentia > Hystricidae > Hystrix > Hystrix cristata. Next base: position 143,700 of record PVJO010000914.1, read on the forward strand.
CTTAAGCATCTTTCAAAACACCAGTTCTTCTGACTCAAGAAGCAAAACAGGGAGAGAATGTCTGGGTTCATTTTGAGCAGTGCTTTTTAAAGCTGTGGCTGCAGGGACTCTAGAATCACCTCCAGAAGGACTATGTGGGTCTTTGCGGGCTTGAGACCCTCTTAGTGGAAGTAGATCCAGCCCTGGGACAATGTGTTGGCCTATGGCTGAGACGGGTATTGGTGAATTCCTGGGTTCCCCTTAGGGTCTTATATCAACCCAGATGCAAAATGAAGCCGAAATGGCCCTTTGGCCAGGGAGACTCCACAGAGGGAGATGAACTTTGACAACGCTCTTTGCAGTCTTGGATGTCTTTCTTCCGATGGAGGATGAAGATGGATTAGTAATCCCGGCCAATGGGTTTGCTTCTCATCTGGCCCACACCTGGGTGTCAGTGAACCTCTTTCATGTACAGTTCCGTCTTCCCTTCTCAAAGCCTTCCTTTCTTGTAACGTTTCCCACTCACTATGCCCCAAAGGGAGTCCCTTGTTATTAAAACCCAGACCTGTGGCCAGAAGAAAACAGCCTGTCGGGTCCTTGCATGTGGCGGAGAAGCCAGGCCGTGCCGCATTTATCCCTGCACCAGGACTGCGTGTCTGCCGTGGAGGAGCCCCAGGCCCTGAGGCTTTGCCTGTGGGGTCTGCAGACCCTCACGCGCAGGGAAAGCAAGATGAGTCTAGATGCACAAGCACTATGCGTGTGTGACTCCCCGAATTCCAAAAGTTCAAAGCCAGAGAGGAAGTTGCTGAGGATGCCTTGCCATTGCCAGTTTCATTTAGTGACAAAAATGAATGGATCCTTTCCCACCAAAGCTTCTAGAAGCTCATGCCCCTGCAAAACAGTAATAATAGCAATGAAAGGAAGGTTTTAGTGAGCACTTACTCTACGGCCAGGCACTGCTTACAGGGCGTTGTTTTAACTTCTCTACAGTATAAGGAGCTCTAAGCAGTGGCTAGAAAATATTTAATCGCTGATCCCTGGAAACACCCCCTTGCCGATTTATAGTGTTTGCCAACGTCTACAGCATAAATACTGCACTCTGGCGGATCTCAAGCTAATGAGGTGGCTTCGCTGTGCGAGGTAGAGCCCATGACTGGCTCTTATTCCTATTTTACTGATGAGGCAATGAGACATCCCAACTCCTCTAACTCAGAATTCTTTAGCACGAAAACCTGGATGTGAGAAAGTGAACTCCTCTAGTCCACTGTGGGTCTGATTCTCCCCAGGCAGGGAGTTCTGCTGTGGTCACCTCATCACTGAAGGACGAAGGGAACAGGGCTCTCGGTGTGCAAGGTGCATACTTGTGTTCTTGGCTGAGGGAATTTCAGCTAAATCCTGCAGGAAGGATTTGAACACCAACAGGAAATGAATGCCGAAGCACCGGGGCCCAAGGAAGGACCACCTAGGTGAGGCAGCGAAACTGTCTGAGAGTCTAATCACCCCTCCCTGCGGCTAGCAGAGGCAGAAGGAGAATGGAACCTGCGAAGGGCTCTCTGTTGTCTCCCAGGACACTCATCCTAGACGCCCGGACTCGGGGCCCTGAGCTCTCTTAGAAACTTTTAAGAGCCTCCGAAGAGCTTTGTTTGTATGTGTGAGTGAATAAAATAAAACAAAACATTCATTACATGCTTTCTAAAATAAAAACTAAAGAGAAAAAGTGGCATTGCTCTACTTCTTTAGAAGTCTGTTTCTTGTCCAGCTTGCTAATAGGAGTCTTCTATCAGCTCCACGTTCAATCTTTTGCAGTGTGTCATTTTGGCTCAAGAATGTGAAAATATCTGGCATTACAGATATATAAATACATGAGTAAGGGGAAGTATTTTAAAGTTGTTTTCAGATAATTGTGGATATTCTTCTTCGATACCATGCCACAGCCTGACAAGCAGCAGTTTCTTAAAGATGAGCTGCAAGGCAGAAACTAAAATCATCTCCAAGAACATTTCACACATCACTACCTTAAACCCATCGGTTTCTCTCACATGCTTCTGCAGCATAGGTCACCTGAATAGCGTAGGTCCTGCTGGGGGTAGCTTGGTCAGGTCCTACTGGGGGTAGCTTGGTCAGGTCCTGCTGGGTGCAGCTTGGTTAGGCACTGGCCCGGCTTGTGTAAGACCCTGGATTTAATGCCCAGCACTGCAAAAACAAACAAAAAGTAAATAATTTTTTTTAAAAAGGGTCCACAGAGCTAGACAAGTCTTCTGTGCAATGACAAATTTCACTAGGAAATATGAAAAGTGACTTTCATGAATGTTATTAGTGCACTTATCAGAGAAACTGATAGAGGGATAGAAGCTTTGTGAAACTCTAATTTCCCTCCAAATATTAAGTTTACCATTGGCAACAATTACAGTTAGTTCTCCTTAAAGAAAGAGGCTTATTTCCTTCATTTTTGAGAAAGTATCCTTCGTGTGCATCTGAAGAACCATAACCTGCTGTCCATCATTACACCACACAGGGACACTGTCATGGAAACCTCGGCCTGCCCCTGTGACAGTCCCACGTGAGCTCTCCTCAGGGCGACACACACCGTCTCATGCAGGGGAGGTTGAGGCAATGGGTGCTGGCTCCATCTGTGCTTGGTGGGGTTCTCTGGGAGATCTGGACAGTGCTCTACCTTGTGTCTAGACCACATCTACTTCAGTCGCTCGTCACCTGGGCACGAGCTGGATCTGTGCCCTGCTCATGGGAGTAGAGTGGGGTGTGCAGGTGTCTGACCCACACCTTCATCCTCTCTCCTTCAGGTCCTAAGGACATTCAGAGTGAGAGTCGCCTTTGCCTGCTGTTTCTCTGGAGGGTGTGGACAGGGTCAGCGGCCTGGGCAGGTGGCTGCTGCTGTCCTCACCCTACAAGGGGCATGCTGTGTACCCACGGCTGCCCCGACCTGTCAGTGCACACTGAGGAGACACAGTGTCCCGGACCCGGGGGCTGCAGAGGACACTCGGGGAAGCGCTGGCACTGGATGGTTTGCTGGCAAAGCAAAAACAGCAGCTTCTGGGTGGAGTGTGTGACACAGAAGTTGGGAGGCTGCATGGTCACACAACTCGCGGAGGGCCCACTTTCCCTTTCATAAAATGAGAAAAACCGGAACAAATTCACCCTGCAGATCATGAACATCGCCTCCCTGCTACTACACTGAGCATTCAGCGCTCTGACAACATTACAGCCCCAGCACAGTCCAGACACTGAGAGTTTCTGCCTTCTCGGTTATGCTGATTCTCCAGAACCTCACAAAAAGGTTCGAATGTGGACTGTGCTTCTTCTGCCCGATATCCGTGACCCAGATCCTGTTCTCTGCCCAGACCCCTCCCTCCACTAATACAGGATCAACCCAATACTCCCGAGCCTCTTTGTCCCAGATGTCACGAGGGAAGCTACCAGTCCCTGCCTCCTTGGAATACCGTGACAATCAAATGGAATCAAACCATTAGCGCAGTGCCTGCCTCTCCATCGGCGGCCCCCTCTGGCTCTTATTAGTCATTTATTAAAGCAAGTTTTACCAGCTTCTTCCATTTTTAAAATGCCACATAGAAAAGGAGTCCACATTTTTCTGCCTTCACACACCAACAAAAGGCAGGAAAATTCCACCTGGAAAAAATGTGTCCCCATGCCAAGAAGCAGAACTGCCGAAGAGTGTTTAACAATGCCCAGTATAAACTACCAGACAGTGGGTCGTGTAAACTCTGCTAATTCATTAGCGGGAGAGGCAGATAAAGACTCAGGAATGATTGGTTCGTGTCTGGAACAAGGAAAAAGTTACGATTTTCAAGTCCAAGCTCGTCAAACTCTGACAGTTAAATGGGCTGACCTAAGGGTAAGGTCTGCCATGTCAGGCGCAAGCCGGAGAAGGTTTGGGCGCGGGGTGCAGCCTGCTTCCTGGAGGTGGGGACTGTGATTTACTCCAGAGCTGCACCTTTTCTGGCTGGGCTGATTGCCCTCTTCTCCAGTCAGCAGCCTGCTCTGGGCCTCAGCGCCAGTTTCCTTGGGCCTCTGAGCAGGCCAACCCTGGAAATCCTCTAAGGACCTTCTAAGCCAGGTGTGTTTTTTTTGTTTTTGTTTTTTGGTTTTTTTGTGTGTGCGTGTGTGTGTGGTGCCGGGGATCGAACTCAGGCCCTTGTGCTTGCAAGGCAAGCACTCTAATCACTGAGCTAAGCCCCCAGCCTTGCCAGGTGTTTTTGGTTGGGCTCCTGACAGTCACTCAGATCCCCAGAAACCATGTTCCTTGCAAACAAGCAGAAATGTGTGCTTGTGTCCATGACAACGTCCGTGACAAGGAGAAGAGCAAAGGGCGGAAATGCATTTCTTCGCAATAAAATACGTGAGTGTGTCAGGAAAGCAGTTAGCTGCAAGTGCAAATAGAAAATCCATCTACGGTGGCTTAAAAAGAAAGCTTTGTTTTTTGACATAATAAGAAGCTTTGATATAAGCAGTCTCTAGTGTTGGTTCAAGAGCCCAGTAATACCACAGTGTACATCTTTGAATTTCTTTTAGCTTTCCCCTCATGGTGACAAGATAGTTGCTCCAGCTCCAGGCATTATGCCCGCATTCAAGGCAAGATAAGGAAGAAAAGGCCACACCATCAAAGTCTGTTCCATTATCAGGAAAGAAGAAGCATTCCCAGAAAACTTACATTTATGTCTAATCAGCTTGGACTTTATATTTGTCACTGTATAAATGTCTTCCACAGTTATAGGGGAGGCCTAGAAAAGCAAATACATCATGATCACTGGTGTTGCTAGGAAGAGTGTGGTAATGAGTACAATGCAGACAACAAGCAACCCTGCCAGAGACTCCAGGAAAATCAGGGTTTCACCATGGAACAGATTCACCACACATAGCCCACTGAGTCCTCAGGAGGCCCAGCCCCCCGCCCCGGTTATTATTTTGATACCACAGAGTGTTCCTTTTATTATAGCTGCTGCTAATTAGCAAGAAATCTGCAAAACAAAGAAAAAGTGAAAAAGGAACTTTCCCTGCCACTAGCTGGAAATGCTGAGCCTGCGGGGAGAAAGAAGCCGGACTCTGGGCATGGTTAGACACGAGGCTGGACGCGCAGTCATTCAACTCGTGTTGGCTGGCTGAGGAAGAACAAGGAGAAACCCGAGTGTCTGGAACTTGCACCTGTTACAAGTCAAAGTTCGCTGTCCCTTTGCCTGGCCACCTCCCGCTCGGGGGGGCTCCAGCTGTGTGCAGGTGAGTGCACAGAGTTTAGTCATGTGGGACTGAAGTTTTGCAAGATTAACTTTTTTGCAAAACAGATAAGAGAATATCAATTTTTTTTGCATTCATCCTTACTAAATATTTCCTGAGGTGCCTACTAAATATTTTTGAGGCAGAAAGGCAAACTCTCCCCACACGGCCTTCCCAGGGGCCTCCTGAGGGTTCTACATGGGGATAGCACTTTGGAGGCCTTCAGTGTGTGCAGCCTACAAAGCTTAAATCACTTTCCCAAAATAAGGGCAAAGAGCGCTAGGTTCGCAAAGTATTAAATGATGCACCTTTACATCCCTGCACAGTGTCCACTTGCAGAGAAACATCGCAACATTTGCTGTAAATATATAATTTGTATTTGTAGATTATGCCTTAATACACTGATGAATCAGTAAATCTACAGTCTAAACTACCAATTAAAAGAGAACTGGTAATATTTTAGGACCCGTTCTAACAATCTAAGAACCACAAAGAAAAATCTCAGAGTCAGATGAACTTAGAAGTGATCTAATAAATACTACCATTTTACAGGTCATGAAACTGAGCTTGTACTAAGGTCACGGAGTTACAACAGGGGCCAAGCCGAGAATAAAACTCAAGCTCTGGGAAATCTGATTCTTGCAGTACACATGTGTGGACACAGGTAGTGAGCCCCAGGAGAGCCCCCGGGCAGATGGACGGACTGGGCTTCCTGGAACCAGAGACAGCAGTGGGAAAGAAGAGTAATGTCTAGGAGAGTTAGCTTGGGAGGGTCAAGCTACTTACTGTTGCTACTAAACTTGGGCCGCCTTGTTTCGTGGAAACTTTCTCTTCCAGACCGCTGTTTGCGACCTTGAATTCCCAGCGTGTTCTTCCGCAGCAAATTACTGACGTCTGTCAAGTTCAAACAAGGCCATTAACACAGAGGAAGGCGCGTAGGCCTTCACAAAGCCGCACATTCTTGTCCCAGAGAAAGAAAAACCGGGAGCAGGCGCCACACAGGGGACGCAGCTGCACGACACGGGGCTTCAGACCCTCCGGGAAGGGACCGAGCACGCCCGGAGCCTGCACTGTCGTGTGGTCGGGAGCCTGCGACACTGGCAGACAGAGAGACAGAGAGGCAGCAACCCGCCCGCCAGGCCAGCGAGAACACTCCTGACGGCCACAGCACAACGTCCCTGCTCTTCTGTTCTTCTCTGATGCGCAGCTGCCGCGACTTGAATAAATCACGCTTCCGAATTCCTTCCGTGACCACCCGACCGATTCCCCTTTGAAGCTACATGTAGCTTTGCTATATGAGGAGGCTGGAACTGAAGTTTGCAAATCAAGCAATAATGAGATCCACTAATCCACAGTTGTGTAATCTGTTAAATGTTTAAACCTAACGGATTAGTTTTCTCCTCTGAAATACCATGAATACTGTGTGCAAATATTATGCATGCAGTGACTGTCATTACCCTGCTTAGACGTTTGCCATCTCTATTACTTAATTACCTTAAATGATCTTGACAGGGTGTCTACTCATAGGTAAAGCTAGAAGAAAGGATGAAGCCAGTGGGGGGAGTGCTCAGAACACCGTGAGCTGGCTGAGAAGGGAAATGTGAAGTGGAGCACTGAATGGCGAGACATCCGGAGTCACATGCTAGTTCATCTGAAAAGCTCCGTGTTGTTGGGGTCCTCACTTTCTGCTACTGTTGGGCTCTGGAAGGTCCCTCGAAGATCCTAGTTCTGTTGGGAGGTGGTGACCCCTGAAGGAGGCAGGGCCAAGTCGAAGGGGATTGTGGGATACTGGTCTCTTGCTCTTGCACACCCAGCCACCCGGGGAAAGGGCTTCCTGTGCCCTGTGCTCTGCCATGATGGGCTGTGCTGCCTCAGGCACGCAGGTCATGGACCACAACTCTGGAAACTATGAGGGAAAGTACACCTTCCCTCTTTTTAAGTTGACTTATCCTCGCTATTTGTTATGATAACAGAAAGCTGACTACCACTCCACCTTAAATCTTGAACCGGTAAATGGGCATGAAAGTACATTAGACTCCTGGTTAGGGACACACTTCACAGGCTCTAATTTTCTTCAGAAAGCCCCAGTGTCACTGGGATGATGAGAATTTCCATCCTGGGAAAGCACACAAGATGCCAGCTGTTGGTGAGCTGGATTTCATATTTCTTACTCTTGGAAATATGAAATGCTGGGCGAAGAAAGGGGCTTGAAGGCAACTTTTTATCTCTGTGGAAATCTTACTCAAAGCAGTCAAAGACTTTTTAAAGAAATAAATCCACATGGATAAGAAGAGAACAGGGAAAGAAGACATAAAATATTGGAAGCTGGAACACACACATAAAAGCGATAATGCACAATAAACACACCCAAGGATGGCAAATTCTTAGCCAGAAATAGGAAACAGCAGAAAACCAGCTCAGATTTCTTTGAAAAAGCACCAAAGCTTTGAATTTCATATGAAGTTCTTTCAGAACTAAGGTTGGGTGCTGGGCATGTGGCTCAGTGGTAGAGCCTCAGGTTCCACGCCCAGCACTGACAAAGAAAAACAAACTGAGATTTAAAACGGAAGTTAAAATAAGGAATCCCCGTCTTCCTCTCAGCCTTTGGTCACCTACTGTGATTGGTGGCAGGCACAGTCAGGACATAGTGGCTGCAGAGGAAGATGGACACACACGAAGCTCGCACCCGAATGCTGAATCCAACACATCCGGTCTCTGCCACCTGGGCATGTCACAGAGACGCCCCTGGCTGCTGCGATCTGAACATGGATTGTCTCCTCCCTAACCCACACTGGAGTCTGATTGCTGCGTGGTGGCTCTGGGAAGGGGCCTTGCAGAGGGGACAAGGTAACTAAGAGGAATCAGTGCTCTCCAGGAGCTCCGGGAAAGCAGGCGAGGCCGCTCTGTGTTCCATCTTCCGACACACGCCCACTGCCCTTCTGCTCTCTGCTGTGAGTGAAGCCAGGCTCTTAAACTTCGCAGCCTCCAGAACCAAGACCAGAACAATCTTCTACCCTTTGTAAATCACCTCTTCTCAGGTGTTCTGTGATAGTGCCAGAAAACAGATCAAGACTCTCGGGTTGTCCCATGAGCCATGAGTCCATCTCAGTGTCTTAAACTTCAACCCACGTTTCTTTATATCCCTCCAAGAAAATCAGAAAACACCAACTCCCATTGCCCTATTTCTTGGAGGTTTTCCTTCCTCTAGTGTTATTGTGATATAATGAAAAAGTAAAAAAATCTCCTAAGTCCAAGGCGCACAATGTGATGATTCATTGTCACAATCAGATGAATTAACAAAATCACCACGAACACCAACATCACCACGAGTGTGTGTGTCGGGCTGGCCCTTGATCAGTGTCGCTTTTTCAAGGAAATTGCGGGTATGCAGTGGGACGAAATTGCACGTGTTTACACTTTCGCCTCCTGGCATCGTGTCGCGCCTGGAGCCCGGATTCTGCGGTACCGCATGGCACTGACTCCAGACATCGCTTTGTAAAAGGCTCCGGTTGTGCTCTTGGCATTTTTACAAGCCTGCTTGGTCTCTGCCGGCACCAGGCCTCCACTCTGTCCCTGGTGCCTGCGTGGACCGGTGGCCGTGGGCTCCCGCTCTCATCTGCTCCGAGTGCCCTCTGAAGCCCTGGTCGCGCATGCCCGTGCCAGGCACACATCTTCTCCATGTCCCCGCCCGCTGCCTTAGTCGCCTGTGACTGGATGGTCAGCGAGTCATTTTAAAGCTGAGTCTCCTGTCAGCACCTTCCGCCATCAGCATGCAGCTCTCCCTGCAGGTGCTGCCTGGCGATCTTCACCACAAGACCTCAGGAAAACCCAGCGTGTCGGGAGAGCCAGCAGCTGGACTCAGATGCCAAGTCAGTGCTCAGGAATTCAGCCCTGCGGTTTCAGGGGCCTCGAGGTTTCTCAAGCTGTCTGAGACCACTGAGCCGGGTCCCCGTCTCCTGACTGTGTCATGTCTGGAAGTGGAACCACCAGTGTCATAGACTTGTGGTCTGCTCTGTAAACTCACAGACAATGGCCAGGCACGACCACCTGACCCCTCTCGCCACCCGTTCTGGTGATCTGCTGCTGCAGATCAACTGCAGAGTGCCTCCCGGTGCCTCCGCGAGTGGACTGGCTTTAGCTGGCGCTGCTCCGTCAGAGCCCCTCAGGTGGATGCAGCTCGATGTTGGCTGTTGGCTGTTGGTTTGGAGCTGTCCTCGACTGACAGACGTCCCGCACTGACAGTGAGCAGCTTGGTTCCAGGACAAGGCTCCCAAGAGCAAGCCTTGCAGGGGACCCAGGCAGAACTAGGCCACACCCGCGGAGTCCCAAATGCCCTCCCACTACCACCTGGCCACGCAAGTGATGAGGCCAGGTGGGTGGGATTCAGGTGGACAGAATGAGACTTTCTCCTGCTGTGAGGAGTGGGGGTGCCTGAGGGAGGCTTTAGTCGGGCCGACTTTGGGGACTGTCAGCCTCTTGGTCTACTTCCGCTGTTGCTTCACGTCTCCAAGACCATGTCTGAGATCTAGCAGCCTCAGAGGCACGTGGTCCAGCCACACCTTAGAGAATGGAAGGAAGTATGGTCCTCACTGCACCTGAGCCATAAAACACATCCTTCCTCACTGTGTGTAACCCTGAAAGTCACCCCAAGTCCTCTCCTCCTCTCCCCTGGAGCTCAAAGCCTAGATACAGCTTCTCCTGACTTGCTGTTTTGGATGCATTCATCCTGGGGGAAGGGCAATTCTCTTCCGAAGTTCAGGAAGGATCATTCCAACAAGAAACGTTCATGAAAGAAGAATGCCACTCTCACCCACTGAGGATCGCAGGCCCAGGCCAGGCGAACAGAACTCCACCCTTCCTCTTGCAGAGGAGCAGACGGGGGATCAAGCGCTCGGCTGGGTGTCGGGGTGTGGACCTGTCTCAGCAGGAAAGGCCACACCGTGCAGGCTCGCACCCAGGCTCTGCGCACATCTGTGCTACCCACGTGTGAAAAGGAAAAGCAGCAAGAGACAGAGAGAGACCCCAGCAGGGCTCCAGTCTCTGCAGCGGCTGAGAGCGGGGCTAAGCGCTCTCGGGCTGTGGTGTGACGGGTGGACAGGGGGGCCGAGCTTTCCCTTCTGGACCCCGAGACAGAGCCCGCTGCTTCCCCAGCTCCCCATCGCGTGCCCAGGCCAGAGCGCCTCCCACTGCCCCTGCTTCCCGGGTTTCCGGGGCGCTGCAGGGAGCTCCTCACCTCAGGTGCGGTCTGATGGCCCAGGGCAGGGACTCAGAAGGAGTGCTCGTGTGTGTGCACCGGAGACACATGATGAGGCAGAATTTCATCACGCTAGCTGGTCAGTAGACAAATAAATCTTTGAAATTATATTTTCTTTTCCTCAACAGCATAAAAATATAAAGGTATTTTTGAAAAAATATTACATCTGTACTGAACACATACAGACATTTTTGTCATGCCCTAAAGAACACAGTATAACATTATTATTTCTATCATGTTGGATATTCCAAGGCACCCGGAGCTTATCTGCAGTGTCCTGTCTGGGAGGATGCAAATACCACCCCGTATTGATTAAGGGGCTTCGAGGACCCGAGGGGTCGAGAGGTCAGTCCTCTGAGGACACTGAGGGATGGCCGACGACACTCCTCACCCTCCACAGATGAGACAGCAGGCCCAGAAAGGAGTACACTGGCCCAGGCCAGGCCACCGTTCGGGGAGCAGCCGTGGGCTCCCCACTCAAGCCAGCTGCCCAGGAGGGCAAAGAAACACGCAGGCGAGGGGAAATGTGGCCGCCCCAGGGCCTGGCATGCAAGGCACAGCCCAGGCGGAAGGGAAGTCATGTGGGCTCAGTGGCCGGGAGGCTGTGGAGCCCAACATGTCCTGTCTGCAGCCAGCAGGCCTCGCCCACCTGCGCCTGGCCCAGAGTGGATGACGAGAAGATAACCCCGGGGGCCTGGTGGTGAGGACTCACTTCAGGAACCACTGTGGCCTGCAAATGGCTGCAGACCCCAGAAAAGAGCTCCCGGGGAGACGGCAGGATGGTGAGTGGCTGTGTGGAGCCAGCGCTGCTCCAGGGCGATGCGTGCTGGGGCCAGAGATGCTGCCTGGTGACGTCCAGCTTCCTTTCCGATCCTGAACTGAGCGTAACGGACAGCTCGTGAGAGCTCAAGCTCTTGCTCCAGGACTCCCCAAGGTGTCCCCGCAGCCCCACTCACAGACCAGAGTTGGCACTGCGGAACCTTCCAGGTCTCACTTGTCAAACACATGACTCAGAGAAGATCATCTCTGTGCTCTTTCAGCGGTAGCATGCATGCTCCAAATTTTTACAGAAACAGGAAGACAAGCTGGCCTCATGCCTGTAATTCTCAGCACTCAGGAGGCTGAGGCAGGAGAATTGCGGAAGGTTCGAGGCCAGCCTGGGCTATATAGTGAAGTCAAGACCTGCACAGTGAGACCCTGTCTCAAAAAACCAGAAGAAGAAAAAGAAAAGAAAAGAAAACAGGAAGACAAAGAACAGAGCAGAAAGGTGAGCACAGGACCAGAAGAAAGGGGAAAGGGAGAAGACTCCCAGGACGGAGGCGGCTGCTGGCGTCCCCCACGGTCTGTGCCGCTCTCGCTGTCTGTGAACATGGATCCTCCACACCTGAGCGCTCGGCTTGTGGCTCTCGGTCCTCGTTAGCAAGACATGTTCTCCTTGCAGCTGTGCTTTATTGTAAGCAACCACATTATTTCTGAAATAGGAAGGTTTCGACCAAGGAGGACAGAGAATACTTTGCTTTCTCTGTGTTGTTGAGCGACAGAGGCGCAGGGAGCCCGAGCAGAAGTTCACAGCTGTCCGGAGACGCAGGCTGCCATGAAGGCACAACACTGGCAGGGCTGGGCAGTTGACACACTTGAGGGCCGCAGCAAGTGGGCCGTGTGCCTGTGGGTTCAGCCGCCACGTCTGCGCAGGCCACGCCGCAGCACCCAGAGCATCTTTGTTTGGCGACACTCTCTCTGAGGAGAGCACAAGACCGCTCGGAAGTCCTGTCTGGGTTTAGACGAGAGAAGGGGCGCACAGCTCCCCGAAGACAAGGAGGCCCCATTCAGGCCGATGGGGCTTCTAGTTGACGGCTCGTGTCGTGGCGAGAGCTTCCCGGCTCCATCTGCTTTCGCCCAGCGATGGACTGTGTGCGCTGAGGAAAGACAGTGGAAACTTCCTCACTGTATTTCTTCTGTTCTGTGTTCACCACCTTGACCCGATTCTTACTACTTCCTAATGGAAGACAGCCACCATTGACTGAAGTCTGATCTCAGTAACCAGATAACAGAAATCTCACAAAGAAACAGTTCCTGCCTGCCAAGTAACAGATCATACTTTGGCATTTCCTCCTGCCTCTGCCCACACATATTTGAATTTCACCATAAAGTGGGGGGAGCCTACACAAATGTCAAAGCTCCAAGCGAAAACTAAGGCTCTTGGTGTGAGCGGAGCCCTTCAGGGACGAGGGGAAACGTGCCTGTAAAGGTGACCAGTCCCTGTTCCAGTCGTTCTTAAAATCTATCGTGTGACTAAAGGAGGGACTACAGAACTGCTCCGTGCATGTTTAAAATACAACTTTCAAACCACACTGGTCAGGAAAGTGTGGGGAAAACCTGGAGACATTTAGGAGGTTACATTATTATAAGTTACATTTATACAATTGTGTACTATCTTCACATCTATTCCATAGAGACCCCATAAAGATAATATCCTGCAGGTATCGTATATAGGTATTCAGACAACTCAGATAACAGAACCAGACTTTGAGATTTACACTTCATATGGACATCTTCTGAGGAAAGTACATTGAATAAGATTCTTATTCTTTATCAACCAAATGAATACTTGTCAATCTTAAAGAGGTTTTAAAACAACTAGCTCTCTTTAAAAGTTTTAAACAAATCCCTGTAATTTTCTTTAACTATTAATTTTCTTACCAAATTCTTTCTTTTGCTGTTCCTGTAGTTTAAGGTGAGTCGGTTCAACTTCAGTCTAAATTACTACATATGCCAACTACCAGACTTCACATCAATTAATTTATATTACACAAGTACAGAGAAATAACAAGATACTTACGTACCAAACTAGATAACAGCTGCTGTCGAGCGGAGTTATTATCAACACTGGATAACGTCATCATCAGAAAAAATGATAAGGGACAGACTCTGAGGCTTAGCGAGGTAACACTGTCAGCGGAGCACAGGCGCTGGATAGCGCCGGATCGCTGCTGCCCAAACCCTTCTCGTGGGTGGGGAAGGAGTGCGGCTGCTCCCCGGTGGGAGTCCTCCTTGTCCGCCGCTTTGCTCCCAAGGTTTCACTTCCTGTGATCAGCTGTGGTCCAAAAATATTAAACAGAAAACTCCAGAAATAAGGAATTCATAAATCTTAAATAAATTTTATCACAGACTGTATTGTTCCAGTGCGTAATGATCAGTTATTGATCCCTTGCGTGGAGTCACTGATGTAGTCTTCCTTGGTCCCTCCTCCTCTTCGCCCTGGCCCCCTCGGTGTCACCTGTCAAAACACTTTGGATGCCATTTTGTCATCATCTCCTGTGTGCTTCCAGTTCTGCCTGCATGCCCTGCTGGGAGACTCACATCTTTGTACCTACGATCTCTGGCAGGGATTAAGTGTGGAACAAACGTCATTGTCTGAAGGAAAGAAGAAGGAGCCTTTACAAAACCGTGAACAGATGCACAAAAGAAAGACAACAGAACATGTCTTTGCCTCGCATCTCATCTTGCTGGAAGTTCCAATGCAAGAAAGGAACAGGGCACCATCTGATTTCAGTACCGACTGGCACTTTCCGTGAAATGGCAAGCGAGACTGTGGCTCAGCCCAGGTGTGAGCGCTCTGGCCGGTGAGCTTGTGGAGATCAGGCTCACCCATGCCCGGCACGGTGGCGTGCTGGGGGATCACGGATCTGCAGCTACAGGCCCCACTTGCACAAGCCTGCAGTCCCCAAGCCGGCGTCAACAGGAGACCTTCGCTCAGCCAATAGTCGGGAAGCCCTTTCATCCTCCTTGACAATTAGAGCTCAAGTGTGGCATGTTTGTGTTTCAGAGAGAAGGGCTGAAGGCACTGAGGAGAGTCGCCATCGTTGCATCATCAACACTAATTAACTGGCATTATTTCCAAACAGCCTTTTGAGTAGTCTTTGAGGTAGCGACAGTAAAGAAAACATGGGCCAGCCTTCATTTGTCAAACAGGGTACAGATCAGTCACTGCAAATGGACTCCCTGAGACAGGCAAGCGGGCAAGATACCTGAAAAAAATCGGAGAAGTTTCCAGACTTAGGAATGACAGGAGGAGGGCTTGGCGTGTAGAAGCTTCAGAGGTGCTGCCCAAGGAGCCCGCTGAAGCTCTGTCATCCCTGGCAGACCATCGTGATGCCCCAGGGCAGTGGCACGCCCACGTCTCCTGTGTCTCCTCCTGTCATGGTTCCCGGCCAGCAGCTGCAGATGACAAGCTGGGACTGCAGGGAGTGATAGCTCCCACCTCGGCCTCCCCAGTGCTTCCTGCCCGACCTTCTGCTCACTGTCCTGCTGTTAAGCCAAGGGAAAAGAGACCCCATCCCCCTCCTCACCATCGTCACAGAGGACAGCTCACTTCCGGGCCTCATCTGCCCACTTCCGGCCACAGCTTCAGAAGCCTCAGCTCCCTGGCAGTTCTGACTGCTTTTCTGCTCTCTCTTCCAGGCCCAAGTCTCCTTCCCACCTCTGCTCTGGCCATCAGAAAGTCAGACCTGTTTTCTCTCGGTTTGCCTCTAGCTCAGACCTTCCTTGGCCCCTGCAGTGAGGGGATCTCTGCACAGCTGGTCCCATGTAGCTTCCTCAGCCAGGTGGGGAGATTTCTGGTAGAGGATCTCCTTGCCTAGTTTTGTCCCACTCTGATCAATGAAGCAATGTGAATCTATCCACATGTTACGGAAATCATATTAACTGGAGATGTGAGGACCCCTCCACTTCCAAATGTGATAGAAATTATTCAGTCAGTGTCTTTAAAGATGCTGCCAATAATTCACTAGATTCACCTGATTTCCAGAAAACGCAAGATTTAGCTGAATGAGAGCAAATAAAATGAGGAACTGAGGAATCAGGAGAGTAGCATCTCAGTCATGGTGAAATAGGCTCTCCCGGAATGACAGTCCTCACTCAAAACTCACACAAGTGCCCGTCGTGGACAGTGATGACAAATTCAACCCAGGTGGGAAACAAAGTCTCGGTCCCTGGGCAGGGAGCTTTCTGATGATTCCTGTTGGCTGCTGTTCTTGGTGTTTGTTGATTGCTTTTCTGTAAGTTGGGAGTTAATTTGCAACAGTCTGGGGTTGAATTTCATCAATGTATAAATTCAAGTCCTAAGGGCTCTTGTTTCTTATCTATAGATTGCTTCCCTCAGGGCTGGTGGTCCTCAACTGAAAGAAATTAGGCCCTGCAGGGCACACTGGATGAAACCTGGAGATATTTTGGGGGTTGCTACCAGCTTCCAGCAAGAGGAGGCCAGGGATGCTCCTAAACACCCTACCACATCAGAACCACTTCCTACAGCAAAGAGTACTCAGTCCCAAATGCCCACAGTACCAGAGTTGAGCCACAGGCTGTAAAGGGTTCCTGGACAGGCACAGTGTGTCCCCTTCACCGTGGCTCCCATCGCCTGTGCCACACCCTTCTCTCTCCAGGTCACTCTGGCGAGCTCAGTGTTTCCTAAGGAATTAGGAATTATCCGTGACTTAGCATGCTGGCCGCCACACCATGTCTGGGGGCCAGATGCCCTTCAGGCTTCTCCTCTACAGACACAGTGACCAAGAGCCCGAGTGGGCTGGGAGCAAGGCACTCTAATCCCTCAGACTGGTCAGAAGGAAACCCTAGTCAGTGTTGGATAGTTAGTTTTTAATTTTTTTTACTCAGTTCAAATAAATAAGTGAGCTAATTCGATCTCACAATGGACGCTGGGCTCCATTTTGCCAGGTTGGCAGCACTAGCCACACTGGACAAGCTACGCACGGTGCAAAGAGACCCATTTGGAAAAGCACCAGTGATGTGCGCCCTGAGATACTCCTGGTGCGAATCCACAATAGACTGAACCAGATATTGGTGTCTGGTCCAAGACTGGTCCAGACAGGGGCCTGGAATGAGAACTGCGCTCAGTGCGCGTTCTTAACCCAGATGATAGACTGACAAGGATACTCATGTTCTTGGAGTTGCTGCATTCAAGCTACATATAGAGAAGGAAGCAGGTAGCTGAGAAACACAGAAAAGGCAGTGGGCAAAATCCCAGCGTGACACAGGATTTCAGTAAGCAGAAGCATCCTGTAGAAAGATGCTACATGTTAAGTATTGTGGAGCCCTGGTACCTAGAACAATCACTGGTTCACAGAAGGGTTGCAACTATGTGTTTGAAGAATAATTGAAGACTAGAGAGATGTGTGTCAGTAGCATGTAAGGCTAAGAATTGGAGACACAGGGAGCTCATGACCATCATATTTGAGCCCCAGCACAGGAAGCCCCTCCCCAGCGATAGGACAATCTCACCCCCAGCCTAATCAACGCCCCTGCTCTCCTGAGCCGAGCAGGGCTCCTGCAGATGCTGCTCTCTGCTCGCTCATTCTCATCTATGTAATTCCAAAATAAAAGTGACAGCCACCTGGATACTCTGATGTGTACCTTGAAATCCTCCCCACCAAAGTTCACAAGCCCTCATCAAAGTGGAAAGAAAACAGAGCCCCTGCAATTGGACACATCTTAAAATAAATGGGATATCAGTGAATTTGAAGGATTAACATATGCTCTAGGGCATCTTGACTTTCTAGTCCATGCATTGGATTAATAATGGGATGGAAATCTTTTTGTGGGACTAGAAGAATAAAAGAATGTTTTTCAGATGGTTCATGACCTTCCAGGATCCAGCCACACTGTACCTCTTACCAGATCAAACACAAGAATGTTTGTCCCTTCTGTATGACAGACACAGGACTTAGGATTTGATGAGCTCTTTCTTGTCTGTGGCTTGGACCAGATCAGAACTCTCTGCCCAGCCCCATCCCAAATGAGCAAGCACAATTTGATCTACCCTGTACTGGAAACATGATTTATTCTGGAGCTCTGAACCCACACCAAAACAGTAGATAACAATTAGCCTATTAATAGGAGATGAAAGTGTCACTTTTAGTTCAGGCTAACCTAGAAAAAGAAGTTGACTCAATTTGGGCTTACTGAGACAGCCAGGTATGAATACTAACAGCCCACCTAGTGACGTGCTTAGCGGTACTGAATTAACAGGCCTGTATCTCTTCGCATAACTCTTCCTGGCACTGAGAAATGGACACAGAGTCACCTGGTGAAGCGCCTTCTCTTTCTTCTTAGAAAACATCTTGAAATCACTTCCAAATGCTGTGCAGACCTGGCCTGGAAGGATCATACAGATTCAGTCCATATAACACTCTGATTACAGTTCACAGCAAGCTAGCATTTGCTCGCTCCTCTTTCCAGATTTCTTTGCTGGGTAGAAAGACGGCAAACACGGCACGACGACACAGTGTAAGAGCCATTGCTGCTGCTAGCTGTTATGAAAGATGTTCAGTTAGGAATTCATTTTTCAATTCCCACAGGGAGCTACTGTATGGAAGAATGAGGAGGAATCACAGGAGAGTGCTTTATTAGAAAAACATTTTGCTTTTCTTTAAATATTTTCAATAACTCTTACAGTTTAAGAACAGAGATAACATGTCTATTTTACAGATGAGAAATTGAAACCAGAAGACCCGACAACACCAAGCAATTTCCTAATGATTCTGGAATGAAAACCCAACTTCTCTAAGTTTCATTTCAGTCCCATGACCTCGGCATCGAAATACTGAGCAGGTCAAATGAAACAAACAGAAACAAATGGAAACTCTAACTCAGGCTTTTGGAGGTGCAACTTCCACCGCTGGCTCAGGCGGATGAGCTCTGTCAGTTCATCCACCCCGCTGAGAAGAACTGATGCAAACTGGACAAAAGACAAAGTTGGAAGGCAACAGACAACAACTCCATCAGTGAGCGCTTGGGGTCAAAGATCCCAGAACAAAAAACAAAAGCAAACAAGAAACATCACAGTGGGCACCGTGCCCTGTGTCTCTCCTCGAAGCATTTGCCATCTCCCAAGCAATGACACAGCACAAGCCCAGGGAGAGGCTCGGGGCTGCGGCAGGCGTCCCAGCCCGGCCCTGAGACGAACAGCAGCGGCCCAGACAACCAAGGTGCCACAGCTGGAAAGGCTGAGAATTCAGAGAAGAAATGGCAGGCGAGCTTGGGGGTGCGGGTGGGTGTCAATCCTGAGGCAGAGAGAGAGAGACAACATATTGGAAGAGGCATTGACTAAGAATTTTCCCCAAATGCTAGAAACACTGATCCACAAAATTGAAACAGTTTAAAAAATAAGAGGAGAAAAACCCACTAGATACATCATAATTACATCAGGCTAAAAACATTATAGGATCAGCCGACTGAACATCAAAATCAAAGAGAAATCTTAGAAAGAGCCAGGAGTGAGGAATGGGGGCAGTGGGGTGGGCACACCTCATATTCAAAGGAGCCAGAGCCATACTGCAAGCTGACTTTTCAAAAGAAATGATGGGATCGAGAAGATGATGAATGACATCTTTAAAAGGCTGCAAGAGCCACACATAATGGCACATGCCTGTCATCCCAGCACTCTGGGAGGCTGAAGCAGGAGGATCACAAATTTGAGCCCAGCCTGGCCAATTTAGAGACTTAGGAAGACACTCAAAATGAAAAAAAAAAAAAAATACACACATAAAAAAAGTTGGGACTATAGCTCAGTGTGAAGGCCCTATGTTCAATCTCCAGCACCACAAAAAACAAACAAAAGAAAATAATTGCCAAATTCTAGACCTAGAAAAATACATTGAAATGAAGGTTAAATAGGGCATATTATCCAAATCAAGCGCTAAGCGTATAAAATATAAAGGTGGGACTATTTGTAAAGATAGTACTTGTTGGGCGTGTACTTCTGCTACTACACATACCCCTTCCCAAGAAACCACAGCCTGCAGAGAATAGGCGCGGTAAGGAGCAAAAACATTAGTCTGAAGAGAAATCAACTTCTACCTTGCAAGTTTTTCCCTATTCCAAGTTAGCAATTTGGGCAGATTTTACCTGGAAGAAAAGGACCTCCCGGGCATTGTGCTTCCAACGCTCAAGGAGAAGTGCGAATAACTTTTTAGGTTTGCGCTAACCGGAGAAAAGTGAATTGCAAGCTGTCTACAAGCACGATCGGCACCTCGCCATAGTGAGGTCTGTCCCCCAGGGAGAGGGCCCGGGCCTAGCAGCCGAACGTCCTCGTCACTCCTCAAATCTACACTCTCCCGCTGTGCGGCCCGAGCCAGATTCTGAACCTCTCCGAGCCTTCTTTTCTCCATGTTTTAACTGGGACCCCGGCAGTCCCTGGAAGAGCTGTGGCGGGGAGGTGAGACGCAGACTGAGGTGCCGGCACTATGCGTGACTCATGGCTGGCTCTGAGAGCAGCCGGTATCTTTTTCCATCTGTAGGCAGAACCGGAAGGAGGGGAGCACTGAGTGACAGCAGCAAGTGTGACCGACGCCGGACAAATCCACTGTCGCTCTGAGAACGATGAGGATGTGTGCTGCATGTGCCGGTTTCCCTGCTCGGCAGGCTGCGAAGCTCAGTTGCCTTAGAGACGGGTAGTCATTAGCCATCGGAAGAGTAAGCGCCCTGCTGAGGATTTATACGAAACGCATTTAATTAAGTGCCATCTGAGCCACCCACACTGTGAGCGAGGATTCTGGCAAGAAGAGCCCTGTTGCTGCCAAGTTCCTGCCAAATGTTATTTTCCTAAGTTAGTGTGTTGTTTTGTGTTTTGTTTTTTTTTCTGGCAAGACCTGAACGAAGAGTTCCAGATGGCAGCGTGGAGTGAGAAAGCACCCACCCAAGTCCGAAAGTCTCCCAAAGTGCACAGAGTGGAAAAGTCTCAAAGCAGTTCCCCCAGATAGAGAGGTGGGTAGCACAGGCCAACGAACAGTCCAAAATATCCCTGCTTGAGCTTTAAGGTCAAACCTATGGAGACTGTGTGGAGGGTCTTCTCACCTTTGACCACCCACCTCAGAGAACGCCGGTGCAAGGGCCACGACGGTGCAAGGCTCTCAGCAAGGCGGCCGTGTGGCTCTGCACGGCTCCCCAGAGAAGACCGCAGCTCACGGTAACATAACCACAGTTTCTGTGCTTCCCTGTTTGCACCTGGAACAGAGTTTGCATATAGAGTTTAGAGCCTCACGGCCTTGTGCAGGGAACCTCCACAGAGACGAAGACCTTCTGAAGACCTCCCCAAGCACAGAGACAACAGTGACAGCCACCTTCGATGGTCATGCCATCCAAACCTGGGACGCGTGTCCCTCCGCATTACTTTGCGCTCTGCAGCTTTATGTCTTCAACGACTTTCTATGGAATTCTGTCTGACGCTGCCCTGGGCAAACTCAAGCTCAGCCTCTACTGTCCTGTCCCTGATCTTCGTTCCCTGATCAAGTCTCTGTCGCCTAGGCTCGTGCTGCCTACTGCTCAACCAGACCTCAGAGAAGACAGTTGTGGAAGAGTCTGCTATGCCCCCTCAGGGTGCTCCGAAGGGCTGTCTCCTGGACGTCACGTCTTCCACCGGTGACCACAGAGTGAGCAGGTCACACGCCCTGTGTGGGCAGGTGAAGCTGGCCTCTCAGGACAACCTCGAATTAGACCGAACCTAAGCTCGCCCAAGTATTGGCAAATTCTCTGCCAGGTGAAACTGTAAATGTTCTAAACTATTTGCCTGTGTGAGTCAAAACAGTGGTGCTTGCCAAAGAGAAAGATGATCTCTCGCGAGGAAAGAGGCCAGTCTCAAGGCAGCTCCAAGTCCCAAGCCAGTGGCGAGAAGCTTCAATCCAAGGGCACTGAGCAAAAGCCACGAGTGTGCTGGGGACTCGAGTCTCCGTGGTTCAATGGGCCTCTGTTCTGTGTATAATGAGATTATCATAGATCCCAGTTTCATGTTGTGACCTGATGGGAATCCAACCTCAGCCTGTCCCAGCACATGTGAAAAACCAGAGGAGCCCGGAGCTCGGTTGTCACCACCTTTTCAAACACAGCCATCATAATTAAAAAATTAGAAGCCAGACTTCTGCCAGGGATTCAGATGAAGCACCAAAAGGAGGGAGGTATCTTTCTTTCAGTGCAAGGGCAAGTCCAAGGTTTTGAGGCAAGGGCACAAGGCCATGTGCAAGAGGCTCCTGAGACATGGGACAAAGATTGGCCAAGGCTGAAGCTTGCCCCAGAGAGGGGACCTTTCCCATTCTGGAAAGAGGTTCCAGTTTTGATGACAGCGATAAAAGTACCTCTTCCTCCACTCCTGAGTCTTGTCTTTGAAAACAGGCCTGCCCTAGCATGTGGGAGAAAACACACAGAGTATGTGGAGTTCAGATATAAATCTGAATTCCATGGAAAATAGCCCCAAAGAGTGGCACCTTGTCTGCCCTGACAGTACTCTGGATCCCGCTGTTCCTGTTGGCTGAATGAGAACTAGAACCCAGCCTCGGCTCCCGGAATACAAGGTTCAAACCCAGGGTGAATCGCGTCCAGGTGGTGACGTTTAAGCGCCTGGTAATAGATACAGGGAAGAAAGGGACAATTTATTATCATCAGACAGCCTCAGGGTAGCAACACTGACAAAGTTTAATCCTGAAGACAGGAGAAGAACATTTTTCCTCTCTAGTAATAGACTGACAATGACCTTACAGTCTTCAAATATTTGGGCATTTGAATAAACAAACTTGTAAAATGTCTAATTAACAGGTTATGGTTGTGAGTGAAAGCTGGAGTATGGAGAAGATTACTGGCTGGATGTAGCCGATCTTCAACGCTCTCACTTTTCTACCTCCTCTGCCTTTGCTTACAGGTGAGCAATGAGCAGAGAGAAGCAGGGCAGGCGCTGTGGGGCTGCCTGCCTGGAGCACCAGACTTCCGGACTGGATAGCGCCAAAGCCTGTGCTCTAGGAAGGCCAGAGCTGAGGGCCCAGGGGACACACAAGCAGAATGCCATGATGCCTCGTGCTTTACGGTCAGATTTCCTGCAAACTGAGTATAACCGTGGGAACCGCAGCTCATCAATGTAGAACTGGACCAGCCCAACCAGTAGTCAGTGTTGAGTAAACACTGCCCTCCCCTTTGGGGCCCAGAACGATGTCTTTTGAAGACTTGGGGCTCTGTGTCTCTCCACTTAGAATGGGCTTTACCTCTGTCTGGAGATGTGCAGAGAGAGCCGCTGCCCGGGTTGTTCCCCCAGCACACCCAGGCATGCGGCCCACAAGACAGCCTTGAGCACAGTCACAGCTGCACAGGACCCAGCCCTGCCAAGGGCTTCGCAGAGCTCTGGGCTGCACACTTCTGCCAGCCTGGACGTTGGGAGCACATTTCTGACCCCGGGAACAGGGGGACCCTCTTCTGTCCCTTATGCCTCCTGTGGCCTTTTACCTACCTCCTTCTGTTACCTAGCTGCTTAGATGCTTCTCAACATTTGTTTCTTTGGGCATAAATTCTGAAAGGATAAAGGTTATCATGTGATCATGTAAATCCACCACGTGACTGAAACAGAGGTGAGCACAAAGGTCCGTGTGTCTGTAATTCCTCCCACCAGTTTGGGTAAGTGTTCGCCTATTACAGATACGGTGTATTTATAAAACAAGTGTTAATCTCTACCTATTTTTCTTCCTTTCCTTTAAAGAAAATACTGTGTGTGGGGGGGGGGTGTTTTCAACATCCTTCAAAAGGTATTCCAGGACCTTCTAGTTTATCAAGGTATAAAAAAGGGCACAGAGTTTAACACGTATGTTCAACACATATTCAAACAGTGACTCCCCTCTATCTTGTATACCCCCCTGCATAGGTGAAAAACCAGCTCCCTCCCCTCCCTTGAGTTTCTGCTTAAATACCTGTCCTTCCCAGCTCCCAAACCCCTACTCTACTCTTTATTTTCCCATCACACCACAAATCTTCAGAGGCAACCTTCAAATAGTCTCCATACACAGATCAAAATTATTCAGAGAAAACAATGTGTCTTTACTAAACATGCACAGGTGTTTTTCTTGTCCTTATTCCTCAAACAATACAGAATGACAACTATTTCCACAGCGTTTATGTTATGTTAGGTAATATGAGTCATCTAGAGACAATTTAAAGTACACAGGAATGCTTTGGTTTGAATAAGTGTTTGCCAAAGACCATGTATTGAAATCTTGGCTGCCACCCTGTGTGCTATTGGAAAGGGTGAAACTTTGAGGAGCCGGGGCCTATGGTGGAGGTTAGACCATTGGGGTATGCCATTGAGATGTATATTGGGACTCCAGCATGTTCCCTCTTTCTCTCTCGCTCTCTTTATCTCTTTCTCCTTCTTTCTCTCTCTTCCTCTCTCTCTGCTTCCTGGAGGCCCTGAGCTGAGCAGCCTCATCTCCCAAACACTCTCACCATATTGCAGTGCCTTCCCACAGGCCCAAAAGCAAGAGAACCAATCCACCATGGACTGAACCCTTCAAAACTATGAGTCAAAGTAAACCTTTCATCCTTTTAAGTTGTTTATCCCAGGTATTTTGTTACAGGCATGGAAAGCTGACAAATAGGGAGGATGTACATAGCTTCTATGTAAATACTATAAATTTTATGTAAAGGACTTGAGCATTCTTAGATTTTGGTGTCCATAGGCATTTTCTAGAACCAATCATCCATCAGTGGATACCAAAGGACAGCTGTACTACAAAACACACATATTTGATTTAGCTGTTGTTCACTGTTTGATTCCTCTCACTGGAATGTATATTCTATGGAGGTAGAGCTCTTCACTCTGTTCACTAACTGATCTGCCAAACACTTAGAACAGGGCTCTGATTCATAGTCAATGTTCTATAAATGTCTGTAGAAAAATTAATTGTATGTGTTACTTTCCCAAGCATTATATTGTAATTATCTTCTCAAACTGGAGAGTTAAAAGAAAACCAATGGTGTCTTCTACCATTCTAGTTTCAGAACTAATAAAAGATATGCTTTAAGGAATTGGAAGTACAAACAACTAGTGTGAAAGAAGGAATGAAACAAGTTTGCAAGTTTTATCAATGAACGTGGAGAAGTCCTATACCTCTTTGAGTTTTGGGAAACCTGACTCTGCTCCCCACAGTCCACAAATAATTGTGTGTCCTCCTAAGAAGCTTCTGCCTTTTTATTATTAGCCATGTAGCAGTATTGTCAGCTCCCAGCCACATAGTTCCTTTCATCCAGTCCTGATGAGGTAAGTTTCCCATCTGGCAGAGCCAGGGGCTTGGCTAGGAGAGAGCTGGCCAGGATTCAACCAAGATAAGATTAAAGTTGTGTGCTTGAGCAGAGGGAAACCCCTGAGGAGTCAGGAGAAAAATCTCTTCAATGTGTTGATGGAGCGCATTTAGGCCTCACCGTCCGCAGTGACAGCCCAGGCCAGGTAACAAGCCAGTCACAATGACAGGACACTGGCGCAGGAGTCAGGACACCTGGGCACTGCCACTGGCTTGCTCGCTAAAAACCTGGGCTGCTGGGAGGATCAAAGCTCTGAGGAAGCTCTCCCTGTCCCATCTGCAAAATGACGGGGTTGGAACAGATCATCTCGAAGGCCCTTTCAACTCTAAGTTAATGTCATCCCAGGCATCTCTGGGGATGGCCGAGGTTGCCTGGGCACCACCTGTGCTGAGGTGGAGATCCTTAACTCTTCTCCCAAACACTACTCCAGGTGAACCCTCGGTAATAACCAGCGCTGCGTGGAACAGGTGAGGCTGAGTGCTGACAGTAGTTGCCAAGAAGATGAGACCCAACCCACCTGCACACATTGCTGGAGTCCAGTCTTGCTCAACCAGGCCCAGAGACAGCCCGGGGCTACCAAGTCCTGAGAGGTCAGGAAACATCCTCCACTGGACAGCTCCTCGGCGCATCTGCAGGGAATGAGGTCCCAAAACTGCCTCAGAAAATCTCAGAGTGTTCTGCTTGGCCAGCCAGACACCAGATGATTGGTTTATGGGGAAGAAGGAACAGGTGGATGAGCCAGAGGCTTGGGAGAAATCCACGAAGAGATGAACCCTGGCTACAGAACGTCTGGAAAAACTGCCGAGAGTTAGGGTTAGGGTGTTATCACTACGTACATCTGAAATGTACCATCAAAAACAAAACTCTACCGAGAGCACTTGGGTAGAAGCAGAAAGCGAAGCGCGACTCTCAGCTGCCACCCCATGTTACAGTGGTGTGAAATCGAGGTGGGGTGGTATCGGAGAAAGAGGTAATCACAAATCAGCTGAATAGGATAAAGCAGAAGATCAAAGGTATATTTCAATATGTATATATACAAGTGCCCGTGTATAGCTATATTTGTGTGTGTTATATGTTATACATAAGACGAAAGTTAGACCTTTAGATAGAAGGGAACGGCTTACTTAGGAGAAGGTCTGTACCTAACTTACACCATATGCCAAAATGAAATTCAAATCCAGTGCAGAGTGACATATTAAAAATGACCAGTGAAAGACTTAAAAACTGTATTGCTAAATACTTATTCAATTCTTAAGCATACTAATGAAAGAAGATATAACACAGAGAGAATAATACATAGGGGCATGCCAAAATTTGAAATTCTCTGTGTAAAAAGAGCACTAACTAAGTTAAAAGGTGAACAACAATAAACTAGGAAAGAACCTAAAACAATATGAGAAGAAAGTTCTTAAAATTCTCAATAAAAGGCTGTTAATAACTGACTTGTACTATTCTAGTGAGTATAAAACTTGTACTATTCTAGTGAGTATAATAATTGAGCATAGGGGTTGGGGATTTAGCTCACTGATTACAGTGCTTGCCTTGCAAGTGCAAGGCCCTGAGTTTGATCCCCAGCACCAAAAATAATAATAATAATAATTGAGTATATCTCATAAAAATGTGAAGATTAAAAATGCTACTACTTGGAAACATTATTAATGAAGGCTTACTAAATGCTGGCTGTCATCAGTACCACAGGACTATTACATCATTATTATTGTAATGAATGACATAATAATATTTATATTTTATGTAATAAAGTATTATTATTGAATAACACAACATAATTAGGATTAAAAATGTGGAAAGGCTATTCATAGCAGAGGAATCCAAACGGCAAACAAATGCAATAGTGCCTGCTCACCTGCTATTAAATCAGACATATTAAAACAGTAATATTTCTAAATAATGACATAAGGATCTATGTGGGGAAAATTCTCTTACCTAAGTGCTGAAAATACAAATTGGTACAATCTCCCAGGAGGAAAATTTCTTAAAATATGTCAAAATATATCGAAATGATTTCAGACAATACTTGTATCATTTAACCTAATAATTCTTAACAAATTGAGATTACTCATCATAATAGCAAGTATCAGAAACAATTTAAGTTTCAAGAGAGCAAATTTCTTCCATCCATGCAGCAGAATTCTATCTAGCCTTCGAAAATCAAATTGTTGAAATGTTTAAAAGTAAAGGAAAATGTTCACAATACTTGTTCAATAAAAAATATGCATATGTAATACATATAAAACCCCATACCGTATCAAGAACATACACATAAATTGGTATATAAACGTGAAGCAGAAATGTACGATTTCTATGTGGTAAAAATGTTAGTGATGTTTATATATTTATTTTCTTTGCATGTTTTTCTATTTTCCAAACTTTTTGTTATTTATGTACAGCACCATTAATTAGGAAAAACACAACAAACACTATTTTCAGTAGCCTCTGAAATCACCATCATACTTATCTCGTATTACTCTCCAAGGTGATATTTTTACATCAAATCGGGAATTATGCACACGAGTCACCCTCCCAGATGAGATCTTAAGTCTTGCCTGAGCTCTGTCCCAGCCTGACCGATGGCGCTGACGCCTCTTGCACTCACTCATTCCCCTTCCTTCAGCCTCCCTCTCAGGAGGTCGAGGCACAGACAAAGAGCTGGGATCTGGGGCCTCACTGCCCTGTGCTAGCCCCGCAGCCCTGAATCGCCCTTGACCTTAGACTCAGCATCGCTGAGGAAGCACATTCTCAGGAAGAACCTGAGAATTTCCATGCTGGGCCCGGAGGAGCTTTTGACAGCGACAATCAGGGATTTGGGGTTTTCATCTGTGAGTGGCGGGAGCCTTTAAACCAGAGAAGAAACACTATTTCTGCAAAGTTCCCGTTAGCAAATATCTTCCTCAGCCGGACAGGAGAAAGAACCAGGAGGAGAAAGCGGATGACTACCGAACAGCCCAGAAAGACCAGGAGGCCGGATCCAAGAAGTACGACTGAAGAGCAGAGCTAGATTTGTGAGTGTGGGCACGAGCTGTTGTTTGGATGTGAAAGAACAGAGACAGGCGCTCATAGTGAGTACTGGAATTTTTGTTAAAGAAGTGACAGGGTTCGGGCACTGTCAAACCGTTATGCCCTCCATCTCTTCATTTTTAAAACAAATATATGTACTTTAAATTTATTTTAAATTGACCGATAAAAATGTATATATTCACCATGTACAACATGATGTTTTGGTATATGTGTGTGTGTGTGTGATGGTAAAAGCAACCTATTGATATATGTATTACCCCACGTACTTATATTTTGTGATAAGGCTTAAAATTTGCTCCGAGTGATTTTCAAGAATTTACAAGGCTGTTATTTACCGCCATCATCATGTTTACCTACCTGCTTTTGTCACCGAGTCACAGCTTCATTCGGGGCAGCAAGGACCCAGTTAAATGGTTGCATGTCCTGGTCTGTCTTGCAGCGTGGTGTGCTGTGGGCATTGCCAGCCGACTGTTCTCGGGCATGACTTCCGGGAGAGATGGCCCCCTGCAGACTCTGCCCTTGGCTGGGCCTGCCTAGAGCCGGATGCAGGAGCTCGGATTCCACTGGAGAAGCCTTGGAGTCTCTGGGAAGTTTTAGGCAAAAATAAGCTGAGTAAAATTAAACTCCGGTTCTGATCGTCTGTAGAAAATAGTTTGGAGGAAGCAGGAAACATGGAGAGGAGGAGGAGCTGGTTTGACCAAGCATCTCCACTTGGCAAATGTACCTCAGCCACAGATAAAAACATCTGCTGCTTCAAGAAGCTGGTGGTGCTAGGCTTGAAGCACCGAGAACGACGGGGCAGTGTGTCTCAACATGAAGTCTACCCATCGACAGAGACCAAAGGAACGTCTCAAAATATCAAGCCACCAGAATTTAAAATTTAAATCTCACCCACAGGGTGGATCTCAGTTGTGGAATTTGACCTGCTGAGACAAACCGTTCCAGTGATCGAAGGAATCAAAGCAGATTCTTAGCTGTCCAGTGTAGGCAGCAGAGGCCATGGGGAGCGATGAAATAAAGAAAATGGGAGAAGGTTTTGTAGAAATTAAAGATAACAAACACGCTCTGGGGCATGATTAAATGCTGCTTTGCCCATTGGTGTGCAATTTTTATTCTGCCTAGTGGCACCTGCTCTGGAACTCTGTCTAGACATACCTGGACCATTCGACCCCGTCGTTATACCAAAAATTTCATCTTCCCAGACACAGTCCCTCAGAGGCAGAAATATGCTATGTGGAAATGAAACAATTGCAAAAATGACTCAGGCAATATATCCAGGTGTCATCTCTCCAAGATATGGACAGGAATTTCAACAGGGGCCTTATTTTTAAATTATATTAAATAAAATCAATGTGTCTACTTGGGAATACTAAACTAATGTATTTTGTATTATAAATAAAAACATGAAAAATAAATGGATGGTATGGTAGAAGAAAAATAATATAGATAAATCCTGTTTAGAATAGTGACAAAGAAGGGGAGGAAAGGAACGAGAGGAAGAAGAGAGAAAGAAGAGGGAAGAAGAAAGGAGGAGGAAGAAGAGAAAAAGGAAGGGAAAAATAAGGAGAAAAATAAGAGGAAAAGGAGGAGGGTAAGGAGAAGAAGAAGAAATGGGAAAGAAGGAAGAGAGGGAGGAGAAAGGATAAGGAAGAAGAAGTAAAGAGGAGGAAAAAGAGAAAGGGAAGAAGAAGCAGAAGGAGTAGGAGAAGGAGGAAGAGAAAGGGAAGAAGAAGGAGAGGAAGCGAGGAAGAGGGGAAGAGAGAAGGAGGAGAAAAGAGAAGGGAGAAGCGGGTGTGGAAGAGAAGCAGAAGGGGAGGAGGGGAAAGGCTTGTAATGGCGAAAATATCAGGAACCCTGCGGGAGACACACAGGGGCCCTGGAGACATACATTGTTTCCTCTTCTGCCAAGTACACCTCAAATCCAAGAAAGAGAGCCCGGCGCCCCAATTACTACAGTAAATAAATGGACAGCAGCCTCCAGGCTTAAAGGACATCTAGGTGTAAATCCCAGCACTGCCACTACCCAACTCTGTGACTTTGACCCCTTGCTTACCGTGCCTCAGTTCCTTCATCTGCAAACACCATAACTTATCCTGCTCAGAGCTATTAGACGACAAAATCGGCAACCTTTGTGTGTAAAACACCTGGCAAGTCTAACACACTCTAGCTACTCCGAACGGCAACAAGGAAGTTTCCAGGGAACACGTGCGTGTGGCCGATTCACAGTACATGTGCGGTTGATGCCGTCCCAGGCCAGCAGTGTTCACGTTTCTTGATCCCAGCGTTGGACAGCAGGACGACTGAGCAAACTCCAAGGAACTGGACCAAGCAGCGCACAGCGCAAAGAGCTGAGCGCCGGGTAAGCAGCTCCACAAAGTTCACAGCGCCATGGGGAGCAGCAATTACCACCATTAGGCTTAATGGGGGCAATTAAGGCAACTTAAATACATGAGCATTCTTTAGCTATCTGCTTACTTCTTCCACTTACTATTCTCAAGAGTCAAAAGAGTAAAAATACTTGCAACCCCAAAGTCTTCCTGCAGAAGGCTGAGGGAGAACCCCTAGAGCTGAAGAGGTACGCTCGCCGTGACCCCTGTCCTGGGGTCCGCTGCTCTGGATGAAGGTTGGGGAGGTGGGTGAGGAATTGGAGCTGGGGTACAGCTCCATCAGGAAGTATGTGCTGGCGCTGAGCCCCAGCAACCCCACCCACCCCCGCCAAAAACGAAAAGATGTCTCCGCGGGGATGTCCCCTCGGGGCCTCCAGGCTGGGCTCGCCCTTGTGAATGGCTGTGCTGGGTGTGCACACCTGGGAGAGCCGAGGGGACTGGAACCCAGCGGCCTCAGAGACCAACCCGGGATGGCCCCGGGGTCAGTACTGCTCCTGGTCCCACTTCTCCTTCTCACTTGGCTCTCTGCTAAAGCCCCACTTCCCCCAGCACATCTAGATGGAGCCCAGAAGGGGCGTTTGTGTTGACACCGGAAACAAGCTAAGTTTGGCCTGACCCAAGCTGTTGCTGGTTAGGGCTTCGGGGCTCAGGAGGAAAGGCAGGGAAGAGGAGCACAGAGGGGCGCTGCGGTCTTCAGCCCCACGGAGCCGCTGGCATTTGAGAACAGCCGGGCAGGATGCCTCAGGCACAGGAGTAGAGGGCCGAGCTTGAGAGAGAGGGTCCAAGTCACACTCTGCCAAGTCGCGTATTTCCTGTGCTTCTGCTGCTTGGTCTGTGAGATGGGACCCATGATCACACCTACCTTCAAAAGTTATTTCGAGAATGAAGTCCGGTTAATCAAGGCACGGTGCTCAGAGCAGTTCCCAAGGGGTGAGTCTAGCGCGAGTCTGGAACCACGCGTGTGTCTGGAGTTTCCCGGCGGCCAGGAGCTCACTTCACCCCTCACCCCATACCCTGTCGTTCCTCACCAAGCAGGCTATGTATTTGCCCTGTCAAATTCTCTTGGATCACAGAGTCTGGGGTTCCAGCAGGTTTATTTCTGATTATTTCGATGTACATTTTCTCCTGGCCAGTGTGAGGGTTTTAAAAAACGTTCCACCCTTTTCCAATTGAGCCTCCTGTGCCCGATCCTGACCTATCACTGTGTGGAATCTAACCACTGGGACGAACCTCCCACTTCCTGTTGAGGGACATGGCGCCTGAGAAGTGTCCTGTTTCTGCAGTCAGAGCCGTATGAACAAAAGCCTGGGCCTGGGGCTCACCGAACAGCGAACAAGCCTTGGAGGTTACAGACAGAGAGTTGTGGAGTGCGTCAGGGGTCTCTTCACCTTTCAAGGCCTATAACCATGCGACTTTTCCTCCTCCCCTGAGGACTTTCACATTTTCAGGCACAAGTCTGTCTCCTCCCCCGTCCAGCACGTATCTAGAGAAGAAGAGAGGCATAGACACCAGCTGCTACAAGCTCTGAGTTTCATAACCTCCAACCCTGCATGGACAGGTGCACCGGACGGCTCTCACCTGGTCGCCCCGTGGGGAACTGGGGTGTGGGGACCTCACACAAGCAGCCCTATAAGTGGAGGATCTTTCCTTGATCCAGAGATCTCTGCTGACTTATGCTATGAATTCCTGAGGGACAGACATCCTGCCTGATATGTGTGTGCGTGTGTGTGTCTACCTCTCCATACATCCAGCCGCCCATCAATGCATCCATCTAGCTACCAATTCCAGGAGGCTAACTTGCTGGCTTGTAAGGTGATATGCCCAACCTCTCATTGTTTCAGACTAATATTTCGTTCATCGATATCCATCTCATCTCGAAAACTGATCTTCTATCTCAATCCATCATGGATATAATTGTGAATTTTTTTTTGAAAGTGGCATTAATTTTATTGTATCACTTTACTGACTATAACATCAGATTTATAGTGAATATAGTATAAAAATAACTACATTCTTACAAATAATACTTTGCTACTAGAGTACTGAATAATTAGTGGAGGCGACAGTTGTAATGCAAACTTTAAATAACATCCTCATAATGGATCGAACACAATCAACCAGGGGCTAAGGTTTACAAAGAGAAATTCAGGATAACATGAAAACTCTCAAAAGTTCACATTGCAGCTATATGTTACATTTAACCACAAACCCAGCACTGCAAACATTGACGAAACCCACAGCAACTCACGGTGAAAAACCCATTTTCTTCCAGAACAGGTTTAGGTAATACAGCAAGATATGTGAGGTGGATCAGTTTCTTGCATAAACTGATTCCATCACATCTTTGACCATAATTATGAATTCTTACAGGACAAGCTCTATTATTTTTCCCACAATTCAATACCTCTCCCCCTTTTCAAGTAAAGGATAAATTCCTAAAGGACATTTCAAAGCATTCAAAAAATAAAAATGCTAAGTCCAAATATTAGCAGGCTTTGTCACCAAACCACACTCGATCACCACTGGCTCTAGGTGCCCCCTCTGGGACCGTGTGGTGCTAGACTTGGAGCCACTGAGCAGAGCCCAGAGCCCTTCGGGCCCCAGGGCTCTGTCCCTGGCAGTACTGCCTCCCAGGGTGGGGCTCGCACTTGGATCCCTCCAGTGTGTATGACATTTCAAAGTGATGCAATAAAAAAGCATCGTTTTTGCTGTTTGTCACTTTTTCCACATTACGGCCAGGGCCATGGCAGGGTCATATCCAGGCAATACGATGGAGACGGAGGAGTGGTGGAGGGGAGGAGAGAAAGAGCAGAGAGTGGAGAAACACCCTCCTCAGTCTCGGCTCCTCTTGTTTCCCCAGTGTGAGTGGGTGCGGTGGAAAGACAGGGCAGTGAGTCGGGAAGCAGGCAAACAGATGACCATCAGCCTCCCACGCCCCGCTCCGACCTCAGATGGAGACAGGACGGGGAGGTTACTCAGGATCCTTTCTGAAGGAAGAGCAGAGAGCAGGATGGCCTGGGAAGACAGAGCATGGGCTCCACCAGGGGCATAAGACCCCCGTGGGGCAAGGCACTCAGGAGGCTGTGCCCCACAAGCGCCCCGGCAGAGAGCCAAAGACACAGCCTGGTCGCTGAGGACCGCAGCTCTGTGCACTGGCTCCCAGCTGGCAGGCATCACGAAGCGGGGCAAGACCAGCTGGAGTGCCCCCAACCAGCAACAGAGGGGCTCCCGGGCCCTCCACTGGAGGGGCTGCAGGAAAGAGATCGCACTGCCGCCACTCTGCCTAGGTGGAGTTTCAGTGTCGGACGCATTTTAATTTGGGAAAATATTCTGATTTTTGTTGTGACTGTGATGATATGAAATGCAGCTTCACAAATACAGCTCCCACACCCTGACCCAGAGATACATGTCAAAAGCCGTGTTGTAATGACCAGTGCTACAGTTACTTCAACAATGAGCTATCTGAAATCTCTTCTCCCCAACTCCAGGCCACAGGGGAGTTCCTGCCTCAGCCTTTTCCTCCTGTCTCCTGGCCCTCCCAAAGGCCTGAGGTGCATGGCACACAGCATCCTGTGGACAAGAGGGTGCCAGGAAGGGCAGCGGACCTAAGGAAAACACCCGCGCTCGTGGCCGATCTGGGGAGTCTAAAGGAGCAGAGTTTCCCTTTCCTCCTTGGATTTGCGAATGCTACACCTTCCTCGGGAGGATTTTCAAAGTCAGTGCCAGTTTGAAGGACAAGTCAAGGACCTCTTTCCTTCAGAGTCAGCTTGGCCTTAAACTTTCCAAAGTGCCTCCTCCCACCTGGCCACCGCCCGTGCGCCCATTGGTTCTCCCTGCTTCCCTCCCAGAGGTTTGCCACCGAGCATCCGAAACTGCACAACACGCCTGTGGCAAGCGCAGCTCTTGATCGAGTTTCAGTGGCTTTAAGATCGATACCTCTCGCCTCAGGCTGCAAGGGAAAATGACAGCCCAATCAGCTCCGTGTTTGTATAAACTGTGTCTCGCTTTGATCCATCTCACAGGCGCAGCGGCTGGGCGTGTCGGCCGCGCAGGAAGCACAGAGCACACATTGATGCCGGGTAGTCCGGCCCAGGGCCGCAGGGGCCAGCTCCCACAGGCTCCCACAGGCTCCCACAGGCCTGCGTGCCCAGGGAGTCTCCTTCCTGCACTCCTGCTTCCTCATCCCGGTCCCCAATGCCCTGGCTTTCATCTGCCACACTGTGGTATTTGATGCAAGCAAACGAAGGAGACCGCTGGGCCCAGGAGCGAGGACTGAACTATTTGGATAACCCGGAATTTGGGTATGGTGTTCGCGCCACCTCAACAGGCAACTGCAGAAAGAGAGTGCTCCTCATAACGAAGTCCCTTGGGGGTGCTGGGTGACGTGCTCCAGGACTCCCCATGGGGTCTTCTTCAGGGAGTGTCTCAGTCCCATGACAGGCTACCTGAGACTGCACTCCTTACAGAGGAAAGAAGTTTCCTTTGGAAAACTGATCTGGAGGCCGGGCACTGTGCCTGCCCGACATGGTGAGGGCCTCATGATGCTTCCACCCAAGGAGGGAAGAAGAAGGGCAAGTGAGCATTTGCAGAAGAGAGCAGAAGGGGCCAAACTCTTGTGTGCTCACTGTGGATTCCTGCGAGAAAGACAGCCACCCAGTCACCAGGGCTCCCTCCCCGAGCCCCTGCCTCTGCACACTGCCGATTTGACCATGAACTTCGGGGGCACACTCTGACCACAGCAGGAGAGCAACGACCTGCAGCTCAGAGAAGCTATGAAACTTGCCTAGGCTTGTATCAGCTAGCAAGCAGCAGAGAAGTGCATGCCCAGATACGACGACCACCATGCGCACACTGAGCTGCTGTGTGTGGGGCTGGAGCCAGCCACAGCAAGCATGAGGACTGAGATGATGCCGCCAAGGTGTGTGGAGCACCCAGAGCACAGCAAACCGCGGCCACCACAGGGCGCCCCTCCACAAGTGCACATACTGTGTGGCTGAGGTAGAGAAGCGGCAGCCACGCAGAAGGTGCGATAACCACACTGCCGTGTCCTCAGGGCTGTGCCGTCCCTTCTGCTTCTACAGGCTTCCACCTGAGCTCCCTCAAGCCCAGGCGGGCTCAATGCCCCGGCTGAGGCAGGCTCTCCTGGTGCCTCTGTACAACGCTGCTCCCTGAAATCAGCCCCCCGACCCTGTGAGGAGCTCAGACGGGGACCGACACACTGTCCGCGTGCACTAGGAGACGGGGCTTCTCCACCTCAACCCACATCTCAGATCCCGTATGAAAAGCTGCGGAGCTTTCCTGCACATTTGGATTTCGGAGCCAGGCTTGAAACAGCATTCAGTGGGCTTTGGCAGACTAGAGATGTTCCCAAGTTTTTTAAGAATAAGAGAAAGCAATTTTTTTCAAATTACACGTTGAAGAAGGATAGAGCAGCTGGTCCTTTCTTAATAATAATGATACTCTAAATAACAATCTGCTGAGGGTCAGAGCCACGTTCCAATCCTTTGAAGCCCTTTAACCTTCATCTATGGCTCTTTTGATCTCCTACTCCTTTTAAATCTTCCAAGTGATTAGCAGCTCATTCTGAATGTTATCTTCTGTGATATCTTTTAATTGTCAGCTTGCTTAGCAGCACAGCTAAGATGTGAAGAAGACCGCTGATGTCAACGTCTCCCCCAGCCCTCCCTCACCTGGACATTGGCACTGCAGGCACCTGGCCACCTGCCTCCTAACCACCACCACGACCGCTAGGCCAGGCTACGACCCTCAGCGCAGCACAGGCACGTCACACCAGTGGCATCCACGGGAATGACAGCAAGAGATTCCTATGGCATTCGTGGCCTTCTGCACACAGTCTCAAGCCGCCTTTCAGGACCTCTGAATGAATTTTCTCCCCCTAACAAGTGCTGAGTTTTTTGCTTACTCTGCACTTTCCACTTTTTTTTTTTTTTTTTTTTTACATTGCTGGGAATCCACTGGACCCAGGGCCTTGAGCATGCTAAGTGTACCTTACCACAGACCCACACCGCTGGCCATGGCCCCTTCTGCCTTTAATGTTTTCTCCTTCGTTTCTTCTTGCTACAATCCTACAGTACTTTAGCCCCGGTGACCCACTGGGGTCCCCTAGGACACTCTTGGAACTGGTGCAGGCTCTCCAGCAGACCTGTTCAACTGAAGCACATCTAGAAGAGAAGGTATTGGGATTTCCTCAAAGCTTCCTGGGCTTTGTGACTTGATTACCTCTGGTATTTGCCACAGTGATGGAAAAACTGGCAAACACGCGTGGCACAGGTTTTGCTGTGCGAAAGGAACATGCAGTGTAACCCTCCTTCACAAGAACATGACGCCACACCTTATCGGCTCCCCAGTTTGACTTCTTGACCTCAACCTCTGGTCTCCGAAGCCCAGGTCTTGACAGACGTTGGAAGCTGGGCCCACCGCTCTCTGTACCAGCCCCCAGGCTGGGCCCGGAGCCCTTCCGCCAGCACCTGTGCCACTTGCCGGCAGCGGGTCATCAAGGGTGTCAGCTGTGTCGGCCAAGGCATGTTTCCAAGAACACTGGTCGAAAGGCATCCCTCGAACTTCTGCTAAACCTCACATGCAAAGAGCCTCATTCCACACATATGAGCAACCATATCTGAAGAACTGAACAAAATGGGAGTTCACTCACTACGTAGCTAACTGACCTGGTTTATCGAGCATAGTCCCCATGAGTTGTATTCTTATTATTCTCTTCCCCCTTAAACACTGTGAAAAGGAAAAAATAAACCTCCTCGTATGGAAGTAAAATGCATAGTTTGTGAAATCGTATTTTGGTTGTCTTTTGTTTTAACCATACAAAACACCATATAAATTAAATCCTGTTCAGAGTTGCTGAGTACACTGAGCCACAAGCAAAGTGAAATTCACATTCACATATTATGGGCCCCGACTCTGAAGCAAACAGTTGTGGGTCCCTAAACAACTTCCTCTGTCTCTCCAGCACACTCACCTTAGCCTCTGGCAGAAAGGAGGAGCGTAAATCTCCTTCGCTGCCCGTTCCAGCATGAAGATTTAAATTCTTCGCAGTGTTGGGATGTGCAGCTGTCGCTGTGGAGCCCTTATTGGGAGGAGGTAGCCAACAACACAGAAAATGTACACTGAAGAGATTACCTACTTCAAGGCCACATTGTTTTCAAAAATAAAAACAAAACCCTGTAATTAGAAACTTAGAGAGCAATGACTAAATCACTCAAAACAACCAAGGAACCACAGGAATGTGTCTGAGAAACTTGTCCATCGAGTGGTTCATGGTATTTCTGTGCCCACATCCAGGGATGCCCACCAGTCTGGGAAGGTCTGGTTGCACTGCAAACAGGAGTCCTGACTGTAGCCTGAAGCCAGCAAGAATATGCACCACAGAGACGGGCAGAAATGACAATCAGGGCCTTTCATCTCTACCCTGCCCCTAAAGCTGGTTGTTAAACTTCTACTGCACCTTTTATCGGATGTTCCGCTTGGTCCCATTGCACCACACGGCTTCAAACTCGAAGCCGGAGCCTCTCCTGGCCTGGTCTTCCTCTTCACAGGGACCTTGGATTGCCATACAAAGCCTTTATGGAGACTGACCATTAAACTGAAGTAGAATTTACTCTTCTTTTATTTAAAAACTATTCAAATAGCCCCTTACTTACAATGCTTCGACATGATTGTGCAGTTTCTTGTACAAAGGCAAAACACATTCAGGAGAAATGTACTTTGCATTTTGAATTTAGACGTTTTTTCCCCAGATGAGGCACATGCAGCTCAATCCTCTTTCAGGATGTTGGGCAGCCACAGCCCCCGGCTGGCCCTTTCAGCAAGGGGAAGCGGTGCTACCCCGCACGGTGCCGCACTGCCAAGCCGGGATGTGCAGTAGGCTAGGTGCAGTCGATGCGTTTACAAGTGGGCATATTTTTTATGCACTATGACTCCAACAGCCGAGGAACATTTGTACACGGGGTGTGTGTGGGGGGGTATACATATGTATGTGTAAGTATATGTGTTCGTGTGTATATGGGCATTTATTTCAGATTACTAAGTGTTCCATGGGAGGCAAAGGCCTGGCCCGCAGCAAGAACCAGGACAAGCCAAACTCAGCGCCCATCGTGAACTGCCTTGACCCAGGCTGCCAGCTCGTGCTCACATCTCTGCCGAGTCTTCATCAGCTACCGGCCGAGTAGCTCACTGGTTCTCTCTTCCTGCTTGCACATACATCCTCCAAGTTCCGGGACGCAGATCCGTGAGTCACGTGGCCATGACATGGAGTGCAGCTCTGCGCAAGACCAGGACCAAGGTGGGCGCACAGGCGGGCAGGGCACAGGGAGAGATGCGGGCCAGGCAGGTGGAAACAGCGCCACAAGGTTGGTGTCCAAAAGGCACAATTTAAAGGTTTTTGAAAACATTAGGCAAGGAAAAGGAATACCTGACAGCTAAAAATGTGTGTTCATCAAAACCAATTACAGCTGAATGTACTCTTACACTTCTTTCAGAAGTGGACAGACTAAAAGAAAAAAGTAAGATAGAATATTCTCTTGTCATAATTCTTAAAATTAGCAAAACATAATTAAAAGGACAACAAAAATAGTTCACCATTTCAGAAAATAAAATATACTTTCTAAATAATTCCTTTAATAAAATTGAATACCAGATTTAAAATTAAATATATCTAAGAGGTAATCAAGTAATATTTTATACCAAAACAGGGATAAAACTAAAAGATGGGAGGACAACAGAAGGGAAGGGGAGGGAAGAAGAAAAGATCAAAATACAATATGTACATCTACCAATGCCCCAAGATGAACTTATTTATAATGTATCATAATCATATGCTAATAAAAAATAAAACTAATAAAAGTTTAGTTTTAAGACACTGGGAGGGGTATCTAAGAGAATGAACTCCCCCCAAAAAGGATAATCAATAAAGACATAAGCTAAAAGTATTGCAAATAAAAAAAATAATAGTAGAAAACATAAATGAATTCTAATTTTGGCTATTTTGAAAAAACATTAAAATAGTTAATCTTTCACCAGCCTGATTAAGGGTAAAAATATGGAAGAAAGAAAAAATACAGACATAGAAGGGATCATAAGAACAAGTACAGTGAATAGTATTTTTAATTCTGTGGCAATGAAGTTGAAATATAGAAAAACAGTGATTGTCTAACAAATATAAAATGCCAACATTGCTCCATGAAGAGGGAAGGGTTTGATCCTATCACTACCATAGAAAGGACTCAAAGACTGATTTAACACCTAACATTGAAAACAGTTCCAAAGACAGTTGGTTTCAAAGCTAAGCCTATCTAAGATTTCTCTACAGTTAACTTTAATGCAGTAGGAATTTCTTACAGCATATAAAAACACTGAAATTTCTCTAACTCATTCTGTGAATTAATTTAGTCATACTAATCAAAATTGATAACATCAGTATAGTAACCAAGAAGCCATACAGATATTACTTATATATAAAACCTTTGTTAAAATTCTGAATAAAAGTTCACAAACTGAATTCATTAAATCTCAAAAGAATACAGAGAATGACCAAGTTAAATTTAAACCAAGAATGACCTTAGTATTCACTATGCAGAATTTACTCACAGAATTCACTATATCTCATACATATCTCATATTTAAGAGAGACATGAAGAAGAAGAACATAAGTATACCAATTAAAACTGAAAGAATTTGGTAAAAATGAATACCTGTTCTTAACAAAAACGCAGGTAGGTAGGAATGTAAGTTGAACACTGAATGTATAACGAAGAGCCTTACCAGAACCCAAAAGCTGACATTATTAGATTAGACACAGGAAATGCTCTAGTCCTTCCCACTAAAATCAGGAAAAGTAGGATGCCCATTGTCATCAGTATTATTCAACTAGCTTTAGCAGTCTGTCACATAAAATAAGGACATAGTATAAATATCGGGAAAGTAATGATATAGTTTCTTACTCTTCTGGTAATATGATTCTGTATATGTAAATTTCAGGACACTGTGAGAAAAAAGTCATTTGAGATAATCAAATAATTTGGTGATGTAAAGGTACAAAAAATCAATAACTCTTATATGTTATTATTGAGCAGGTAAAATGGATATAAGATAAACATTTCATTTGTAACAGAAACTAAGTCTATAAAACAGGAAAAAATCCAATGAAAAATGTTGCGCAGGTTAGTCAAAGAAAACTGTAAAATCTTAAAAGAAGGTCTGAACAAATAAAAAATTAGATCATGTTCCTGAGTGAAAAGATTTAATATTATAAATATCATTTCTCCAAAAATTAATATATAACACAACTCGACTTAGGGGGAGTGTGGTTTGAATAAAGTTATCTTAATATTTATATGAAAAAATAAATGTCCAGAGGTAGAAAAAATTTTAAGGAGGGATTCAAGTTGAAGAAGGGATTGCCTTATCTACTGAGACTGTAGAATGTCACTATCACACTGTAATCAAGGTGAATACTGGCATTGAGAGAGACAAACAAATTAACAAAGTATTCCTGAGACCTCTCATCACACATATGCAAATATTGAAAATCCAAATTCCAAAGCAGCTTTGGTCGCAAGCATTTTGGATGAGAAATATTCATCCTGCATGGTAAAGTGTTAATGGTAGAACCCAGGTAGGGAATAGAAGGATGCTTTCTTTAAAATTCTTCCAATTATTCTGCATGTTTCACACGCAGTGTCAGGAGGCAGGAGAATCTGTTTGGTCCCTACCTAATAGCTCAAGGGAGGACCCCAGCGAGAGAAGCAAGATGCGCTGAAAAGGGGCTTCTGTGTCTGTCAAACACAGTGTGATAGAAACAGTGTGACTTCATGAGCGTGTGGACGGCTGTGCAGATAATCCTGCAGAGGCCCACGCTGGTGAAGACAGTGGTATAAAAACGTGAGCAGGGTGGGGCAGCAGAATCTTAAACGAGGAGAATACTTCTGGCCATTAGCAGATGTGAGGAGGGCCTTGGACATATTGCTGTCAGCTCAGAGTGGTGAGAGTCCAGCTGATTTCAACTTTCTTGTGATTTTCTATGCTATTTTAAAAACTCTCTTCATAGTGACCATGTATCACTTACATAATTAAAAAGGTGCTGGATAATCATAAAACCAAACAATCCAGAGAGGCTTTGGTACCCCATTCTTAAACCCCAGAAGTGACCTCAGCCTCGAGTCCCGAGAAAACAGGACCTGCTCCTCCTGTGGGACTCAGAGATGCTACCCAGCTCCACTCAGGGAAGAGAACAACCCCCCAGGCAGTGTCCCCTGTGCCGGCCAGCAGGAGCTGGGACACCAGCACTCTGGAGAAAGCCCTTGGCCTCCCCGAGGATTAGCCCCATGCCAAGGATTGTGTCTGGGGCCTCTTGCACGCCAGGCCCCGGGTTCACTGGAAAGTCGAGCCGCATGCAGTACAGCCCAGGCAGGGGCTCCTGCGGCTGTGACCGTCATCTAAGAGTTCTTCATCCTGAAGATCTCATCTCATGGGCAGCTGCACAGCTCCCCAGGCGACTGTCCTGTCCCCAGTCTCATGCACCAGGCCTCTGCGGGTGGAAGACAACATGCATGTAAGAGTGCCCAGAGTCTCTCCCAGAGGACAGTTCTAGGGTCCTGCCACACCAGGCAGAGCTGGTCTGCGGGCACGGAGCAGAGCTCTGCTATCCCGGGGCTGAGGGCCAAGAGCAGGTGGTCCCTGCCAGGCTTGGAAGGCAAGGCCCTGAACAGGCTGTGGGGGACACAGCTCCCTCGGCTCAGTCCAGGAGAACCGGCCCTGCACACCGGGCTCCCGCTCCTCCTCAGCACCACCATTGCGCTGTCTTCCTTGACCAAAACTAGCTCAGCAGCCGGGCATCAAGCCGGGAGCAGAGGCTGGGTGGGAGCTGGGAGGCAAAGGGAGGCCCCACAGCTGCAGACTAGGATAGGGGCTGCATCCATGCCACATGGGACTCCTGCCAGCCGAGCACCTGCCTCCTCCTTTTCACCCATCCCTCACTCTGCTGCATCGGAACAAGCAGGGTGCATAGGTGGGGAGGCACCCACAGCCAAATGTGAGGAGAGGAACTCAGCACGTGATTTGGGGAAGCGGGAAACTCTAAACTGCAGCTGTAAGGAATCGTTCTTTCTGCCCAGGCAATGCCCTATTGCCCATCGAGCGATGACACCTGATCTGGACACGACTTCGCGCGGGCTGCACTGTAAAAAAAAGTCCTTCCTCCAGGGCAACCCAAGCACCCATTGTCCTTGGCAGGAGAAGCTGAACAATTCAAAGCAGGCACCTCAAATGGTGCTTGCATCTTCCCTTAAAATAGAACTGAAACCAGAACAACTTAGAGTATTCAAGCTGTGCATCCTGCAATTTTACATAGCACAGAAAGAAAGACCCAGAATCCAGGAGCCAGACGGCAAGACGCCACTGGCTGTGTCACCCTGGGCAGCAGCTGAAGGGACTTGGAGCCTGAGCTTCACCCTGGAATGGAGGGAGCAATACCGTTGGCCTCGCAGGCCGATCGAGAGGTTTAAGTGGGGTAGCACAGTGTCCCGCACACAGGAATCAACCAACACTAGTGTTAGTTTTACTATTGTTAGTTATTAATGTATGAATATTTTTCAAAATAGTTTTGTAACTTTTCTAAAATGCAAAGCTGCTACCTAGGTATTATATTTCCACCCCAATTAATTCCTGCCAGAGAATGATGGTACTGTTTAAAGTCTTTTTGGTTATTGGATGAGATGTCTCCAGCTGTGATTAACAGACTGAAAAAAAAGTGAAACCAACCCACATGCATGTAACAAACAACATACTCATCCACAGTGCCTGTACAGAAAGTATAATTTCTTAACCAAAAAAATGGTATTTATAGCAACTTGGTATTTGTCATAACTGTACCATTAAGAGCAAGGCCTTATGCTCTTCTCAGCATGAGCTGCAAGCCTCGTCACTAACTAACTCTCCCCGTTGTCTAAACATTTGCTGGCTGGTGACCTGGGGCCGTGGGCCACCCCTGACTGAAGACTTCCCCTTTCCCCCAGCTGCTGGCAGGACCCTATCTCCTTCCACTCCATCCCTGCCGCTGAGAGACTTCCTGGAACAGTAAACGTCTGTAAATTTAAATTTAACCCCT
Organism: Hystrix cristata; assembly: GCA_004026905.1. Classification (NCBI taxonomy): domain Eukaryota; kingdom Metazoa; phylum Chordata; class Mammalia; order Rodentia; family Hystricidae; genus Hystrix; species Hystrix cristata. Next base: position 186,859 of record PVJO010000914.1, read on the forward strand.
GACCTCTTTATTATTTTCTGATCAATAACTGCTCTAGATGTATTCTGCCCCAGTCATCTGGAACACTCCCACTCTGAGACGATGTCACCTGCCCCGCCATGTACTCCATCCTCTGACTTCCAAAGACTCTAACTAAGGGGCGAGAGCTTTCTTAAAGGACGTGGACAACCGTCTACACCTCCTAAGGGTCTCACCAGAAGCTGGTGACGGGGGTGCAGTGGCCTTCGAGCAGGGCAGGAGGCCTTCCAAGGAGCAGCACGTGGAGCAAACCTGCACGGAGGTTGGGAGAGGTGGCCAGAGAGAGGAACGTGCTGCTTCAAGCAGAGGCACCCACCTGTCCCACCAGCAGGTAAGGAGCTGGGCTCCTGGCCAGGCAATGAGGACGAATGAAGCCTCGCTCCTGAAGTTAGTGGGGTCCTTGGGGCTCTCTAAAGATGGACTGCAGGGCCGGGACCAGCGAATCCCACCATCAGAGCTGCAATGTGGAAGCACCGTGTGTAGGTCTGTCCATCAGATCTGGCCCATGAGGTCACGCCTGCCACCTCTAGTGTGACTTCAGCTTGAGTTCCAGGGTGTTGAACTCACCTGTCTGTATTTAAAGTCAGATATTCCCAACATATCCACGCTCTTTGATGGAAATTTACCCAACTATTTCTGCATGATATGACAACAGAAAAATGATTATTTCTACTAAAATGACTTCCCGTATCCGAATATCTACTGGACCAGACAATTTGTAATGTAGCTTTATTCAATCCTGGCAAACAGAGAAACAGTAGTACCCAGATAAAGAACTAGAAGGTGGCAGAGTTGAAATCCAAACTCAGCTTTTGTCTGATTCATGTTTTTCAATGATGTGAGACTCAGTTTACCTACTCAGAGCACAGAACGCCTCCCTTTTCCCTACAAGTGAGTCTCGAAGAGGCCAGGATTGTGTTTTGAAGTGGAGGAGGCCTCCTTGCAGTGGCGGCTCATTCGGATTAGCAAGCAGGTTGAGTGGATGTATTTTAATGAACTGGTGGATGAATCCATGGGCGGCATTCACAAGAAGCCAGTCTCTATGGAAAAGGCGATCTCGAGGCGCCAAATCCACCAACACACGCGGGCAGGAGGACTATTTCTCCAAATGGTTTTATCTAAAGGAAAAACGAGTACCAAATACATGCTGCATATTATTTTCTACAGAACATTTGTTTATTTGGGAAGGTATTAATAACATAGGTTAGAATAAAACAATGTATTTTTAACACTTCACGGAATTTGCAGATCAAGATTGGAGAAGGGTACCTTAATGAGAAATGTCGAGTGTAGGAGAGAGCAGTGATTCTCCGCTGGGGACAGGAAGATTTCACTCCCCAGGAGACATCTGGCAATGTCAGCAGGTATTTTGGCTGCCATGACTGAGGGTGGGGAAGCTATTGGCATCTAGCAGTATAGCCCCAAGCTGCTGCTTAAGGTCCTATGAGGAACAGAACAGTCTACCAAACAAAGAATTATTAAATCCTCAATAGTATTGATGTTGAGAAACCCTGAAAGAGGAACAGAAACAAAGACATGGGTGGGTCACTTTGCAGATACGTAGGAAGACGGATGGATGCCAAAAACACGGGGCTTTCTGTGGTCTGGACATGGCTTAAGTGAGTCCCCCAAGTGGTGCTGTGTTGAATACTTGGTCCTAAGCATGGCAGTGTAGGAAGTGGGGCTTAGTGGGCGGCCTTTTGATCATTAAGGAATCAATGTCATCCTTGTAAGATGCTGGTTAGTTCTCAGGACAGGGTTATTATGAAGGAGTCAGGCCCTCTCTCCCATCTGGCTTCCTGCCTCACCATGTGCTTTCTGTCTACCCTTTTTTCTGCCATACTGGGACACAGTTGGGGAGCCCTCGCCTGTCTGAAGCAATACGACCACCCAATCTTGGACTTGCAGCTTCCGAAGATGTGAGCTAAATAAACCCTTTCCTTTATGAAGTACTCAGCCTCAGGTATTTCATTATAGCAACAGAAAAGGGACTGGACACAGAATTAATCCAGAGGTGAATATCCCAGCTTGAAAGTTGTAGCTCAAGTCATGAGACAAGACTTGCTTACTGTGGATAAGAGAGTAGCAACATTGATGAGACACCAGGCTTTGCAGAGCACTCCGGGGAAGAGCCAAAGAAAAGAGAGTGGTAAAGACACAGAGGAGGATACAGATGTCACCAGGGCCCAAGAAGGAATCTGAAGAGCCAGGATGTGGTACCCAAAGCAAGCACTATGAAGAAATGCAGACAAATAATCACTGCACTTACATCAGCAGTGTGGAAAAATGATTGGCTGTACTCCGATGCACAACAGCTACGGAGAATTAGGGGCTGGATAATAAAATAAACAGAGACAATCTAGGTTACTGCTTATTTGAGAAGTAGGGAAGCAAGTTTGGAAGATACGTGGGTGTAGGCTGGTTAAGCAAAAAGGGTTGTTTTTAACAGGAGAACTATTTTAAGCGTTCTTTAAATAAAAGGTGAGGGAGAGTAGTTGATAAAGAAAAAGGTCTCAATAGAATCAATTTTCCTTCATGAATAGAAAGATAAAAGAAAGAGTAGTTATAACCATTCAAAATGTTGAAATAACAAGGAAATTCTTACTTTACCAAGGCTCGTTAACCGAGAAGGAGCACATACATAAGTGTGTTTGCTAATCTGCCTGAAACAACCAGAATCTTTTGGGTCTCTTTCCAGTTTAAAAAAAAAAGTGCTAAGACGATAACTGGACAGCCCCAAAGAAAGCTATCTCAGCGCATGCGGCATCAACACCTGTAGGAATCGTGTCCATGTTCCTGCTCAGATTAGATTTTATAGCTTCCAGGGTAAACTTGCGCAAGGGGATTGGCGTGAGCTTGCCTATCAATGCTTATATTTTAAAAGTAAGAGCAAAGTATTAGCTTGATAATTTGTTTTTATTCCAAGGAGGAAAATGGTAACGTTGACCTGAAGTGGTTCCAGTGACTGATAATCTATGTACAAGAAAAGTGATGCAATTCGGAGTTACAATAACCATCGATGATAAGACTAGCAGAGCAACTTGTGTGCTGTCTTGGCAAGTCCAGGCCCCTGAGTTCAAGTACATAGACAGCCTTTGTACAACTGGCTTTACAGTCAGGAAACCAAATCCCAACTAGTGTATTTGAAAAGGTACTTTTCACGTTCTTAACAAACTCCAGGATGATTATCATCACCCAAATTAATGCTGTCTGCTTGAAACAGAGCTTTGTATCCACCCACTTCACTCCAAGAAGGATTGAGCGTTACATTTATTTCGTTTGTAAATATATAGCCTGTCTTAAAATTCACTGCATAGTGTATGACTAAAACATGCATTGACACGGCACAAGTAAAGAACGTCTAAATTTTCAAAAGCACTTTCTCTTTTGGCAAGAAGAATTAGAGAAGACAGAACCTGTGTCTGAGAGCCATGGGTAACCTTGGTGGTCATCTATTTTAACTGCTTCCCCAGAAGATACAAAATTTTCCATCTGGGGCCAGTATCAGTAAAGTGAGTTACCTAAAATACTCCTTTAACTCTGAGTTTGAAAAGAACCGATACTTGAGTCACAGTATTTTATCTTCAGTCTAATGTTCTTTCCATTCCTGAGAAAAGCTAACATGAGATGCTTGCCAATCTATGCTTGTATTTCAAGTTTAAAAGTAATCCATTTGTTTAGTATGGGTTGCATAGATTTTGTTCATAACAATATCAAACATTGGGTTTTGTGGAGTTGTTTGCTTGAAATCATTTTCTCAAAACAAGTACCAGTCTCCCAAACTCTTGCTCTGTCTCATGAGGTCCCTGGGGTGTGAATGAGCTCGCGTTCCTCACTCAAGGCCCACTGACAGAAAAGGCGGCGGCGGTGGCCTGGGGGTGAGATGGCAGGTGTATGCTCCCTCCCAAACCTCCACCCCACACGGCAGTGAGCTGTTCCTGGGCTGCAGGCTGGTGGGGCTCCGCTTGGGCACACTGGCTGTCAGAGAGAACTGTAAGGAGGAGCCCATGGGGAGAGGAGCCACTCAAGGCTCAGCAAGGGCGCGGGGGCGAGAAGCCTCCCAGGCCTCCTCACAGAAGCCAGAAAGCAGGCAGCTCGGGAAACCCCAGGCAGAGGGAGGGGCATCTCTGGCCCCACCTTGACTCCCAGGAGGCGGCAGCTTTCCGTTTGGGGTGGAGGGTCATCAGCGAGCCTGTGCTCCTGCATAAAGCAAAGCTGCTGGGAGGACAGACATCAGACCTCCGCACACCTGTGTGTCAAAAGATGATCCCCAAACCACAAGACTATTTCCTTTGCCCACTTTTCCCCTCTTTGGAGTTTGAATATCCAGTAACAGCTGCTTCTGATATACAGAATGACTTTCTCTCTTTTTACATCCAAGTAATAAAAACATAAATGGTGTTCTCCACTGTATTTAAATGGTCCTAACATCTTAGAAAAATTATAGAACAACTTTTGCCCATGATGGCTAGCAATTGCTCTACAACTGGCCTCTGTCAAGCATGTTTGGTGATTCTAGATACTTCACAAGAACCTGCCGTGCAGAAAATGGTTGAACAAAAGGGGAGGGGAAGGAAGGCGAGGGGAAGGGAGAGAGGAGAAGAGAAGAGAGGAGAGGAGAAGAGAGGAGGGAAGGAAGGGAAGGGAAGGGATGTATGAGATGTATGCTGAGTGACAGCATACATCTCTTGACCATGTAGTTATTCGGTGTGTAATTCATTGCTGAATGTGAAAAAAGACAAAAAGCTGGAATACCACATGGTATCCCTCATTTAGTGAGGTAAAATGCAAACAAAACAAAAGAGTAAACAATGGATACAAAAAGACGAAGTGTTAGATATAAGCTAATACACAAAGGATTCCAGGGAACAAGAAGAGGGCAAAGGGGGAGGGGAATGGGAATCCAGAGCAATAATGATATCTTAAAAATAAGAACCTAATAACCCAAACCTCTATCAGTGACACGTACACTGGGTACTACGGTAATTTTATATAGTTCTAACTTACTGTGTATGTAGGTGGTTGTTTACATTGCTCGTTGTCATAAGCAAATGGTACAATTAATTGTGGTCTGTAAGCTTGTGTAATTGCCTGTAAGTTTGTGTAATTTGGGATAAATTTTAATAAACATCTCAAGAAAAAGTGATAAATGGCCTGGAGAACTGATTTGAAGGGTTTTTGCTATCTGAAATAAAAGAGAAATAGAGTAGTGGACGGCATGGGCGACGGGTCAGGGAGGACCTTTTTGAGTGGAGTCGGGATGTTTTTGTGCTGTTTGGAAACCTGAGAGGCGGGGAAACTCCGGACGCAGAAAAGGCTTAAACAGAGGTGTGACCTTCGTCTGAGTGAGACTGGATGGGACCCAGAACACATCTGCAGGGACCCTCCCAAGGGAGGAGCAGAGGCGGCCCTGGCATCACCAGAAGCAAAGGCAGTGCACAGATGCAGATGCACCACAAGCTAACTTATTCCCATTGCCGGCTGGCAGTGAGGGTGAGGAAGGGTGCTATAATGTAGAAGAGAAGAGAAGAAAGGCACAGAGGCAGACCTCGCAGAAGCAGAAAAGCAGGCACTCACTCGAGAGATTTGGACATGGTTGAGGCCAAGCTGTTGTCCAGCTTGGATGCAGGGTAGAGTGGGGTGAGCGTGCTAAGCAGAGTCAGGGGTTTTGTGCTGAGGGTGCATGCGAGGGAGAACTGAGAGCCAGGTGCTTCAGGGGCTTCAGCGTGTGGCCATCAGTGTCCAGGAGGCAACAGGGGAGGGTGGCTGGAGAGAGAGTAACAGAGGGAGCCGACTGCCAGGCAGGTGGTACCAGCCGAAGAGTGACAGTGCCTAACTTACTGAAGACGGCAGGCTAAGGAATTGCCATGCATACAGCATGAGACAACTTGGGGGCAAGGCCTGTAAGAGGGCAAATCCCCCCCGCGGAGAGGCCAGAGTGTCAAGGAGCCGTCCAAGTGGATTTGCAGTCACCAAGAGTGATTCCAGGAGCAGAGGGAAAGAAGACAGCCACCAAGTGCTTCATCCATAAGAATCAGGAATTCAGTAGAAAATGCACAAAGAAATGCAGAGATGGGACCATCTGTGTGTGTGCGACTCAAAGGGATCGGAACTGGTCAGAGTACGGGGGTGAAATGGTGGGGACGTGGCCAGGAGAAGCGAGGTTGCACACAGTTCCAACCTCAGCCCTAATGTCCTACGGGTTTGGAATGAGGAAAGAAGCATTACTACTTGATGTTTATACAGTGAGCAATGACCCATGGGGCTGCCGAACTTCAGGTGGACTAAAAAGGGAAAGGATAACAGAGCCAGTGGTTTTAAAAGGAAAGAGGGGAGACACTTCATGTCCGTAAGTCCCAGGAGTTCTCCACCTGTGCACTGCTGACACTTCGGGTCACATCATTCTATGTGGTTGTGCCTGCCTCGTACGCTGCAGGACATTTAGCAGCATCCTAGGTCTCTGCCGGCTGATGAACACGTAGCACTGTCACCCTGACTGTGTCAACCAAAGCGTCTCTCTAGCTGCTGCCAAGTGTCTCCTGGGGACAGAATGGCCGCACTGGGAACCTCAGACATATGCTAACAGCTACCATTCCTCTTTGCCCTACAAAGCAGGCAACCGGAGCACAAGAGACAATAACACACCCCAGGAAGGACCAGCTTTCCCAAAAACATCCATCTAGTTGTCCTGCAGTCCAGTGTTATTCCTGCCTTGCCAACTCCCTGCAGAAGGCCACCAAGGAAGCAGTTGCTGGTCCCACATGGTCCCCTGGCCTAACCGCCGGCCACTAGCTTCTGACAGACTTCACTCGTCCATTCAGGACTTACAGCCAAAATTCCCAGGATGTGAAATCAAAGCCAAGGAAATTCATACACAGATCTCTCCGAGTTCATACAGAAACCAGGTAAAGGATGTCCTTAAAAGCGCTTAGCTTTATCCCAAACATCCCTAGGCAGATTGTGTGCGGGGCAGTGTGACTCACCGTTGCACTCAGTAGATCAAGGTGAATACAGGACCACAGGACAAATACACGGATCTCTGAAAACTGCACACACCGGGCTGCAGGCCAGCAGGACGCCGACGGGATGGTTACACTGCTAACAATATCATCATTGTGTATTCAGAGCCTCCCTCTGTCGGCACCCCATCCCCCCCCAGAATCACCGATTTCCAAATCACAAGGTAGTCACCCTGCAATCTGTGTGCTTAAGAAAGGAGAAGCCACACACACACAAACACAATCATACGCCATTTCCTTGAAGTCCCCAGCATGGCAACACCCAGAGCAAATAGCTTCCTTTGGAAGATTCGTTTCGCCACAGTTAACCATTGATGAGAAGGCAGGATTGCCAGGACTCTAAGGTAACAAAAGTTCATTAAGAATTCATATAGAAATAGCTGGGTATTGTGACACACACCCACCTACTATAATCCCACCTACTCAAGAGGCTAAGGCTGGAGATTGTAGATTATGGGTTCGAGGCCAGTCTGGGCAATTTAGCAAGACACTGTCTCAGATTTTTAAATGGGCTGGGGTGTAGCTCAGTGGTAGAGTGCTTGCCTAGCATGTGCAAGGCTGTGGGGTCCATCCTCAGAACTACTTCCTTTTCTCCAAAAAAGCAGATTTATGAGGGTGTATAGGCCAGCGAGGGAAGCTTACAGGCAGGTGACCCCAATGATGAAGGAGCCATACTTTGCCCCTCTTAATGCCCAGAATCAATTCCATCCTTGCAATTGCATTTAAACTCGCACTGTGACACTGAGGATGAATCCCCACAAAGACGTTGTCAAGCGGAATTAGATATTCAGCAACTTTGCCCTCTCCATCTTGCACCTTTATCTGTGGCTTTATTGGTGGTCACTGGAAACTGGCTGTTTCCAAGATTGGGCCAGAGAACACAAACCTGAGAAGGCCGAGAGACCTACTGCCCTGTTAATGAACCACTCTTCAAAGAGGTGTGGGGGCGGTGAGAGCCCAAGCGGAAGCAATGCCCAAGGTGACCTGTGACCTTCACATAGCTTGCTCTCCAGCCTCCCGGACCGCAGCTGGCTCCTGGTCTTCTGAGCGTTTCCAGCCCCAACTCTCCCAACTTTCCCAAGGACGGCAGAGCCTTGGAGGAACCAGCTGCAGGTGCCGAGCAGGACCTCATGCATGTTCTCCTCTGAGTTTCAGAGGGATTTGCCACCAACCGATGGTCGTCTTAGCTGTACCCTCACTGGCCTGAAGGGGCGGGGAGGAGGCCCCTGCTGATTCTCTCAGCGGCTTCCCCATCTCTGTCCTCGCTGCCTCCTTCCTGCTGTGGGAATTGAGAGGTGGAAATGAGAAAATATTTTCTAGACATACACAGAAAGCAGAAAGAGGACCCACCACCCTCTTGGGATTGACCTGAAGGAAGTTAATTCGACCAGAGAGCAATGGGAAGTTTGTCACCAAATCAAAAGCAAGGGCGCTTCTTTCATTATTCATCTCTTTGAACAATTCATTAAGCGTTCACTGGCATGTGCCATGAACCTACCTCTGTGCTGTGGATTTGGGACAGGAGACTAAATAAACAGAAGACGCACCTCAGTCCTACACAGTCTGAGTGCCTGCTGCAAGGTAGGCCCCGACTGCTCCAAGATGAGTGAGACACAATCCTCGCTGATGAGGTGTTCAGTTTAACAGGAAAAGCGTTTGTGTAGACGGGCTTTCTCAGTCTCAGCACTGTGGGTGCCACAGGTCAGGTCATCCTGTGCCGTGGGGCTGTGCTGGGGAGAGCACGCTGTTTTACAGCAGCCCTGACCTTTATCCGGTAGAGTGTACCACTCATCCCACGCACTAAAGACCACAAATGATGTCAGAATTGCCTGGTGATTTCTGGAGAACAAAATTCTGTTCCTGCCCCTTCCCCATCAGGAACTGCTGACAGAGACAAACATTCGCAATACAGAATCATCCATTTGGTTGCAGAGTAACACATAAATTATGGCTGTCACATAAAGGGGAATCTAAACATCTCTGCTTAGGAAGGGCCTCTGAGGAGGCAGTGCTTGGCAGGACCTTGTAAAGAAGGTAGGAATTCAGTGGGTAGACCAGAAAGACAGGATGCCACCACGCAGAAAAACTAAGCGTCAAAGCGAGACAGCCCCAAAGTTTAAGGAACTGCAAGCATTTGGGCGAAACCAGATCAGAAGCGATGCGAGATGGAAGGTTTAGGGACACCACAGAACAGAGTCCAGCCTCCTTGCATCCATAGAAGATGGGTGTTTGTGGATTGTTTTAAGCAGAGACATGAGAGGAATAATGCAATTTTCTTATTCCACTGAAAGACGCTGCCACTGCTCAGAGGAAAATTGCAATCTAGTACAGAAAAAAAGACACACAGGAGACATTGCTGAAGAGATAGCTACATCCCCTGCAGGTTCAGCAAAGACAGCAAGCTAGAAGAGTCATTATTGCTGTGGTTTTATTTTTTTAATGAACCATTCTTCTTATGAATAGTATTAACTTTGTTGTCGCTTACCACTTTGTTTTTAATAAAGGAAAACTTTTGATTTTTTTCACACAAAACTCACCAGGCTGTGAATTTTCCACTCAAAGCCCAGTGTCTGGCTTATCTCTGTGTCCCGAAACACAGCAAGAGACCCTGGCGTGTTCCGAGCCAGGTGTTATTGGACAAATGATGCTCCAGAGCAGGGTCCCCAACACTTCTTGAAAGGGGTCAGATAGTAAATATTTTGCAGGCCAGGCAGCTCTGTCCCAGCTAGTCAGCTCTGACAGCATAGTGCAAATGTACCCACAAGTTATGTCTAAATGACTGAGTATGGTCATATTCCAATAAAACTTTAGTTATAAAAACAGGAGGCAAGCTGTATTGGACTGTGGCTTCTGGTCTCTGACTTCTCTTGCAGAGAAGGTTGTTCTCAATGTGTTAAGGTGGGAGGCAGTTATCCTAGAGTATTTTTTCAAAGTAAACATCCAAAACATAAACACAGGGAGACGACCTCTTGGTCCCAAGTTTGAGTCATTTATCAGCTCTTCAGATGGATGTACCCACTTGCTCCACTTGACTCACAGTGATAGGGTGTCCAAAGCAAAAGAGATCTAAATTAATTCTTTCCTTTTATTGCTAAAGACCAAGGTGCATTTCACTACAGAACCTTGGGGGTAGGGGGGACTTCCTGCCTCCTGCCGGTGGCTGGCGACTGACTGACGGAGACCACTCCCCTCCTGCAAGCCGTTCTCCTCTCTGAGTTCACGAACCAGCACGGCCTCGTTACTTGAACTGTGTCTCTTAAGCCTGCACACACTGAACTCACACGCTCCACTGAGAGATCGTCCGAAGATGTTCTGAGGAAGTCAGCATGGTTATCCACAGCCTGACTCGAAGGCTTTCCGTGGTCAGATGGCATCCTCCAAATGAGACAGGAAGGATGAGCTCCGTGCAGCTGCTCGTGCATTCCAGGGCTGGGGACTGTTCCGGAATGGAGATAGGAAGGCTGATTATTTTGAAGGTGCCAAATTATTCGTTTGGCCTCAAGAGATTCATAGTGATATTTTATTTTAGGATCTACCTGAGCACACAAATGTCAGGGGCATTTTTCCCTGTCATATAACTTTGGGAATAAATATAAATAATGAACCATTGATAATAATGCAGATGATGGAAATATAAAATATATGCTGCTTCTCTATGCCTCACCCTGCCCTCTAAATGCCGAAACACATCTAAATTGTTTTACATACACCAGTGGTTCTCAACAGTGGGGCAGTTTCTCCTCCCAAGAAGGACTCAACCACAGGGACATTTGCCAATGTCTAGAGACACCTTTAGTGGCCACCTCGGAGGACAAAATGGTATGGCATCTGGTGGCTGGAGCCAGGGATGCTACAAAACATCCTGCAGGGTGCGGGCAGACCCCACTGGAGAGATTCACCCAGCCCTGAAGATCTGGCCTATACAAGTGACTATGGGAAAGCACATTGTGAAACCACTAAACAACCACGGGCAAGTTCAGGCTGTATTCGGTGTCTACACTAAGAGTCAGTGTTTCCATGGACACGGAGTGTTCTCCACCTTTGCAGAGGTGAGACCTGCAGTGTTGAGGATGTGGCAGAACACAGGCTGAGAACTCTCTCTGGGCACCATGGAGCTCTTGATGGTTCTGGGTAGTTGCATTGTATTCCAAGTCTGGATTCAGAGAAGATTTTATACTCAGCATGACCTTGGCTTCATGCTGAAGTCAAAGAAAGGTGCTGGGAGCTGTGAATGAGAAAGAGGTTGTAATCACTAGTCATTCGAGAGATGCAAATCAAAACAATGTTAAGATTCCACCTCACGCCAGAAAGAACCGCATATATGGAAAAATCAACCAATAACAAATGCTGGCGGGGCTGCGGGGAAAAAGGAACCCTCCTCCACTGTTGGTGGGAATGTAGACTGGTCCAGCCACTGTGGAAATCAATATGGAGATTCCTCAAAAAACTACAACTGGAGGTTCCATTCGACCCAGCTATTCCCCTACTGGGGATCTTCCCAGAAGAATTAAAATCGTCATACCACAAGGACGTATGCACCACCATGTTCATAGCAACACAATTTGTAATAGCTAAGTCTTGGAAACAAACTAAATGCCCAACAACCAACGAATGGCTAAAGAAAATGTGGTTTTTCTACACAGTGGAGTACTACACTGCCATAAAAAAGGATAAACTAGAGTCATTCATATATAAATGGATGTTTCTTGAGAACATACTCTTAAGTGAAATAAATCAGACACTCATGAGTACACATCGAATTGTTTCTCTGATATGAGAAACCATAACTGTAAATAAGGACAAAGAGGTGTAATAGATATTATATAAAAGGAGGATGGTGTGCAGAGGAGAGGAGTGCTAGAAAGAAAGAAGGGGAAAAGCAGAACGGCAACAGGGGAAAGAGAGGGGAAAGGGAAAATATGGAAAATGATGAATGAACCTGCTGTAAATAGGGAGGGAGGGAGGGGAGGGGAGGGGCAGGGGAGAGGGGGGAGAACCAAGATGTATCATGTATAGGTACAGAATAAATGTAATGAATGTGACCATTGTATGTAGAATGTACCAATACATGTTCTTGGTTTAAAATAAAAAATAAATAAATATAACCTCATACTCTTAAGTGAAATAAATCG